>OZ020504.1:9602731-10202731 GCA_963971365.1 Lasioglossum villosulum | reverse complement strand
TTGCGTAAACAGAGAGGTTAGTTCGCGACACCGCGACTTTCACACTTCACACAATTGTATCCCCTTGATTTCGGAAATTATATTATCCTACGTTAAACTTAAACCTAGAGTTCAGTTTAATCATAACCTTCCTATTTCGATTCCAGTTGTTAGCATCCTACGACGATACACCTTTACCGCTCAAGGTGTATCTAATTATTTCAAATAGTTTACGAGCCAGCGGAACCACGACCTTATCCTTTCCGACAGTGGCACAAACGGATATCCCGGTGTTGAAAGATACACTGGCTAGTCCGGAGTAATTCCACTGAACCCAAAATTCCACACAAACGGATATCCCGGTGGTGAAAGATACACTGGCTAGTCCGGAGTGTACCCTTTAAAAGGAGACCCAGGTGGTGAAAGATACACCTGCTAGTCCATCCTGTGTTCCACACAAAAGGATACCCCAGTGGTGAAAGATACACTGGCTAGTCAGGCGTGTACAATTCCTACCTATATCAAAGCCTCTAAAATATTACCACAAACTATCCTCGGTTTCCGCACGCTGCCAAACCTCGGCTCGTAACAGTGTAATCAACCTTCATTTGCAGAAAAAAAGTTATTTGTGTGGTAACATTGATACACACATATTTGTATCAGTCTAACGCTTCAGTTTCGCTATCATCACACGTTTTTTCAAGACCTTTATATTTTTGTTGTTACGATTCTACGCTGACAGTTCTCCTGACTAGACGCTATCTCGTCTAAGATTTCCTCTGGACTCTGCCTTCATGAACGGAATGTGGGGAAAATAGAATGCAATCACGGGAACACCTCTCACGTCCTTGTACGAGCATATATTTGAGCTGAGTGAGGGCACATTCTAAAGAGGAAGGTTAAATGCAGCACGCTCTGGTCATTGATATTAGCAAGAAAAATCTTTTTTTGAACGAAAAATACATTAGAACCTGCGGAATTTTTCTTGATTTGTTTCCCCTACTTTGGACACTCATATTATTAGATATAAACATAATCTAACCCTATCCTAACCCAAGCGCACTGCATGTAACCTTCCTCTTTAGAATGAGCCCTCACTCAGGTTAAAATATGCTCGCATAACGACGTGAGATGTGTTCCGTAAACCCAGGTTTTAGTCCAAAATCTAGTTAGATTCTAGTAATGTCACGTGGGTACCCTACCCCCTTATGGGATCTAGAATCTAACCAGAATCTAACTAGATTTTGGCCAAAACAGGGGTTTACGCGGGAACCCTTCACGTCCTCATACGATTATATTTTGAGCTGAGTGAGGGCTCATTCTAAAGAGGAAGAGTACACGCAGTGCGCTCTTCTCATGTTTTTTTTTAGATGATGATTTCATGAAGTAATATAAGTGTCCAAAGTAGAGGAAAGAAATGAAGAAAAATTCCGGAGATTCTAATGTATTTTTCGTTCGCAAAAAGATTTTTCTCACGAAAATATCGAGAAGACCGCACTGCGTGTAACCTTCCTCTTTCGAATGAGCCCTCACTCGGCTCAAAATATAATCGTATAAGGACGTGAAGTGTTCCCGCGTGATCACATTCAATTATTCCCCAGATTCCGTTCATGAAGGGTAAGTAGAAGCAATTTTAGTTCAGCTACTTAGACTAGATGGCGCTTAGTCAGGTGAACTCAGGTGAACTATCAGCGTAGATTCGTAACAACAAAAGTGTAAAGGACGTGAAGTCATTGGGATCCATTAATAGCAATAAAGATATTGATAAAAAGAAAAAAACCTGTATTGATAGCGAAACTGAAGCGTTAGATTGATACAAATGTATGTTCATCACTGTTGCCAAATTGGTTTTCCGCGCGGAGGTTGGTCACAATGAAAAAACCATAGTCACGTGGGTACCCTACCCCCATGAGAGGCCTTCGATTAGACACAGTACGATTGGAAACTTAGCTATTGAACACATATCTTTTAGAAACAACATCATTGGACACAAGTAGGATTGGACACATCTCTATTGGACACAAATAGAATTGCGCACAGTACTTTTGGACACAAATGTACCGAGACCAAATTAAATTAATGGATAATTTAGTACATTAATAAATTTTTTAAATGGGTTCTTTTTTTACTAAAATGACGATTGCCAGAAGGATATTTGGCGACTCGAAAAACAATTTTCAATTTTTAAAGACTAATATGGATTTTCATATGTGTGGTCGCTCTCCGCCCCCACTACGACTTAACCACAACTCATTCGGATCACATAATCTTTGCATTGTATCTGCTGTCATGTACAGCACGACATAAAGTAGAAAGTCGGTAAGTCGGCAAGGTAGAGAGCGACATTTAAATGATAAAAATTTTTTGTGAGTCGCTAAAAATCCTTCTGGCAATCGTCATTTTAGTAAAACAAGAACCTATTTCTGAAATTTCATCGAATTCTAAGAATAGACGTAAACGGAAACACAACCGAAATTTCGTCTTCGGAAATGAGAGATTCACGATAGCCAACTACTGAGTCGATTAAGATTATCCTAACCCTATCCTAACCTTAAATAGTCTACGCATTCTGTTGCACGTATTATATTTACATTTAATTAATGTACACTTCTATCGTCTTTATATTTTAATAGTCGAGTAAAAGTTCAAGTAAAAAGTTCGAGTAAAAACATAACCAAAAATTTGTTACACTCCAAAAACCATTAATTTAATTTGGTCTCGGTACATTTGTGTCCAAAAGTACTGTGCGCAATTCTATTTGTGTCCAATCCTTCATGTGTCCAATGATGTTGTTTCTAAAAGATATGTGTCCAATAGCTAAGTTTCCAATCATACTGTGTCTAATCGAGCCACCCCCAGCAGGATCCGATTGCGATTAGTAAGGATCTTCGTTCCGCAACTGCTCCAAATCCTCATCTTCAAAATGGTTTGGTCGTCCTGCTCTCTCGCTATCCTCAAGATCGAAATTTCCTCTCTGAAACCTTTGAAATCACTTCTTCACGGTAGTAATAGACACGACATTCTTTTGCAATACCTAACAAATCATCTCCTTAGCCTCGGAAGTTTTTTTGAAGTGAAACTTCTTTGCTGAGGGTAACAATTTTCTGATGAAACGGAAGTCGAAAGTCGAGTGGAGCGAAAATTTAAACTGAGAATGAACGGAGAAAAATAATTTCTTACCCCGACAGGACTCGTACTCCGGTCTACCGATTGGTAGTACAACTCATTAAACGCTTGGACAACCAACAATCTTATAATGATAGCGAACATTTTGTTATATATCGCAACGAACAAAATCGTGTGTGTGGAACCCACGCGCTACAGAAGTGAAACTTATTGCGTATTAGGTATACATACACTTAAATTATTAGTATTTTTCATTGAAAACAAAAGATAATCTATATAAATAAAAATGAAATGCTGCTCGTTGGTCACCGCATCACTTGAGAACTGCTGGACCGATTTGGCTAATTTAAAAAAAAAATGTTCGTAATAGTTCGAATAAGGTTTGTAGGGAAAGAAAAATCGGAAAAGTTGCCCGAAAAAAAACTTTATTGAAATTTGGACAGGACAACGTCTGTCGGGTCAGCTAGTAATAAATAAAAATAATAAGTAATAAATAAAATAAATAAGAACTAATAAATAATACAACAATTGGCACTGCATTTTCAAGAAGTTTAGAACGTATTAAATCGCAATCAATAATCATTTTCCACAGAATTATCGGTTTCTATCATTGTGAGAATTGGCTTATGATAGCTAAAATATGACACGAACATTTGTGATTTAATACGTTCTAAACTTCATGAAAATATAGCATCAATTGTCGTATTATTTATCAGTTCTTATTTATTTTATTTATTACTTATTATTTTTTTCAATTCGAACGAGAAAAGTATACAGTGTCTAATATAACGTTACTGCAACCCATTTTGCTCAATGTGCTCTCAATGTATATTTTAAGGTTATGTTAATTTATTGATTCCGAAAAATAGTTTACTAGGTTCTTATTATATGACACTAGACTTAGAAGGAAATATTGTCTTTCAAATATTTAGTGCAGTCGTTTTCATTCTCAGGTCGAGAACTTATTTATAAACCTTATATTTAATAGCACTGAACTTATTCGTACACATAATAAAAAGCCTATTAATA
This sequence comes from Lasioglossum villosulum, assembly GCA_963971365.1. NCBI lineage: Eukaryota > Metazoa > Arthropoda > Insecta > Hymenoptera > Halictidae > Lasioglossum > Lasioglossum villosulum. The sequence continues at coordinate 10,198,597 of OZ020504.1, read as the reverse complement.
GGTTAGGTTTTCTAACTAATAGATAGGTAAATTGTAAATAAAAGGTCTGGTGGAGAATGAATTGACGATCTGCGAAAGTCTGTGATCGGCGTCATGGTAATCGTTCCGTCCTCGCTTTGAACAGATGAGGATCTCGCGAATCGCGTGAACAGGAGAAAACGATCATTGTGCGGGACGCACGAGAATCGTACAGTAATTGGGCGTCGAGTAGCAATCTTGCATGGCAGAACCACTTCGTCATCGTTGGTCCGCGAGGAAATTGCATTTCGCCGTGTCTCCGTCATGTTCGTTGAAACGCGACACGACATTCACTGTCGCAACTCGACAACGTGGTTCGTATCGCGGGACTGTTGCGTTGGCTTCCCTTGCAAGCGCGCCGTTTCGCGTACCGGTGAACAAAGGAACCGACCTGGACCAATTACACTTATCCCGTGGCCAATGGTTGCGCAATTTAAATGGCTCGGCTAAATTATCAGGGCTCTGAATGATGCTAATGTCACGGGAATTTTACAATCAATGGCCTTTACATCAAATGGCCTCAATGGCGGCGCGGGTTACAAAGAGTGAGAGAGAGAGCGCTATAGATCCCGGCTAATGCTTTCTTTCTTTCCGTAAGACGATGCAGTCTATCTCTATCAGTCTATAGGCGTAACATAACCATGTATTGCTAACCATTTCGTTTTATCAAAGTAGTAGTATCCTACTACCAAAATCTTCGCTGTCATTGTAAGATCAATGGTTGTCCAAGCGGTTAAGGGGGTAGAGGCCCCACGTGACCATGATACTTAACTTCCTGATTCATAGGGAAGTTACTGTAATTACCCCGAAAATCGAAAATCGATTTTTTAGCAGATCTTCACGTTTCATGGTTATTGAAGTCATTTTAGACTATTTTTATCAAATTGTTAGTGTGTGTGTGTGTGTGTGTGTGTGTGTGTGTGCGTATGGCCGTTTTTATGTTATCTGTTGGAATATGACGAAAAGCATGAACTCGCGACACCTACCGTCCGACGTATTTTGAATTACAGGTGTAACGGGCTTTCTGTGTTCACCGATACGCGATGAGTCAGTCCCGTGCTATCGCTCGTCATAGACAGTCGTATTAGAGTAATCGAAATAAACCAAGTGTAATCTCAATAGGTTATGGGCCCAGAACTGCGATCCTAAGTGCATAAATATACAAAAACTTTGTTGTATAAATATCGCCACAGTGTGAGTGAGATTTGGTGGGAAAACCATCGCGTGTGAGACTGAATAGAACGGAAGAAAATTCCAGGACAATGGCAGCGACATTTAAAATCGACCAGTTAACTGGCGAAAACTACGACACTTGGAAAATCCACATGAGAGCTATTCTGAAGAAGAATGATTTATGGGGATATGTATCAGGAGAGATACCCAAGCCGGAAGTATCAACAACTGACTATGCAAAGTGGATAAAAATGGATGGAAAAGCCGAAGCGGATATTTTGTTGGCCGTTAGTGCAAGTGAGCTAACAGCGCTAGATGGGTTGGAAACCTCAAGACAAATTTGGGATAAATTAAAGTCTATGTACCAATCCAGTGGCCCCGCGCGAAAGGCAACCCTCCTGAAGAAGTTGGCGTTAACGCGGATGCAGGAAGAGGATGATATTAAAAAACATCTCACGGAATTTTTTGAAGCTGACAAGAAGCTGAGAGAAATTGGATTGTCAGTACCGAACGAGCTTCTAGCCATCCTATTGTTGTACAGTTTACCCGAATCATTTGAAATGTTCCGGACGGCAATGGAATCGCGCGACGACCTTCCACCAACGGACATTTTAAAAGTCAAAATATTAGAAGAACATGAGAGTCGAAAATCACGAGACTCAGGTTCGGGACAAGGAGCGATGTACGTGAAGAAGAAACACGTATATCAACGTGCAAAAGAAAACGAAAAGATAGGAAAATATGAAGACAAAGAAGAGCCAAGATACCGAAACAAAATTGAATGCTACCGTTGTCACCGATTTGGACACATAGCGAACGAGTGTCGGTCCTTCGTGCCGAAATATAAACAGAGCGCGCGACAGTTGGAAGACAAAGACTGCGAGAGGGGACGAGCGCCGCGCAACCAAGACAGAACTAGCATGTTGACAACCACCGAAGAAGGAATGTACGGGAATCAAGCTAAGACTGAGTGGTGTATCGACAGTGGATGTACGGGACATATGTGCAGTGAGAGAAGTATTCTGCAAGATTTCACGCGTATAAACAGCGAATTAAATCTTGCTAATAATGAAAGTACGCGAATCACCGGAATGGGGAGAGTAAATTTATTAGTTCATAATGGCAATGAGGAACGTGAAATAGACATTGAAAAAGTGTTTTATGTGTCAGATCTTCGTACAAATTTATTATCTGTATCGAGAATGACAGATCACGAATTGGAAGTGCGATTTAGGAAGGAGGATGCAATTGTCATTAATAAGAATAATAAAGTGGTAATGCGAGCAAATCGTGTCGGGAATTTGTATTACGTAAACAAGTGCAATGATAGTGCAAATAACATTGAGGTGCAACAAGAAAGCGCGATAAATGAGTGGCACAAGAGACTCGGTCATGTAAATGAGCGTGATTTAAAAACGATGGTGAAAAATGGCTTAGTTCACGGGCTGCAACTCAAGGACAACGAAAAGTTATCAGAGTGTGAAATTTGTGTTCGCGAAAAACAGACAAGCAAACCTTTTCCGAAAAGCAGTGAGGAACGCACAAGTGAACTTTTGGAAATAGTGCATACGGATGTGTGTGGGCCGATGCGACACGCATCATGGTCAAACAAGAAATACTTCGTGACATTCATAGACGACTATTCGAGATGGTGCGAAGTATATTTCATAAGGAACAAAAGTGATGTGTTGACCGTGTTTAAAGAATACAAGGCCGAAATGGAAAATTTTACGGGTAAGAGGATCAAGGCGTTGCAGTCCGATAACGGAAGGGAATATGTGAATTCCGAATTCGACACATACTTGAAAAAATGTGGTATCAAAAGAAGACTGACAGTGCCATACACACCGCAGCAGAACGGAGTCGCGGAAAGGAAGAACCGGACGTTAGTCGAGATGGCGCGATGCATGATGCGTCAAGCCGGTGTTCCGCCAATATTTTGGGCCGAAGCTGTAAATACAGCATGCTATATACGCAATCGGTGTCCTACTGCTGCACTTAAGGGACGACTACCATTTACTGTGTGGACGGGGAAGACCCCCACAATAATATACATGCAAACATTCGGAACGAAAGCGTTCGTAAAAATAAAAGGGAACAGAGGCAAATTCGATTCACGATCCGAAGAAGGTATCTTTGTGGGTTATGATCGACAATCAAAGGCGTACCGCGTACATCTACCAAGATCAAAACAAACAATCGCAAGCCGAGATGTAAAGTTCATGGGCGAGTCTACCTTCCGCCATGAATATAAAGAAATACTCGACGCAGATGATAGTCCTTGCGATGAAATTGAAGTCGAATCGAGCAAACCCGAAGAGGACAACGAAGACGAAGAGCAACGTCAAATAGACGTAGTACGTCGTGGAAGAAAGAGGGGATCTACGGTATCATGGGAAGAGCTGGTGCAACCCATGAAGAGAGGACGAGGCCGTCCCAGGCTTGTACGTTCTGGATCGCGGGGGAGACCGCGCAAACAATACGCTTCGACAACAGAAGAAACTGGTGAAGAGGAAGACTCGGACGAAGAGAACGATGAAGAAGAAGAGCCAGCAGTAACAGAAGACGAGGTGTTTACTGCCAATATAGCGACGCACGACCCATTAACATGGCAAGAAGCATTGGAAACTGAAGACTCAAATGCTTGGAAAATTGCTATGGAAGATGAATACTTGGCGCAAATAAAAAATTGCACGTGGGAGATAGTACCACGACCGAAATGTCGAAAAGTTATCGGAAGTCGTTTTGTATTCACCACAAAAAGTACTGGCGACAAAATGAAGAAGAAAGTACGACTTGTTGCGAAGGGATGCTCGCAACGGCCAGGGGAGGATTTCCACAACACATTTTCACCCGTCGTGAGACCAACCTCAATAAGGCTGTTATCCGCGATTGCAGCAAAATTTGGTCTCGAGATTCATCAAATGGACGTCGTTACTGCATATCTGAACGGTGACTTAGAAGAGGACGTCTACATGGAAGAACCGGAACAATTATGTGAAGTGTTGTGCAAGTTGAATTCTTCTGAAAAGGTTGGATCAAGTGATAGGTTAAGAAGTGACAAAGTGGTGTGTGAAACAGCCGAACGCTGGTACGAGAAGTTAAAGACAAAAAACGATAATGTATGCTTACTAAAGAAGTCTTTGTATGGTTTGCGACAATCCGGACTACAGTGGCATAAAAAGTTTGTAGAGTGTTTGAATGGATTGGGTATGAGAGCGTTGACACAAGATCCATGTATGTTCGTGTCACATAAAAATGATCGGATCATGTTAATCGCCATATATGTTGATGACATGATCATCGCTTCGAATGATGGTGTGTGGATGAGTAAAATTAAAAGAGAGTTGTCGGGAGCGTTTGAGATGAAAGATTTAGGGAGGATAAGAATGTGTTTAGGTATCGAATTTTTGCGGGACAAGGACATGCGCGTGTATCTAAATCAGAAAAGGTATACAGAAGAAATTCTAGAACGATTTGGTATGAGTGAGTGTAAGGCTGCGTCGACACCGATCGAGTCAAACTGCAAATTGACAAAACCTGAGTATGTAAACAAGGAAGTAATGGGTCAATACCCTTACCAAAATTTAATCGGTGCATTAATGTACTTGGCTGTGTCCACGCGGCCGGATATTGCGTTTGCAGTGAACTACCTTAGCCAGTTCAATACCAATTATAATACGGAACATTGGAAGGCCGCAAAAAGAGTGTTGAGATATTTGAGAGGCACGAGTGAATGTGGATTAATGTACGAGAGGACAGAGTTGTCGTTATTTGGCGTTGTGGATGCGGACTGGGGTTCGAACGTCGTAGATCGTAGGTCGTACTCCGGCTATGCGTACATTTTGGCAGGTGCTCCAATCAGCTGGGAAGCACGTAAACAAAAGACGGTTGCGTTATCCAGCACTGAAGCCGAATATATGGCTATATCTGAAGCGACGAAAGAGGCCGTTTATTTGCGCGAAATGTTAAATGATGTGGGTATGTCAAATGAATGTGTGACAATATTTAACGACAACCAGAGTGCAATCAAACTCGCGAAAAATAACAGGTATCATTCAAGGACCAAGCACATAGACATCAGGCACCATTTCTTGCGTAGTATTTGTCAGCAGGGCATTATTGAACTTAAATACATGGCAAGTGGGAAAATGCCTGCGGATGTGCTTACCAAAGGTTTGAGTGGAGTTAAGCATCGTGAATGTTTGTTCAACTTAGGCGTAGTGAATATGGATAGATGTTAACGCGCTCGCTCATGTTTTCGAGGGGAGGTGTTGGAATATGACGAAAAGCATGAACTCGCGACACCTACCGTCCGACGTATTTTGAATTACAGGTGTAACGGGCTTTCTGTGTTCACCGATACGCGATGAGTCAGTCCCGTGCTATCGCTCGTCATAGACAGTCGTATTAGAGTAATCGAAATAAACCAAGTGTAATCTCAATATTATCAAATTTTTCGTTAACGTTTTCTGAAAAAGTAACAATGCGATCAGAGTGATGAATGATGCAATCGATGTGCCCCGTCGTAACTTAGAGCTGATTAGATTTTGGTCCATATTGGTCAAGTAGTTTTTTAGATTTTTTAGTTTTTTTCGAAAGAGGTTCATTCAAGAATGCAATTTATACGAGAGGATGGAAATTTTCCACCGAATAAACAAACGTAATTATATATATTTCACTTTTATTTAAAAAAAATTTTTTTTTAATTATGCAACTAATGCTAATGTTACCGCTTACAACTAACGAATCGGGAAGTTCTTTGTGTGGCTCGTGGAGAGTCACACACAAAATAAATAAAAAAACCATTAAGAGCTGTATGCCCCACTAGCAATGCATACCACTAACCCTTTCGCAATAACAACCCCACCCGCGAGCTCGCGAAGCGAGCGAGCAACAATAACCAGCTAGTTTTCATTGTGACCAACCCCCGCGCGAAAAACCAATTTGGCAACAGTGATGAACATACATTTGCATCAATCTAACGCTTCAATTTCGCTATAATTACAGGTTTTTTTCTTTTAATCATTATCTTCATTGCTATTAATGGATCCGAGTGGCTTCATGCCCTTTACACTTTTGTTGTTACGAATCTACGCTGATAGTTCACCTGAGTTCACCTGACTAAGCGCCATCTAGTCTAAGTAGCTGAACTAAAATGGCTTCTACTCACCCTTCATGAAGGGAATCTGGGGAACAATTTAATGCGATCACGCGGGAACGTTTCACGTCATCACACGATTATATTTTTGCTGAGTGAGGGCTCATTCGAAAGAGGAAGGTTGCACGCAGTGCGGTCTTCTCGATTTTTTCGCGAGAAAAATTTTTTTGTGCACGAAAAATACATTAGAATCTCCGGAAATTTTCTTCATTTGTTTCGCCTACTTTGGACACTCATATTACTTCATATAAACATCATCTAAAGAAAACATGAGAAGAGCGCACTGCGTGCAACCTTTCTCTTTCGAATGAGCCCTCACTCAGCTCAAAATATAATCATATGAGGATGTGAAACGTTCCCGCGTAAACCCCAGTTTTCACTTGTTTTCTAGTAATATTCTGGTTAGATTCTAGTAATGTCACGTGGGTACTCTACCCCCTTAAGGGGGTAGAGGCCCCACGTGACCATGGTATTTTTCATTGTGACCAACCCCCGCGCGGAAAATCAATTTGGCAACAGTGATGAACATACATCTGTATCAATCTAACGCTTTAGTTTCGTTATCATTACAGGTTTTTTTCTTTTCATCAATATCTTTATTGCTATTAATGCATCCGAGTGGCTTCATGCCCTTTACAGTTTTGTTGTTAAGAAACTACGCTGATAATTCTCCTGACTAAGCGCCATCTCGTCCAAGTAGCTGAACTAAAATTGCTTCTACTCACCCTTCATGAAGGGAATCTGGGAAACAATTGAATGCGATCACGGGAACACACCTCACATCCTCATACGATTATATATTGAGCTGAGTGAGGGCTCATTTGAAAGAAGAAGGTTAAAAGAAGCGCGCGTGGGTCCCTAAATTAGCAGGAAAAATCTTTTTGTGATCGAAAAATACATTAGAATATCCGGAATTTTTCTTCATTTGTTTTCCCTACTTTGGACAGTCACATTACTGGATATAAACATAATGTAACTGAAGTTGGACCCACGCGCGCTTCATTTAACCTTCCTCTTTAGAATGAGCCCTCACTCAGCTGAAAATATAATCATATGACGACGTGAGATGTGTTCCGTAAACCCAGGTTTTAGTGCAAAATCTAGTTAGATTCTAGCAATGTCACGTGGGTACCCTACCCCCTTATGGGATCTAGAATCTAACCAGAATCTAACTAGATTTTGGGCCAAAACAGGGGTTTACGCGGGAACCCTTCACGTCCTCATACGATTATATTTTGAGCTGAGTGAGGGCTCATTCTAAAGAGGAAGAGTACACGCAGTGCGCTCTTCTCATGTTTTTTTTTAGATGATGATTTCATGAAGTAATATAAGTGTCCAAAGTAGAGGAAAGAAATGAAGAAAAATTCCGGAGATTCTAATGTATTTTTCGTTCGCAAAAAGATTTTTCTCACGAAAATATCGAGAAGACCGCACTGCGTGTAACCTTCCTCTTTCGAATGAGCCCTCACTCGGCTCAAAATATAATCGTATGAGGACGTGAAGTGTTCCCGCGTGATCACATTCAATTATTCCCCAGATTCCGTTCATGAAGGGTAAGTAGAAGCAATTTTAGTTCAGCTACTTAGACTAGATGGCGCTTAGTCAGGTGAACTCAGGTGAACGATCAGCGTAGATTCGTAACAACAAAAGTGTAAAGGACGTGAAGTCATTGGGATCCATTAATAGCAATAAAGATATTGATAAAAAGAAAAAAACCTGTATTGATAGCGAAACTGAAGCGTTAGATTGATACAGATGTATGTTCATCACTGTTGCCAAATTGGTTTTCCGCGCGGGGGTTGGTCACAATGAAAAATACCATGGTCACGTGGGGCCTCTACCCCCTTAAGCAGACCGTTCAATGGTCCCAGGGTTTCTGCCGCCTTGGGTATGGAACGCCGGTATAAGTTTACCATACCCAAGAAACGACGGAATTGCTTGGCAGTTTTTGGAATGGGAAGGTTGGCTATTGCTTCTACTTTCACATTCGATGGACGGGACCCTGTGTTTGAAATTACAAAGCCTAAGAAATTTACTTCCCTTTTTCCGAAATTGCACTTACTGGGGTTCAAGATTATGCCGTACTGTTTGAAACGTTCGAATATAGTGATTAAATGATTTTCACGTTCGTCCTCGGACCCGGATGCTACTAGTATGTCATTGATGTACGCGAAGCAAAAATCCAATCCCCGGAGAACCTCGTCTATGAAACGTTGGAACGTTTGTGCCGCGTTGCAAAGGCCGAACGACATGAGGGAGAATTTAAAAAGCTTTAACCAAATCAAGGGTGCTAAAAACCGTCTTACTATGCAGCGCTTGGGTGAAGTCCTCGATGTGTCGGACGGGGTAACGGTCCGGAATCGTCCGCGCATTTAAACTGCGGTAATGAAACAAATATAACATTCTGTATTATTTTTATGTTCGAATTATTTCCCAACGCCCACTAATAAAAAACATGCAGTTTCTACTTAAAAAATAAAAATAAAATATAAATAATAGATTTTAGGTTCAAAATTGAGTGAGGGGTATCAATTTCTAGAAAAAACTAGCTGGTTATTGTTGTTCGCGAGCTCGCGGGTAGGACTGCTCTTGCGAAAGGGTTAGTGGTATACATTGCTAGTGGGGCATACAGCTCTTAATGGTTTTTTTATTTATTTTGTGTGTGACTCTCCACGAGCCACACAAAGAACTTCCCGATTCGTTAGTTGTAAGCGGTAACATTAGCATTAGTTGCATAATTAAAAAAAAATTTTTTTTAAATAAAAGTGAAATATATATAATTACGTTTGTTTATTCGGTGGAAAATTTCCATCCTCTCGTATAAATTGCATTCTTGAATGAACTTCTTTCGAAAAAAACTAAAAAATCTAAAAAACTACTTGACCAATATGAACCAAAATCTAATCAGCTCTAAATTACGACGGGGCACATCGATTGCATCATTCATCATTCTGATCGCATTGTTACTTTTTTAGAAAACGTTAACGAAAAATTTGATAATTTGATTTTCGATTTTCGGGGTAATTACAGTAACTTCCCTATGAATCGGGAAGTTAAAAAATATCGAAAACGGGGACTCGAACCAGCAACATACGGATTACCAGTAACTCCCGCTACGTCCTCGGATATTCACTTTCTTGTTTACCAGTTAACACAAACTCTTTATGAACGTGTAACTCGATTTTCAAATGCAATTTTCTCGAAAAATCTTGAGAAGCGCGCGCTCCTGCTTCGGCAAATTACATTTCGAGATGACATCTACCAATTCTGCAAGTTTCAGAAAAATCCGTGACCCATCAACCGTGACATCCCCTTGTTAGTTAGACTACAAACCGCACGAGAGTCAGTGCGCTAGCCACTTCCGTTACGCATTTCCGTTTCATCGCCAGATTGGTTTTACGCCTACCGCGCCAAAAGAACTTTCACCTCAATAATAAACTGCAAACATATGAAACAATGAATAACTACTTTCATTTGTAAAGAACGACAATAATATATGTATTTTAAATACGTGTTACAGAAGACGAGTTTGCACCACATCAGTTCCTAACTCCTCCCTTCATCACCGTCAGAGTAGGCAATTAAGGTAAAATGAAACATTAGTACCGATATCTGTCTAAAATACAGCTTCATGTAACTGTTGTAGACAATTTTAGTTTAATCTTGTACTTGCTAATATTCTATTTATTCCATAGTGAAATTGGCGATACTGCCAGCAAATCTTTTATTAGATAAATGATTAAACGATACAGTGGAACCTCGGAATACATCCAATTTGGAATAGGTCCTGTTTGAACGTGACATATTTTCCTCGATACACGACTTCTGTTCGGTATACGACATACATTTTTTGTGTGAATCTTTTTGTTTTAAATATGTGGGGATTGGAAGTTTTTGGCAATAAGCCGTATGTATTTTTAAATCTGTTTATTAGAAAGTACAACTATGCTAAAGGTTACTGATCTGCACGACTATTCTACATTTTCGTGTCCACGACTGAAGTCTTCCGCTTCTAAAACCACACTCCAGCTGTCTTCTCGAAAAACAATCCTTACAACCTCGTCTTCATTCTCTCTCTCTCTCTCTCTCTCTCTCTCTCTCTCTCTCTCTCTCTCTCTCTCTCTCTCTCTCTCTCTCTCTCTCTCTCTCTCTCTATCTATCTATCTATCTATCTCTCTCACTCTTTCGCACCCTTAAGAGAGTAGTGTACCCCTATTCTAGGGCATTTATCAGTGTACTCCACCCTCGTGCAGAAAACAGTTATTTGTGTAGTAACATTGATAAACATACATTATCGGTATTATGTAATACATTATCATTATACAATATCAGTCTAACGCTTCAGTTTCGCTATAATTATAGGTTTTTTCTTTTTATCAATATCTTTATTGCTATCAATGGATCCGAGTGGCTTCAAGCCCTTTACATTTTTGTTGTTACGAATCTACGCTGACAGTTTTCCTGACTAGGCGCCAATCTCGTCTAAATAGCTAAACTAAAATTGCTTCCGGACTTGCTCTAGACTCACCCTTCATGAACGTAATTTGGGGGAAATTGAATGCAATAACGCGGGAACAAATCATGTTCTCACACGATTATATTTTGAGCTGAGTAAAGGCTCATTCTAAAGTGGAAGTTTATATGAAGTGCTTTTGGGTCCCTAAATTAGCAAGAAAAATCTTTTTGTGAACGAAAAATACATTAGAATTTTTGGAATTTTTCTTCATTTGTTCTCCCTACTTTGGACACTCACATTACTAGATATAAACATCATCTAATAAAAACATGAGAAGTCCGCACTGCATGTAACCTTCCAAAGTCCAAACATCAGAAACGGATTAAGGTCGTATACCGAAGTTCCACTGTATTTAGAAAATCATGTGTTACGAGGATTTGCATTTTGTTGCATCTATAAAATAAAATCAGATGTATCTTTGTTACTTAACTATTTTAAATGCTATTTCAAATAAGAATTTTAAATACTACGCAACCGCATTTTTGCGATACAGTAAACGCTCATTATTATAATGTGTATATTTTTATTATATATATTATTACATAATTTTTTTAGTTGATGCTTTAAATTTTGCTCTTTAAGTAGTTTCTAATACGCATGAGTTTTGAACGTTCAAATTGCCAATTTGATGTGGTTACGATACTTGAATTAATACTAGCATAAACACTATATCGTTCAATTAAATTGATTGAAACAGTTATTCTGAATAGTGTTCGTAAAAAGTATTTATCCACCATATTCAGTGTCATGCAATCCGGAGTTTACAAGATTATTCTTTTAGGTACTATAATTATATTCATATTCAAACTGACACGGCTACCAGTTTCTTGTGTTGTCCAGGATGGACTCAAGCGACTCAGTTGAGTTTCGGGTGCAATAAACGTAAGTTTCAATCAAGAATTATTAAACCTTTGTATCCTAATTTATACAGATTGTTCCCGATCTGATGACGCAACCTGCAAATGAATAAATTTATATGTAAAAATAAGTCGAAAACGTTATACAGGATGTCCCAAAACTACCCTAGGAGCCGAAAATGGGAGGTTCCTTGGGTCATTTGAAGCAACATTTTCCTTTACAAAAATGGCGTCCGCGGCTTTGTTTAGGAGTTATTAACGAAAAACACGGACCAATCAGAGCGCAACCTAGACGCGAGTTAGCACAGTCGGCCCGACGCGCCAACTGTCAATTGGCCGAACATGCCATCGCATGTCTAGATCGCACTCTGATTGGTCCGTGTTTTTCGTTAATAACTCATAAACAAAGCCGCGGACGCCATTTTTGTAAAGGAAATGTCGCTTCAAATGACCCAAGGAACCTCCCATTTTCGGCTCTTAGGGTAGTTTTGGGACACCCTGTATAAAACTTAATTGACCGAGATTTCGTTTTCAAAGAAAGCGAATTCGAAAATTCGTCAAATACACGTGCTATTTGTTGAACTTGAAATTGTATATGACGCGTCGCCGTACAAAGACATCATGATATGTGTTTATTGTACACACTTTATTATACACTCCGGAACGTAAAGATAGCACCCTTTGAAATTAATGTGATATCTGTTTATTAAACATTAGAAATTCAATTTTCTTTATACACATAATTTTAGTGTGTCTTTCTTAAGGCGATAGACCCGTTCCCAGGATTGCAAGGGTACGGGATTCACATCATCAATTCTCGATAATACTAAAATGCCGGTTTACAATAGTTAAAAACACCAGATAAAAGATCGGTCTAGGGCGCTATCGCTCTCAAAAGACTTATTTTTTCGTTTACGAGGCGTAACTTGCATTCATGTACAGGGTGGTGCACTATAAACAGGTCACCTTAATAACGCGGCTGCTATTGGTGTTAGAAAGAAATGCATCAGATAGAACTTGCATGGTTTCGAGGGGGCATTAATCTGATGTTAGTAGCTTTTTTGTAGGTGGTTGCGTAAAGGACATATGAACTTCATCTTCATTTTTTTAAATGGAATGAGGTATTTTTTAATACATCAATCGATGCAACTGGACATTCGTTATAAAATAGTACTAACCTATGTATGTCAAAAAGTTGGTAGTTCAGGAGGTATTTCAATTCAAATAACTCAAAAATACCATTACTGTCGTACTAAGACGTTACACTACAGCAATCCCTTGATTCTTGTTCAGGGGGTGGTTCTTGGAGCGAGCAGGAATCGCAACCTAGACTTGCTTTTCTGATTTACTGCTGGGTCTACTTAAAGGCCCACGTGTTCTCACAATGTAATGCCAATTCATGATGCTTTATTTTTCATTATTTTTTTTATGAGACTTTCACTGACTTGTTTCTGGTAGTATTGTGATTAAAACAAGACCAAACACGATATAATTTAGCCCATATTTATTCTACATGTGAGAAGCATAATTTATAATTCATCATACATTCAACATATGAAATAGCATATATTTAAATAAACACAACGGAGAAACGCGACTCTTTCTTTCCTATACAAAACTTTCACAGTCGATTAAACCAATAAATAGAATTGAAATTATATCGTATTTGGTCTTGTTTTAATCAGAAAAATGCCAGAAATACGTTTTTAAAAGTCCCATAAAGAAATAATAAAAATTAAGATGTTTCAACATTCGATTCGTTGTGTCAATGTAGTGGTGTTCACTACATTGTGAACAATAGTCACTGCCCTCCGGCGCGGGATAGCGTTGACAGGCAGTGGAGTGAGTAGGCCTGGACAAGAATCGGGACCCCCCCAAACTGAACAGGAATCGGAACTTTGCTGTAGTAAGTAAACGCTAACGACTTCGTATGACTGTAATGGTATTTCAGAGTTATTTAAATTGAAATATCTCCTGAACTACTAACTTTTTGACATATATAGGTTAGTACTTTTTTATAACGAATGTCCAGCTGCATCGATTGTTGTATTAAAAGATGTCTCATTCCATTAAAAAAATGAAGTTGACCTTCATATGTTCTTCACGCGTCCACCTACAAATAGCTACTAACATCAGATAGGTCAGAAGTGACCTATTTATAGTGCCCCACCCTGTAGAATAGTAAATATTTTCGGCACAAAGATTTCGATTGTCTGTTACTATAGTCTATAAAGCAATTTTGCAAATTACCAAAAATGTAGTAATATATAGGATATCAAATATAGTAACAAACGATCGAACCTTTGCGCCGAAAACATTATATATTAACAATAAGTACAATCGATAGAAACATATAGTAATTTGCATTATTTGGAAGCATACAACTGTGCATGTAGCTACCCTAGTAGCACAAAAATATTGGATAAATGTTTTTTTCAAATATTGAAAAAATATTTTTTAAACCACACTTTTTCATATGAGAAAAATATTAGATCTGAATATTCTATACATATACAAGAAATGTAAATTCAATGTTCAGAAAATATAAGCTAAATATTCAGAGAATATAAATTACATATTTAAAAAACATAAAGTAAATATTTAAAAAACGTGAAACTCATAGTTAGATAACGTTCAATTAAATCTTCAAATTTAAGAAAAAGTTATAACAAAAATTAGAAACTATAATATAATAACACTACTTTCTGTGCACTGCTCGAGGGAATATTTATCTTCGGCTTCGAAAGGGGTTTATTGAAAATACAGAATTTTTTTATGCAGTTAGGAAGATTAATGGTTCGGGGAATGCTACATTCGTAGGCCCATAGATTTTTTTGTGCAACTGTGCATGTGCAATTAACAATTGCATCATTTCTTTAAGTAGAAATGCATATTTTTTGTTGTACTAATCGATTTCACTGTTTATTCTGTGTAAAAAATGATTACCATAGCAAAAAGTTATTAAATTATCTTGTTTTCAAGATACTTAAAAATTTCTATTTCTAATATTACATAAAGATTTATTTTATGAGAAAAAATATGTTTTTCATGGTATGAAATAGAAATATTATTTGTATATTAGGAAAAACTATTCTATTTTTAATATTAAATAGAGATTCGTTTTATAATGAGAAGAAATATTTTTTTCATAATATGAAATAAATATTATATGTATATTAGGAAAGAATATTCTATTTCTAACATGAAATATAGATTCATTTAATATTTAGAAAAAGATATTTTTCTCGTAACATGAAATAGATATTTCCTCCATATTTATAAAATAAAATTCGTTACTTAATATAAAATAAATATTGTATGAATATTTGAATATTAAAAAAAGATTGAATCTGTTTTTAATATTATATGAATGTGTATACAATGTTTTGTGCTACTAGGGATATTCTCATAGCTATATGTTGCCGAGTACATAATGAAAATGACTCCTCGTAAACGAAAAAATAGAACTTTTGAGGTCGATAGCGCCCTAGACCGATCTTTTATCTAGCGTTTTTGACAACTGTAAAACCCCATTTTTCTATTACCGAGAAATAAGAACGGGAATCCCGCATGCTTGCAATCCTGGAAACGAGTCTATCGCCGTAACACATTAAATGCCGTGTGAGTTATCAACAACGAGCACTACCTCCTTGTATTGTAATGTTATTACATCCAAATTTATTCTAACAACAATTGTTAATTAAAATTACTAATTAAAAAATAATGTCGAATCGAAATTATACTACTCAGTAAATAATTCTTAGTATTAACTAAACTGCGGATGTTTATGCAATTTGCAATTTTTGCAGATGAAATTTAAGAAACTCGAATCAAATAAAATCTTTATTTCATAATAATTGCCTTTTTAGATCTGAAATAAATTAAAATCGTATTAATTTCTATCATATTGTATATCCTAGTAATTTTTTAACATTTTCGAAAGCCATAATTGCATAAAGATTTGCAGTCTGTTAATAACATTCAGTTCACTTGGTAGAGAGATTAATCATTTTTCTATGAAATACATTCAATTCACGCAACTCTCTACTTGCTAATGACATTAATCTTTATGAAGTACTTGCACAATATCTGTACTTGATTACCTTTCAGCTACCTGCCCAGTGTCATGCTTAAATGGAGGAATATGTACTGCCCCTGGCAGATGCACATGTCCCAAAGGATTTACTGGCAACCAGTGCCAGACAGGTAATGTCATGCACGAATGCAAATCGATTCTAAATTCTCGCTGCAAATGCTAATTGAATATTTACATGGACAATAACGTTACAAGAACACAAAAAACTTAATATCAGCATAACGCTTATCTGCTACCCAATTTTGGTTATATCATTGCATGGACTGTTCATCTTTAAGCAAAATAAACACCTTTCATTAATCATTTTAATATACAGCGGCGGACAAAAGAAAGTTTAAATAGCAATGTATACGATCACAATTTTTGCTAACTGAAATTTTATTTTAAATCAGCAATGATTTTATTATAAATATCTATATCTCATAAAATAATGAAAGCGAGCAAAATGTAGAAGAGGAAAACGAAATTGGTAGGTTATTTAATACAATGAAACAAGTAACGACACCAAGTAGACAAAAGTATGTTTAATTCTACATTTTTGTCATTACAATTTTAAACTTTCTTTTGTATCACTGTATTGAAAAACCATCATAAGCCAATATTTTAAAATACTTTTATCCTTCCTACTAGTTTGAATTTCAACCTTACTCATTTCCGTCACAAATGCATAAACTTCGCAGTTTAATTTTCGATTACACCCACGCGTGAGCAAGTTCGTTCTCTTTACATACCCAGAAATCATTTAGAAAATGGTAGTGGGGGTACGTGCACATCTGGATAGCATTCCTCGGAGTTCTCCCAACCTGCTGCAACTGCCGCAAAAAAAGGGTTGTATATTTGGAGATGCAAATGGCTTTCCTATAGCCACATGTGTCTTCAAGACGGATGTAAAAGAGTCATTCAGGAAAAGTCTCCATATGTAACACAGAGTATCGACACTCAGTTCCTTGTATTTTTTTAGAACTTATAAATCAGGCTTACAATTAGTGGCACAGGCCTCGGGCGCTATGTGTGGGCTTACGATACGTCAAGTGGTATTGAAAGTGGTATGGCCAGACACGATTAGTCACTTAACACTAAACCTAACAGTGCCGGTCAAATTAACCAGTCCTAGATTATTAACTTCCCGATTCATAGGAAAGTTACTGTAATTACCCCGAAAATCAAAAATTGAGTTTTTAGCAGATCTTCACGTTTCATGGTCATTGGAGTCATTTTAGACTATTTTTATCAAAATGTGTGTGTGTGTGTGTGTATCTAATTTTTCGTTTTCTTAAAACGTTTTCTGAAAAAGTAACAACGCTATACACTCCATATTTCAGATTTTTTCAGAATTTTTTGCTAATTATTTATAGTTGAAAATAATTAATTTTTGGGGAATTTTTTTAACTATCTTTTCCTAGATTGACACCTACCAAAAAATTCTAAAAAATTGCTATGATGCTAACCTATTTTGTATAAAAATCTCAGAGGTGTTCGTTTGGTGGAACAGTGTCAAAAAAATAAAGTATGTTAACGTTTTCTGAAAAAGTAACAACGCGATCAGAATGATGAATGATGCGATCCATGTGCCCCGCTGTAACTTAGAGCTGATTAGATTTTGGTCCATATTAATCAAGTAGTTTTTTAGTTTTTTTCGAAAGAAGTTCATTCAACAATGCAATTTATACGAGAGGATGGAAATTTTCCACCGAATAAACAAACGTAATTATATATATTTCATTTTTATTTAAAAAAATTTTTTTTTTTAATTTAATCCTTTGAACTCGAGCGGCGCCGATACGGCGCCCGGCCGATGTGAAGTGGCAAGGATGCATCTTGGCTATTGTTTTACTAAGTATCACACCAAAACTAATTACAAAGTGTAATATTTATCAAAATTTGTTGTTTTCGACATATAAATGAATAAATTGGTGAAATTTTTTTTTTAATTTCGACCAGAGAGAGAGAGAGAGAGAGAGAGAGAGAGAACAATTAAACATTAATCTTATTAACCACGTGTATGTTTCTTTTCTTAATATCTTCTGCGTAAATGGAGAAACGACTTGCTTCGAACGATGAATGCGATCCCCAATCTCTATACGCCTTTTGCTGGACAACCCACCAATCCAATAACTAATTTAAATCTCCATAATTTATTCATTGAAATCCTCGAGTTTGCCACGAGAAATTCACTGGTTCAATGGAAACCGAGTTGACTTCTGTTTGCCCAACACCGGCATCCGGAAACCGAAGGATTTCGCGATGGATCAGTCAAAGCTGCGACATTTGTGTAATTAATTTTCAATAAATTAACATAACTTGTCCACCGACGTTTCAGACATCGACGAGTGCGTGAGAGAGAAACCCTGCGACCAACTCTGCAGAAACCTACCAGGCAGCTACGAGTGCCATTGCAAGCCAGGTTTCCAACTTCAGAAAGATGGCCAGTCTTGTCGAAAGAACGGTGAGTCGAAATTGATAGCCGTTCAATCCCCTAAATAAAATAGTATGTGCTTCAAAGTTACCTGGAAAGTGGTTAATGGCGTCATGGAATACACACAATACCGTAATTCAGAGCTGCTCAACATGCCTATTAATGGACAAGGGCGCCCAGAGCATTTTCATTTTTACTACATCTACAAAGTATAATTATAAAACACTTATTACAGCACATTACAGCACGGTCGCACAGATGTGGCGAATGCCGCTTTACAGGGCAGTAAGATGAAATTTAACTGTAAGGAAAATGGTACGGCTAAGCAATTTTGAGTTTCTATCTCTTGCAATCGATTCAGACAATTTTTAGTTCGCATAAAGATCCGCAGTCTAGGTAAAAATAACAAATGATTGAAATTTTGACATTACATGGGCGGTTATTATATCGTTTCCTCTCCTTTCATGTGCACAATGTATTTCGAATTGGCAGTAAAAAGGACGAGTGCTGTATATTTGGTACAAAAGAAATTTACTTCTACTGTATAGCGGCAATTCGCAATGTCAGTGCAACGGTGCTGCCCTGTATAAAGCGGCATTCGCCACATCTGTGCGACCGTGCTGCCCTCTTAAATAAGAGCAAAATCGGACGAAATGGACGGCCGGCGGCCGACTTTGTGCCCAGGTCCAAATTCCTGGTCCATTGGACGGCAAAAAGAGGTCCAAATGCGCGCGCAGAATACCGGCCGAAATTGGATTTTTTGCTATCTGGGGAAATATATACATATACACACACATATATATATATATATATAAAGATAGCAAATTGTCGGAGAAATACAACGTTGAGAATGGGGTTTCCCATTGAAGATTTTGGAATAACACAGGAGGTGGGAGTGGGTGGTTAATTATGGTGTTATTGAATAGCATTTTTAAAAATATCGAATACGTCTACTTTTATTTTTCTGATCTGATGTGTATTTCTCGAGATATCCCAAATTTTCAACGATTTTTTACCCATTTTGATTTTTGTCCATTACAGCGCCATCTGTGAACCAAAATGCAAAAACTCCTAGGTAAAATTTGTGTATTTTTTCTGGAGAATGCTAATCTGCAATGAAAAATGGGGGTTCCCATTTAAGTTTTTTATCTTCTCCCACCCCCACCCCCAGGGGGTAGCGGTGGGGGGTCCAGTTTGGTATCATTGAATGTCCCCCTTCGCGACGAACAACTTTCATTGCCCACTTGTTTTGATCCGATACATCGTTCTCGAGATATTTCAATGTCTTCAGATAAAAAGACCACCCTGTATATTAGTATTCATGTGCCCTTTAAAACAGAAACACTTTTTTATAATTGTTCCAAACGATCTGATTGTTTGTAATCATTGATTAAAGAGTATGTACAGAGCTAAATATTCTTGCATTCCTTATATTCGCGTGACCTTTAAAAATGCTGAGAAGTACTGTGATATTGACTGAATTTTAACTACGGTTCCTTTTCTTGTAGGTTATCGGATTTTCTCTTGAAAATAAATTTCTGCTGAAACAAATCGACGAGTAGGTGTTTTTAATCCTAGCCTGGAAAAATGTGTATTTTTTCCAGACACTGATGACATCGCATTCGAGGCACGAGACCTAGAGGAAGATTTCCATGAAGTAACTACGACGAAGCATCCATCGACTTCTCCACATGGTTTGAAGACATGACTTTTCAATTTCGGTGTTTTTTCTAGTACAGTGCACACTTGCAACAAAAGTCACAGAATTCGAAAAAATTCACATATTTTGTAAACGACGTGAAAAACATTTTTTAAGAAGGCAATCTCATGTAAATATTACTAAATTTAACAGACTTTATTAATATTTTCATAGTGATAATGGTACGTTGTAATATTTTTTTGCAAGTGATTTGGCTACGATTTTGTATATAGTACATGTTTAAAAATCATATTTTAGTAGCGTAAAGTATTAGAAGTTTGTGGGTGAAGTTGAACAAAAAATCAAGATAATTTTTAATCAATACGTTTATCGTTATCGTCTCTACGAAAATAAATAATTTATCTTAAAAATTTTCACAATAGCGTATGCTTAATGAAATGTCAATGTTTTTCCTTTAATTTTCAATATCTCGTTAACTATTAGATTTATGATATAAAGCCAATAATTTTTTACGCAGAATTTTGTGCTTCAACCGAGTTCGAGCAAAAATATTGAGCATTCTATTTAAAAAATTGAGGGTGACCTTCATATTTTGATACAAAATCGAAGTAACAAAAATAAGATTGCAGCACTTTACGCTCCCCTGGAAGCCATGCAACATTTTATTAATTTTTTATTATTTTTTATTATTTGAGATCGTCACGTTACAAGACTCACTCTATATATTTCGAAACGCAGAAACGCTTTAAGAGAGATTGCAAGGGTACGGCATTCGTCTTCTCATTTGTCAATAATACATGGATGAAGTTTTCCAGTAGTCAAAAACGGTAGATGAAAGAGCGCTCTAGGCCGCGTTCGTCCTCAAAAGTCCTATTTTTACGTTTACGAGGTGGAATTTGCATTATTTGGAAGCACGTAGCTGTCGCAACTTTATGAAAATACTCACGTACGCAGAGCTGTATGGTTCCGAATAACGCAACTTACGCTGCCGAATAATGCAAATTATGCCTCGAGAACGAAAAAATAGGATTTTTGAGAGCGATCACGACCTAGATCGATCTTTTATCTAGTGTCTTTGACTACTGAGAAAACCCCATCTTTGTATTATCGAGAAATGAGAACACGGATTCCGCACCGTTGCAATCCAGGAAAAACGAGTCTACCCCCTAAGATGTCCAGTGCTGTATACCGAATGATTTAGCTAACAATAAGTGTGCCGTCTAAGTTACCCAGTCAGCACACCTGATCTGTTTCTACACAGTTGCAAGATATCAACGGTGCGGGATTCGCGTTCTCATTTCTCGATAATACAATAATTTGATTTTTCGGTTGTCAATAACGGCTAGATAAAAGATCGATCTAGGCCGCATACTCTCTTGAAAGTCCTATTTTTACGTTTACGAGTCAGAATTTGCATCATTCGAAAGCATTCAACTGCGCGTATCGCTATTTTTATGACATACTAGCTTTCCCCCGCCACGCGTTGCTGTGGCACAGTATTTTTTAAAAGCATGTACAAATTCAACGTGTTTGTTGCAATCTATTTTGTTCAATTCCATTTCACTTTTCGAATTGCTCTGTAGTTCTCTCTCTCTCTCACTCTCTTTGTGTGTCCCTCCCAGATTTTTCCTAAAACCTACCGTTGCAAAGCTACAGCTGTTTAAAAAGTGGGTAAACCAAAAAATTCAAGAAAACTGCACACTTCTTGTGTTATAACTCCTAAATTATGCAACCTACACAATCGGCACATAGGCTATTTTGAAAGAACTCGGCGAGCTGAATCCAATGAGTATTTCCAATTGAATATAGATGGTATCAGTCAAAACTTATAAACAGAAACGTGGTCAAAGGAGGCCAAAAAAGTCACATTTGGTCTGTTTGTGACGTCATCACTTGAGAATTGCAGAACGCAGAAAGCTGCGATTTGAACATTTAGCCGCGACGTTTCTTCGGGACGGTTTTGGAGCCAACCGCATTCGAAACAGACCATTCGTTAAAAATTTTTAAGCAGAAACGTGCTAAAAGGAGGCCGAAAACGTCACATTTAGTCTGTTTGTGACGCAATCAATTGCGAATAGCAGAACGTAGAAAGTTGCGTTTTGAACCGTTACACAGTGGTCCCAAATCCCGAAAACGCGGACAAAACCTCTAAACGTATCAAAAAATTATTCGATTTGCTTAAAAATTGGTATTAAGGGGTTTTGGGGGTCGCTGATCACGAATCTCAACTTAAAAATTTTAAAAACAAAATGGCGGATCCAATATGGTGGACAAGTGCGTTAAAAAATTATTGGATCTGCTTAAAAATTGGTATTAAGGGGTTTTGGGGGTCGCTGATCACGAATCTGAACTTAAAAATTTTTAAAACCAAATGGCCGTTCCAATATAGTGGCCAAAAATTATTCGTTCTCCTCAAAAATTGTTTATCGGGATTTTAGGTGAAGCTGATTACGAATGTGAATTTAATATATATAAAAAAACATGAGGGTCCGTTTGAATTTTAATAAGAATAGACATAGTTATTATAAATCAAATTAATTAAAAAAAAGATAACTCAGTTTTTTATATCTGACCACCCCTCTGCCTTCCCTCTCGCTCTTTTATATTGACCTGAACGAGAGGGAAGACTAATTCTCGGGAAAGCCAACTCTACCCTTCGTATTGTATAGAGCAGGTATTCGCACTCCATAGCTACCAAAGAAGCATTCACGTTACAATATGTGTAAAAAAAACGTTCGTCTTCGAAAACTATAAAAAAATTTCAGATTGTTTATAAAAAAAATTGTTCGAAAATACGTTCTAAGCATAATCCTTTAAAAACTATTAATTTTACAGAGAAATTTAGTGTATATCTCTCACAGTTTGAGAAGAAATGCAACGAAAGCTCACAAAATACCTACTCTCCATTACAAAAAACAGTGTTATAAAAAAAGGGGCAGAGACGGGCAGCTAATTTTTGATGGAATTGCAAGGTAATAGTATAAACTAGAAGCTCCAACAAGTTTTAGCGCGGGATCTTGCAGGACTTTTTACTTTTTCCCTAACCTTTAAAATTTATGCCTTCACTTTTACCCTTTCTTTTGTATAATTAGATTTCAGTTAATAATAAACATTTGGCACTAAAAACTATGCGACTTACCTCCACAAACAGCATCCATAATGCACACTTAAAATCGATACGATCCAATACAATTTACATACTGTACACGTAAAACTTGCACTGAGACTTGGAACAGTATGAAGGCACTGTCTGTTGTAACCGAAGTTCGGACTGCGACTGTTGGTCAGGTAAAAAAATGCGACCTTTTTGCCGTTTGCCCCCAAGTAGTATCACTCTTAGAGTAACCAACCCCATAATTAAAACTTACCTAGCTGAAAGTTCATTTTTTAGGTTTTGTCCGCGTTTTCGGGCTTTGGGACCACTGTGCGTTAGACGCGGCGTTTCTTTGGGAAGGTTTCAAAGCAAACCGCATTCGAAAAGTCTATTCGTTGAAAAGTTATAAGCAGAAACGTGCGGTAAGGAGAGCAAAAAAGTCGTATTTGGTCTGTTTGTGACGTCATCACTTGTGAACGGCAGAATGTAGAATGTTGCGGTGTGAGCCATTAGACGCGGCATTTCTTCAGAAAGGTTTTAGAGCCAACCGCATTCGAAACAGACCATTCGTTAAAAATTTTTAAGCAGAAACGTGCTAAAAGGAGGCCGAAAACGTCACATTTAGTCTGTTTGTGACGCAATAAATTGCGAACAGCAGAACGTAGAAAGTTGCGTTTTTAACCGTTAGACGCGGCGTTTCTTTGGGAAGGTTTCAAAGCAAACCGCATTCGAAAAGTCTATTCGTTGAAAAGTTATAAGCAGAAACGTGCGCAAAAGAGAGTGAAAAAGTTGCCATTTTTCACTAATGACGTCACATCTTTTGAACCAATAGAGTTTTTTGAATGCGGTTTTTTCCTAAACCTATTCCAAGAAACGCTGCGTGTAACGGTCCAAACCGCAGCTTTCTACGTTGAGCCGTTCTCAAGTGATGAGGTAACAAACATACAGACATACAGACAGACACGATTTTATTATATACGATATATACCCAGCTAACCAAAAATCGAAATCTGGACGTCCCCCTGTCCACGCATATGCGACGCCAGTGCCGTCCGTAGGACGAGGGTTTTGGACGTGAGCCGGAGGTCGGCGAGAATCCGGCACCAGGACGCTAATTGTGCCGTTATGGTTCACTGATGTGGCGCATTTCGCATGGCAGCACCGTCGCATGTGGCTGGCGAATATTTTGCAGGTTAGCACCGTTAGCGAAGGTAGAAAATTGTGCGGCAATGCAATTTTTAGCTTGTGTCTCTTGCAATGGATGCAAACAATTTTTATTTCGCATAAAGATCACAGTAAAGGAAAAATAAAATAAATATGAGAATTTAATAAAATTTGTATGGGTATTTCGAATTGTCGAGAATGAATGCGAATAAAAGGGACAAGCGCTGTATATTTGGTACGATAGCAATTCGAATTGTCGAGAATGAATGTGAATAAAAGGGACAAGCGCTGTATATTTGGTACGATATCAATTTACTTCGCCGACATCTAACACATTAGTGCGACCTACCTTCGCTGACGGTGCTATCCTGTAAAATGATATTCGCCAGCTACAGTAGCTGTATTGCATTGCCGCACAATTTTCTACCTTCGCTATCGGTGCTAACCTGCAAAATATTCGCCAGCCACATTAATACGACGGTGCTGCTGTGCGATATTCGCCACATCAGTGAACCATAACGGCACATTTAGCGTCCTGGTGCCGGATTCGTGCCGTCCTCCTGCCCGTCCTCATGCCCTCGTCCAAATCCCTCGTCCTACGGACGGCACTGGCATCGCATATGCGTGGACAGGGGGACGTCCAAACTTGAGCCAATCAAGCCGTGAGCAGCTCCGAGCGTAGATTGGACAATGATTTGCCGATCTCTGCCCTCGGACGGACGTGGCTCTAAGTTCGCCTGGTTAGCTGGGTAGATATAGATAGATATATAGATGTAGATATAGATAGAGAAGAGATATACTACTGAATTATGCAAATTACCCTTGTATACGAAAAAAATATGAGTTTTGAGGGACCTAGCGTTTTTGACTACTGAAAAAACCCGTGTTTGTATTATCATGAGATAAGAACGCGAATCCCGCACTCTTGCAATCTTGCATCTGTGCAGAATACCGGCCCGATCTGAAGGGCCTGGGCTTGGGATTTCTGCAGCTGATCTGCGCGCATAGGCGCGCACAGTGGCCCTGTAGAAATAAAGCCGACTCGGCCTAGAGCTGCTCGAACCGGTGTTCGGTCCGTAATCTGCAGGTCAGGGGCTTTGCAGGGTGGGCTAGGCGGCAGGCCGTGCTGACTGGGTGCATATAAACTATTTTGTATACGAAACATTGGTCGAAACAAAATATGTACTTCCGTTTACAGATACGGAGAACGAGGTGGCTGATGGTGACCTCGATCAGGACTATGAGATAATCCTGAAAAGGCTCACGAAACTCGAAAAGGTATGCTGGACAATGACGTTCTGTATAAGTCATTTGATTCGGAAAGATACGCATTCCTCCTTGAAATTGTTTTAGGAATATGAATAAAGGGGAATTTCAAGATTTGTTCCAGCACCAGTTACTTTGCGGTCGAATATAAAACAAATCATAGACTTAATAACAACATTGTTAATCAAATTCTGGTTTTCCTTGTGCATACCGATAAACAATCTTATGGATTTTTGTACGTTGAACACAGGTCTGAAAACTAAAAGTCATCACGGATCTTTGTAATAAAATAAAAGTTGTCTGCACTAGTTGCTGGAAACAAAAGCCAAATAAAAATTCATCTCTCATTTTAAGAAATTTAATAAGTAGAAAATACTATTTGACACTTTTAATTTATGTTCGTCTCAATATTCTTTTATATTTCACCTACGAAGGATGATATCTTATTTGGGGAATTTTTTTTAGTTATCAGCACAACGTATGCCTACACGTTTCTTTCATAAAACGATTTTACAGACTCTCCTAAATGGAATAGTATAATATATTGTTTTATCTACTAATGAATATTTAATCATTTTTCACTAATGTTGGAAGAAAACCAATGGGTTTTAGCAAATCAATTTATTCGTACATTCTATTTTGTTGAATGGTTGAAACAAAACTTGCATTGCAATTTTCTTAGGGTTTCAAAAGAAAGAAAGTCTGCTCTATCAGGTAGTTTAGTTGAAGTTTACCTGAGACACACAATTTCTAGAATAACTTGAAAAATGTCCACTTACCACACAAAGGTGTTTCGCCCTATATCTCTCTTCTCTCTCTCTAGACAGTATTTAAACATGTGTAAATATTTATAGGAGAATCTCTTCAATCGTTCTACGATTCCGAAATAATTTTCTTACATTAAATTCCTCCAAAACTGACGGACAATAACGTCTATGTATAATAATGCCTGACTATGTATAATAATTGATCATCGAATTTTAATTAAATCACATTAAGATGTTTACCTTTGAGCAGGCAATTGATTTACTTATACCACTGTTAATATGGGTTTGGAACGAAAGTACATAGCGTTTTAAAATTAAAATTCAACGATAAAATTTAGATATGTATTCAATAACATATGATAAGTTACTTAAAAAATGGCAAAAAGCAGTACAATAGAATAAAAAATGTTATTGAATATAAAATATAACAAAAGCGCTACGAACTTTTGTTTCGACCCAATACTACATTTTGGGATGAAATTATGACTTCTAAGGTAGAACATACTTAGCTACTAGTTCATATCTAATTTTTATGAATATAAGAAATTTTATCTTCGCAATTCATGGACTGGATATACGAAACATCATTTTTGTTTCTTAGTTGTTCGCAAGGGGGAGAAAAAAGGACACTGAAACCACTGAAATGAATGCTAAGGTTGCGTCAGTCATGGAGAACATTAATGAAATGAAAAGAACTGTAGAAAATGTAGTAAGTACTCAACACATTTAGATTACTTTATAGAACTTTATCACCCACATGATGGAAAATTATATTAATTCAAAAATATAACTGTATTTTCAGCAATTGATGCAGCATGAAATATACGAGATGAGGACTAAATTACGAGAATATGAGTTGGAAACAAGAAAAGTGCAACATTTGACAAATCGAGTTATGGAATTGGAAAATCGTTTGAGACTACGTTGCAGAACTGCAATACCAATAAACAGTCGCACGTTACATTTTTAATATTGCTTAACAAACGTAAATATGAAAAAATTTAAAATGTTGCGCACAAATTTAATATTCATGTATAAAACTGTTCATAAGAAAGAATATCACTGCCTTATTTGTAACTTTTATACTGTTATATAAAATCTATCACAGAACAAGTTTCACGAAGGATCAGCAAAAGGATTTGGTTCATTCTTATCAACATACTTTTAAAGTAACATATAAGGATTTCGATTTATTATAATAACATATATTTTTTTACTATTACATGTGAAATGAAATAAAAAGGCGTCAATTAATAATATTAATTTTGTATAAAAGTTACTTTTGTTTTTTTGCTTTCTTTTGTCTTCTAGTTAGCCTTTTTTTTGTCTTTGCACGACCTTTTTCTGATTTTGCTCTACCTTTCTTTAGCTTGGCAATTTTCCTCCTGTTCAACCATACTGGATAATTTCCATGTTGGTCACGCATTGTTTTTTTGCTATATACGTTACTATCCTTATCCACATCCATTGTATCATCCTTACCACCGTTCTCTGTATCGTTTAATGACTTTGCATCTTCTTTTAATGACTTTGCATCAACAACTATAAAAAGACCAGATACATTGATAAAGTTATACAGAATAAAAAATTATATGTGAAAATACACCTTGTATTCCTTACCAGTTGCAATCTCTGATATATCTTTCATTTCAGTATCCTGTGAACCATTTTTAGTAATGCCTAAAGTTTCTTTTAGTCTATCTAATTCTTTTGCTCCGTAACGTTCTCGTTTAACTGCTCTACACTTTCTTCTCCATTTACTGCGAAGCGACTTTGCCATTGTATTGTTTTATATTTACAAACCCTGTAAGTATACAATATTATGAATAGTTCCTTTAAATAATACAAACAATAAACATATCTTAATTAAGTTACCAAGCAAACAGAATTATTAATAATAAATAACATAAAATACTAATACAAATTCAATCGTTTTTGCAATAAATCTACTTTAAATGCATTGTTAAAAATATTACCTTGAATTGTATGGCTTTAATACTTATCTGGAACACTCCTAAATACTGTATTTCTATGTCGAAAATTGAAGTCCACGTGTTATGATCGAAATTGGCGTCTGCCACAATACAACCTAACCTAACATCGCAACTGTTTATCGTACATCGTATCAGGGAGTATATGAGCCTATGATCGTACTCACGCTCACGTCTGAGTGCCTGAGACCCGAAATTTCACCGTTGCCGGTATAGTGGTGCCCCCTAGTCTAATTTTTAGCCTGGAACCAGAGTGGAAATGAGAATCATATGAGACTCTCATCATGAGAGTGTTCACGCCCGGGTTTTGACTGTGCCACAAGCCATAACTCACCATAACTGGCCACAACTGCCAAAGCCACAGCCACGGCTGGCATAATATTTAAAATATTTACAGTGGTTTTAAGAAAATATAAACATGAAGCAGTGGGAACTCATCTTTGAACTAAAATGTAACATTTGAAAATGAATGGAGGGATATATAAGTCAATAGAAGCCCGAAATAGACGAAATTATTTCGACGAAATAGAAGAGGTTAAGTGACTATGTTATGCATATAGGAATAGTATAAGTAGGGATGGAACGTGAGCTAGCATCAGTGTCAAGGGGGGTGTTCAGGATTGAGGAGGAGGCAGGGTAAGATTTACTAAATTTGATTGGTGGCATTTCTGCACATGCTCTATACCGCCAGTATAAAAAATGTTTACAGTTTGCTAAGTTGTAGAAATTATATCGATAACGACAAATCTTCTATACTTCTTGTTTCTACGTATAGTACGAATTAAAGAACATACTAATTTTAAATTTATATTTTAAAATCATTATTTTTATAAAACGAAGGGGTGTTATATATTTAATAATTAATAAGGATAACATGTTATATATTTTTTCCAATAATGTAATTAAAAATAGGGTACAATAAGTTTTTGCACATAATAGGCTTGTATGTATGTAATCTTTATTACAACGTTTTGTTTGTTTTACAATGTTTAAAAAGACTTATACTAGGTTTCACGCAAAAATCATTGTCCTCTAAATAAAATAAAATTTTCTTTGAGTTTCAAATTATTACAAAATGTCAGAGAATCAGTTGTGGAATTGCTAAAAATCTGTGCTGCTAAGCGAACTTTCATGTTTTGTCGTACATAGTTTATGTGTGCACTTCTCACTTTGTTTCTTAAATACATGCCTTCATATTGCTGCAAGTCATGCAATTTATTTAAATAAGACCATTGTATTGTTTGCTTTTCTCCAGCAATTAATATATTTAGGTCTCCAAAGGTATTTCTGACTAATTTTAGCATATGACATGGATCCAAGAATGCTACAATTTTTTTATTTGACACTGGATGTTGAAATGACGTCTGGAGATAAGATATATTGTTAAAATTACGTCCTAGATTAGAAAATACTGCAAAATTAGTGGTCGTTCCATCACATATAACCGAAACAACTTTCAAATCTGTTTCATGCAAAACTTTCAAGCATTCTATAACTAAATTTGTTTTTTCTGATGCTGACACACCTCTAGCTAAATAATACGCTACTGGTTTCTTCCAATGTCCATTTACACAAACCAGCATAAAAACTAATGTTTCTTTAGCTACAATTTCATGTTCGCAAGCAATATCTTTTTCAAAATTAATATACCCACTAAACTTGATACCATCATATTCAACATGCTCCCTAATTGGAACTTCATCGAACATAAAAGAACCTATTAATTGATAGCTTGTATTTTTCACTCTTTGCTCATCTCTGGTTCTCCATTTAATGTCCTATACCATGACAAGATTGTTTTCTGGTGTGGCAAACAATTATTTAATTGTTCCCGCATATATTCGTATGCACACAGAGAATAATGATGTAATGTAAGCGCAAAGCAACGTATTTTTGCATTATATCTCTCAGATGTGCATGCAGTATCTTTTTTGTGAATGCAGCTGAAAATTTCACCACCCATTCCACCAAGTACACTCAACATCTCCGCCTGATCAGAGTTTAATAATTGCTTACTTTTTAAGTCCTCTATGATGTTCTTCAATTGAACAACTTTTTTTCTTTTCTTCGTAACTGTCGCCATGTGTCAAACAGTTTTTTCCATATGTCTGCTTCGACAAATTTTATTCATTCTCTTAATTTCACCTTCTCCGGAGAATTGTATGCGAATGTAGGTGATACCATTGTTCCCTTATTTTCTTTATTTGATGTGGACGGTTCTGGTGATAATGGGCACTCTCAAACAAGTTGGACGTATCAGCTACACTTTGAATCTCTTCAGGTTTAGGGATCAAATCTTGTAGTGTAATAATAACACATATTGTGTTAGTTTAGAAATTGGTAATATCAATTCATGTTTTTATTATGACAATGAATGTGTATTTATCAAATGTAATTTTTTATAAACGTACAGATACTTGTGTTTGGTGATAATGTGTCCATATTATTTTCACATATATCACTGTAAGATGTCCCTTCTTCATTAAGAGTATTCTGGAATAAAACAAACACATATATGTAGAAATGAAACGTTAATTTGCAATTTGGTATACTCAAAAAAATTAAAAATACTCAGTATTATACATACACGTGGTAATGCATTTCGTTTCAATCGCATATATGAACCTTTTGAGTAAAAACTTGTTTCCTCAAAGTGCATTGAGCAAATACAAGCTCTCTTTGGAATTTCCGATACTCTGATGCCTAAATGATCTAACCATAAACTGCGCGTATCAGAATCTTTTAAAAAGAAGGATCGATATCAGATACGGAGGAAATATTTTCAAGCGAAGAATTTTGTCCCGATGAAAGTTAATAGAAACACAGGGTTCCCTATTAAAAGGTACATTCCCGTACATCTATTTTGCATCACCAAAATTACATATCCTCATTAAGTGATGTACATACAAATGTAGTTTTTTCGACTTTTCAGCGTAAACTGACTGATTCAACTAAATACAATAAAAAAATACAATCAAAGATCTAGCTACGGTATTCTACAGTATACAATGAGCGTTTATGAGTTTTAACAGTTTAACAGTTTCTTCAAAGAATTCCTTAGTAAGTACTTACTTTACGATAGCGAATACAAACAAACAGGATGTGAGAAATGCCGCGATTTGCGCGAGCGCGCGATGGCCATTTTTTCGTAAATCAGCTATAAAACGGAGTCGGATCCAATTTTTCTTGCATCTTAATCAGAAAACTTCAAAGAATACAATGGCACAGAAATGAACACCGGGACTCATCCTGAAGTATAACAAAATAATAACCAAAGTCTTAGGATCATCAGGAAAGTGACTCATCGTTGGTTATCTTTAAATATTAATAATTACACAAATGTATATAGTGCAAAAGTGAATTTCTCTTAAAAGTGTACCCGATACTTAGCTAAAAAAAACTTCTATGAAACAAAAATCTGTAAGTGTATGTAAATAAGGTAAAACTTACTAATAGGTGAATTCTAAGTGAATGATGAGAGACTGTTTATCAAACGTTCAAGTAACTCAAGCCACAAAACTTTTACAATTCATGTATGTAGGAGGAAACCGTGCGTCAAGTATAAAATGAGCTTTTATTAGATATATGGATACAGGTAACGCTGATACGTGAGATAGGTGTTGCTTTCCAAACTGTCGAATTCTAACTACTGTTTTTCTTAATTGTAGCTGTTAAAGGGCCTGATCGGTTGTGGCGGAGTGGCCAAGGCTTCAGAGTGGGGAGGGTCGGCATCTTGAAGACAGCTGTGTCTTTGCGACATGACCTGACCTGTGCCCATGCCGGGTTTTCCTTTCCCTCTGCAGATGTAGGGAAAGTACCACTTCTGGAAATAATAAAAAATCCTTGACGTCCAGCTTTGGCGACTCCCGCCACATCTGGAAGGTGTAAAACAATAAAATGCTGTCCGCTCGCAGTTTGGGCCGTCCGCCATATAATTCGACCCTTGCTGGACGCGGTGGGTCGGTCATGGAACGTATACAATTCCTTGTTTATACAAAATGTTTACATTTACAATTTTAAAAGTTGAATTTTGACCGCTGAAATCGGACAAATACCCCTCTGTGCAACATAGCGACGACGGTGCGTCAGAGTGCGAGGTCGAGCCGGCTGAGCAAGCGGAGGGGAAAAATCCCAAAACCTACGAATCTGGCATCACTGGTTCACAGGTTATATGACGCTTTGTAAATGCGTGGCGCTGTATACATAATGACGTACTGCGCTTACTCCTGGACACAGCCAATGAAAATTAGGCGTAAATTTTACTTCGTCCCCGTCCCTAAATTTTCCAAACCCGCAGTGACCATGCAGCGACACGCTCCATCCCTATATTCCTATATCCATCGACTACGTGTACGTTAAAGAAGTTGGGTAATTAGTTACCAATGCGAAAAGTGGTGCAGATAATATGTTATATTTATTATAATATCGTTTTATAAAGGGTAATTTTATAATTGTAAAGTTTTAGAAACGATATGTGCATTCATTTCTAATTTCTAGTCATTCAGTAAAACATTAGAAAAAATTCATAATAATTTAAACAAAATACTGTGATAATTTTTACCACAAATGCATTTATCTAAAAATGTTGAATGATGTATATCTGATTGTCTACTAACATATGTTATTTACATTAAATGTGTTTATGATTTACAAATTTTAGAAAATCTGTTTCCAAATTTGGAACATTTATTACGGCTTCCATTATTGCACACATGAGAGTAAA
Source organism: Lasioglossum villosulum (assembly GCA_963971365.1). Lineage (NCBI taxonomy): Eukaryota > Metazoa > Arthropoda > Insecta > Hymenoptera > Halictidae > Lasioglossum > Lasioglossum villosulum. The sequence continues at coordinate 10,165,695 of OZ020504.1, read as the reverse complement.
TACAATTGTTACTTTATCCTCCACAATTAATAATTTACATACATTACAATTTAATTTTTGTGCAACAGAATGGTCCCCATAACCGGATATATAAATCTTAATGGAATCATCAACAATACAAGTGGATAAATCAGTATCAAAAATTTCTCAAAAACTGCTGTCATCGACAGAAAGACTTCACGAAGATCATACCTATCATCATCGCAATTCATGAAATAATAATTTATTACCTTCTTGAAAATATTGTAATTTGATGTTACGTCTATTTATTATTATAATACTCCAATGGTTTGAAATTACAAACTTTTCTTTATAATTGTTACGTCCTAATTTGGACGTTTAGAGATGATATAGAAAATTTAAAGATTTTTGTAAGAGATATGACGTAGTTTTGAACCTACCTGTATTCACCGACTTCGGTTTAGGTAATTGAGGATTTCCTTATATTTAAGTGACTTTAATTGTGGATTTTGGAACGTAGAAATCGCAGTCTAAATAAGAGAAAGAGAGGGCGAGAGAGAGAGAGAGAGAACACGAAAGCAAAAGCACTACTGTCATTTTATGGTGCGTAACAGTTTGTATCTAACCAACGCATTTTATTTATATATGCAAATAATAATGACAAAAATAAAAACAAATGCAGAATGTAACAAAGAATTACGTTATAGAAAATAGACAGCGGAAAAGAAGATGAAAAATACAGCAAAAAATTCAACAGAACGTGTGCGAAAATTTTGTGCTAAAAAAAAGTTATTAATTGACAATGCTTTAAATTTTGGTAAACAAAATGACGAGCAATCAAAACAAATTGCTGGACCATCAACAAGTGTATCATCGAGACCTATTTCTCTGTCTCACACTGATATTGAGGAACATAACCTCACATCTCGTAAATCAGACAACATGGCTAACACAGAATCAATTTGCAGCAAATAATCCATCCACAAGTTCAATATTAAATGATGTGAATATATTGACTTAACGATTATAGTGACTTTCAATTCCATAAATCAGTTCATAATCAATTTTTAAAAAATTTATAAATAACAAATTTGGTCTGGCGTGCTGTGTTTGCAATAGATTATGGTTCACTAATGATTTAAAAAAGTACACTGCGGAATATGAAGAGATTTTGAAAATAATATTACGGGATACTGAAAGGGATAAAATAGCTATCTGTTTTACTTGTCGAACAGCAGTGTCGAAGAAACATATGCCTATAATGTCTTCATACAACGGTTTTAAATATCCTGTGATACCAGCGCATTTACCTCAACTGGATTTATTGTTAGAAAGACTAATTTCTCCATGAATTCCTTTTATGTAGATAAGACTAAGTGACTGTATGATAGAATCATAGAAAAACATAGAAAAAAATAATGAAAGATCAAAATTTGCGACACAAAGAAGGAGAGCATATGGAAAATGCTATGAACAATGTCTCTTTCTTTCCCATACGCTCTCCTTCTTCGCGTCGCAAATTTTGATCTTTCATTATTCTTTTCTATGATTTTCTATGATTCCATCATTGAAACAATTGACTTGTGATATCTAAAATATGATATAAATATTCTTGATTCAATTTTGTCTAAATGTCTTTTAGATACTGCATCGAGAGTTGCTCCTGATCTTCTTGTCTTTTCATTGGGATTATTTACCATTTCCAATCTTAATTTCTAAACATTACTAGACTGCAAGAAGTTTCACTTCTGTCGCGCGTGGTTTTCGAAGTGTATGATATTTTTAATATATATAACTCGCTTCACTCACCAACCACCGAAAAGGCAACCTGCTCTTCAATTTTCGGTTCCCTGCTGAAGGAAACCAAAAATTGAGGAAAGCAGATTGTCTTTGTTGGGATTGGTGAGGGAGCGAGTTATATATGTACAAACAAAAAAAAAGTGACAACAGCACGTGGTGTTCCCAAGCGGTCACCCATCCAAGTACTGACCACGCTCAGCAATGTTTAACTTCGATGATCGGACGAGAATCGGTTCTTTGCAATGCGATATGGCCGTTGCCTCTTGAAATAGTCCAGCAATTAATGATATACAATTTATTTCTCACAATGTAAAGCGGACAGGTGGATATAATATATATTTCTCATTTATGAATACATGTGTTTTTCAAAACCAGTAATATTGATATGTGTGGGAGGCCTTATTCGTTCAACTATAAATAATCAAGATTTACAAAAATTTATACTGGCTGTTGTCACTATTTTGTCTTCTTTTATATGTCACTCGCTTCAATGACCAACCACCGAAAAGGCAACCTGCTCTTCAATTTTCGGTTCCCTGCTGAAGGAAACCAAAAATTGAGGAAAGCAGATTGTCTTTGTTGGGATTGGTGAGGGAGCGAGTTATATATGTACAAACAAAAAAAAAGTGACAACAGCACGTGGTGTTCCCAAGCGGTCACCCATCCAAGTACTGACCACGCTCAGCAATGTTTAACTTCGATGATCGGACGAGAATCGGTTCTTTGCAATGCGATATGGCCGTTGCCTCGTGAAATAGTCCAGCAATTAATGATATACAATTTATTTCTCACAATGTAAAGCGGACAAGTGGATATAATATATATTTCTCATTTATGAATACATGTGTTTTTCAAAACCATTAATATTGATATGTGTGGGAGGCCTTATTCGTTCAACTATAAATAATCAAGATTTACAAAAATTTATACTGGCTGTTGTCACTATTTTGTCTTCTTTTATATGTCACTCGCTTCACTCACCAACCACCGAAAAGGCAACCTGCTCTTCAATTTTCGGTTCCCTGCTGAAGGAAACCAAAAATTGAGGAAAGCAGATTGTCTTTGTTGGGATTGGTGAGGGAGCGAGTTATATATGTACAAACAAAAAAAAAGTGACAACAGCACGTGGTGTTCCCAAGCGGTCACCCATCCAAGTACTGACCACGCTCAGCAATGTTTAACTTCGATGATCGGACGAGAATCGGTTCTTTGCAATGCGATATGGCCGTTGCCTCTTGAAATAGTCCAGCAATTAATGATATACAATTTATTTCTCACAATGTAAAGCGGACAAGTGGATATAATATATATTTCTCATTTATGAATACATGTGTTTTTCAAAACCATTAATATTGATATGTGTGGGAGGCCTTATTCGTTCAACTATAAATAATCAAGATTTACAAAAATTTATACTGGCTGTTGTCACTATTTTGTCTTCTTTTATATGTCACTCGCTTCAATGACCAACCACCGAAAAGGCAACCTGCTCTTCAATTTTCGGTTCCCTGCTGAAGGAAACCAAAATTTGAGGAAAGCAGATTGTCTTTGTTGGGATTGGTGAGGGAGCGAGTTATATATGTACAAACAAAAAAAAAGTGACAACAGCACGTGGTGTTCCCAAGCGGTCACCCATCCAAGTACTGACCACGCTCAGCAATGTTTAACTTCGATGATCGGACGAGAATCGGTTCTTTGCAATGCGATATGGCCGTTGCCTCTTGAAATAGTCCAGCAATTAATGATATACAATTTATTTCTCACAATGTAAAGCGGACAAGTGGATATAATATATATTTCTCATTTATGAATACATGTGTTTTTCAAAACCATTAATATTGATATGTGTGGGAGGCCTTATTCGTTCAACTATAAATAATCAAGATTTACAAAAATTTATACTGGCTGTTGTCACTATTTTGTCTTCTTTTATATGTCACTCGCTTCAATGACCAACCACCGAAAAGGCAACCTGCTCTTCAATTTTCGGTTCCCTGCTGAAGGAAACCAAAAATTGAGGAAAGCAGATTGTCTTTGTTGGGATTGGTGAGGGAGCGAGTTATATATGTACAAACAAAAATAAAGTGACAACAGCACGTGGTGTTCCCAAGCGGTCACCCATCCAAGTACTGACCACGCTCAGCAATGTTTAACTTCGATGATCGGACGAGAATCGGTTCTTTGCAATGCGATATGGCCGTTGCCTCTTGAAATAGTCCAGCAATTAATGATATACAATTTATTTCTCACAATGTAAAGCGGACAAGTGGATATAATATATATTTCTCATTTATGAATACATGTGTTTTTCAAAACCATTAATATTGATATGTGTGGGAGGCCTTATTCGTTCAACTATAAATAATCAAGATTTACAAAAATTTATACTGGCTGTTGTCACTATTTTGTCTTCTTTTATATGTCACTCGCTTCACTCACCAACCACCGAAAAGGCAACCTGCTCTTCAATTTTCGGTTCCCTGCTGAAGGAAACCAAAAATTGAGGAAAGCAGATTGTCTTTGTTGGGATTGGTGAGGGAGCGAGTTATATATGTACAAACAAAAAAAAAGTGACAACAGCACGTGGTGTTCCCAAGCGGTCACCCATCCAAGTACTGACCACGCTCAGCAATGTTTAACTTCGATGATCGGACGAGAATCGGTTCTTTGCAATGCGATATGGCCGTTGCCTCTTGAAATAGTCCAGCAATTAATGATATACAATTTATTTCTCACAATGTAAAGCGGACAAGTGGATATAATATATATTTCTCATTTATGAATACATGTGTTTTTCAAAACCATTAATATTGATATGTGTGGGAGGCCTTATTCGTTCAACTATAAATAATCAAGATTTACAAAAATTTATACTGGCTGTTGTCACTATTTTGTCTTCTTTTATATGTCACTCGCTTCAATGACCAACCACCGAAAAGGCAACCTGCTCTTCAATTTTCGGTTCCCTGCTGAAGGAAACCAAAAATTGAGGAAAGCAGATTGTCTTTGTTGGGATTGGTGAGGGAGCGAGTTATATATGTACAAACAAAAAAAAAGTGACAACAGCACGTGGTGTTCCCAAGCGGTCACCCATCCAAGTACTGACCACGCTCAGCAATGTTTAACTTCGATGATCGGACGAGAATCGGTTCTTTGCAATGCGATATGGCCGTTGCCTCTTGAAATAGTCCAGCAATTAATGATATACAATTTATTTCTCACAATGTAAAGCGGACAAGTGGATATAATATATATTTCTCATTTATGAATACATGTGTTTTTCAAAACCATTAATATTGATATGTGTGGGAGGCCTTATTCGTTCAACTATAAATAATCAAGATTTACAAAAATTTATACTGGCTGTTGTCACTATTTTGTCTTCTTTTATATGTCACTCGCTTCAATGACCAACCACCGAAAAAGCAACCTGCTCTTCAATTTTCGGTTCCCTGCTGAAGGAAACCAAAAATTGAGGAAAGCAGATTGTCTTTGTTGGGATTGGTGAGGGAGCGAGTTATATATGTACAAACAAAAAAAAAGTGACAACAGCACGTGGTGTTCCCAAGCGGTCACCCATCCAAGTACTGACCACGCTCAGCAATGTTTAACTTCGATGATCGGACGAGAATCGGTTCTTTGCAATGCAATTCAATTCAATTCAATTCAGTGTTTATTTATGGAGCTTCAACAATTTTTACGGTTCTTACAATAACTATAAAAATAAACAAAAAGTTTTTCTTAACAACGGTACTTATTTCTAAAGGTACTAATGTATATAGGTACATTAGAGTCATACAGTTATGGTTTTTTGACCAGAGGGGTGGTGTGTGCCTCCCCCTCGTAATTTTTGATCATATTTCTCGGAATACGTTTGAGTAGATCACAGTCTAAAATATTTTTGGTTTGGATTCTTGCTCCCGAAAAAGCTCTTGACAAAACAGGAACTCGCATTGTTATTTTTAACCTTAATTCTAAGTCCTATGTCCTAAATACGCAGTTTTTACATATATACATGGATGGGGTGATGAAGTTATTTACAAATGGGGAAGGGTATATGAGAACGGGGGTTCTTTGCAATGCGATATGGCCGTTGCCTCTTGAAATAGTCCAGCAATTAATGATATACAATTTATTTCTCACAATGTAAAGCGGACAAGTGGATATAATATATATTTCTCATTTATGAATACATGTGTTTTTCAAAACCATTAATATTGATATGTGTGGGAGGCCTTATTCGTTCAACTATAAATAATCAAGATTTACAAAAATTTATACTGGCTGTTGTCACTATTTTGTCTTCTTTTATATGTCACTCGCTTCAATGACCAACCACCGAAAAGGCAACCTGCTCTTCAATTTTCGGTTCCCTGCTGAAGGAAACCAAAAATTGAGGAAAGCAGATTGTCTTTGTTGGGATTGGTGAGGGAGCGAGTTATATATGTACAAACAAAAAAAAAGTGACAACAGCACGTGGTGTTCCCAAGCGGTCACCCATCCAAGTACTGACCACGCTCAGCAATGTTTAACTTCGATGATCGGACGAGAATCGGTTCTTTGCAATGCGATATGGCCGTTGCCTCTTGAAATAGTCCAGCAATTAATGATATACAATTTATTTCTCACAATGTAAAGCGGACAAGTGGATATAATATATATTTCTCATTTATGAATACATGTGTTTTTCAAAACCATTAATATTGATATGTGTGGGAGGCCTTATTCGTTCAACTATAAATAATCAAGATTTACAAAAATTTATACTGGCTGTTGTCACTATTTTGTCTTCTTTTATATGTCACTCGCTTCAATGACCAACCACCGAAAAGGCAACCTGCTCTTCAATTTTCGGTTCCCTGCTGAAGGAAACCAAAATTTGAGGAAAGCAGATTGTCTTTGTTGGGATTGGTGAGGGAGCGAGTTATATATGTACAAACAAAAAAAAAAGTGACAACAGCACGTGGTGTTCCCAAGCGGTCACCCATCCAAGTACTGACCACGCTCAGCAATGTTTAACTTCGATGATCGGACGAGAATCGGTTCTTTGCAATGCGATATGGCCGTTGCCTCTTGAAATAGTCCAGCAATTAATGATATACAATTTATTTCTCACAATGTAAAGCGGACAAGTGGATATAATATATATTTCTCATTTATGAATACATGTGTTTTTCAAAACCATTAATATTGATATGTGTGGGAGGCCTTATTCGTTCAACTATAAATAATCAAGATTTACAAAAATTTATACTGGCTGTTGTCACTATTTTGTCTTCTTTTATATGTCACTCGCTTCACTCACCAACCACCGAAAAGGCAACCTCCTCTTCAATTTTCGGTTCCCTGCTGAAGGAAACCAAAAATTGAGGAAAGCAGATTGTCTTTGTTGGGATTGGTGAGGGAGCGAGTTATATATGTACAAACAAAAAAAAAGTGACAACAGCACGTGGTGTTCCCAAGCGGTCACCCATCCAAGTACTGACCACGCTCAGCAATGTTTAACTTCGATGATCGGACGAGAATCGGTTCTTTGCAATGCGATATGGCCGTTGCCTCTTGAAATAGTCCAGCAATTAATGATATACAATTTATTTCTCACAATGTAAAGCGGACAAGTGGATATAATATATATTTCTCATTTATGAATACATGTGTTTTTCAAAACCATTAATATTGATATGTGTGGGAGGCCTTATTCGTTCAACTATAAATAATCAAGATTTACAAAAATTTATACTGGCTGTTGTCACTATTTTGTCTTCTTTTATATGTCACTCGCTTCAATGACCAACCACCGAAAAGGCAACCTGCTCTTCAATTTTCGGTTCCCTGCTGAAGGAAACCAAAAATTGAGGAAAGCAGATTGTCTTTGTTGGGATTGGTGAGGGAGCGAGTTATATATGTACAAACAAAAAAAAGTGACAACAGCACGTGGTGTTCCCAAGCGGTCACCCATCCAAGTACTGACCACGCTCAGCAATGTTTAACTTCGATGATCGGACGAGAATCGGTTCTTTGCAATGCGATATGGCCGTTGCCTCTTGAAATAGTCCAGCAATTAATGATATACAATTTATTTCTCACAATGTAAAGCGGACAAGTGGATATAATATATATTTCTCATTTATGAATACATGTGTTTTTCAAAACCATTAATATTGATATGTGTGGGAGGCCTTATTCGTTCAACTATAAATAATCAAGATTTACAAAAATTTATACTGGCTGTTGTCACTATTTTGTCTTCTTTTATATGTCACTCGCTTCAATGACCAACCACCGAAAAGGCAACCTCCTCTTCAATTTTCGGTTCCCTGCTGAAGGAAACCAAAAATTGAGGAAAGCAGATTGTCTTTGTTGGGATTGGTGAGGGAGCGAGTTATATATGTACAAACAAAAAAAAAGTGACAACAGCACGTGGTGTTCCCAAGCGGTCACCCATCCAAGTACTGACCACGCTCAGCAATGTTTAACTTCGATAATCGGACGAGAATCGGTTCTTTGCAATGCGATATGGCCGTTGCCTCTTGAAATAGTCCAGCAATTAATGATATACAATTTATTTCTCACAATGTAAAGCGGACAAGTGGATATAATATATATTTCTCATTTATGAATACATGTGTTTTTCAAAACCATTAATATTGATATGTGTGGGAGGCCTTATTCGTTCAACTATAAATAATCAAGATTTACAAAAATTTATACTGGCTGTTGTCACTATTTTGTCTTCTTTTATATGTCACTCGCTTCACTCACCAACCACCGAAAAGGCAACCTCCTCTTCAATTTTCGGTTCCCTGCTGAAGGAAACCAAAAATTGAGGAAAGCAGATTGTCTTTGTTGGGATTGGTGAGGGAGCGAGTTATATATGTACAAACAAAAAAAAAGTGACAACAGCACGTGGTGTTCCCAAGCGGTCACCCATCCAAGTACTGACCACGCTCAGCAATGTTTAACTTCGATGATCGGACGAGAATCGGTTCTTTGCAATGCGATATGGCCGTTGCCTCTTGAAATAGTCCAGCAATTAATGATATACAATTTATTTCTCACAATGTAAAGCGGACAAGTGGATATAATATATATTTCTCATTTATGAATACATGTGTTTTTCAAAACCATTAATATTGATATGTGTGGGAGGCCTTATTCGTTCAACTATAAATAATCAAGATTTACAAAAATTTATACTGGCTGTTGTCACTATTTTGTCTTCTTTTATATGTCACTCGCTTCACTCACCAACCACCGAAAAGGCAACCTCCTCTTCAATTTTCGGTTCCCTGCTGAAGGAAACCAAAAATTGAGGAAAGCAGATTGTCTTTGTTGGGATTGGTGAGGGAGCGAGTTATATATGTACAAACAAAAAAAAAGTGACAACAGCACGTGGTGTTCCCAAGCGGTCACCCATCCAAGTACTGACCACGCTCAGCAATGTTTAACTTCGATGATCGGACGAGAATCGGTTCTTTGCAATGCAATTCAATTCAATTCAATTCAGTGTTTATTTATGGAGCTTCAACAATTTTTACGGTTCTTACAATAACTATAAAAATAAACAAAAAGTTTTTCTTAACAACGGTACTTATTTCTAAAGGTACTAATGTATATAGGTACATTAGAGTCATACAGTTATGGTTTTTTGACCAGAGGGGTGGTGTGTGCCTCCCCCTCGTAATTTTTGATCATATTTCTCGGAATACGTTTGAGTAGATCACAGTCTAAAATATTTTTGGTTTGGATTCTTGCTCCCGAAAAAGCTCTTGACAAAACAGGAACTCGCATTGTTATTTTTAACCTTAATTCTAAGTCCTATGTCCTAAATACGCAGTTTTTACATATATACATGGATGGGGTGATGAAGTTATTTACAAATGGGGAAGGGTATATGAGAACGAAGTGAGCGGGAGAGGTGGGCAGGTTAGGTCCTGCTAAATTGTTTATTGCACGGAGTTGTGTAATTGCACATTAGGTAGCTGCATTACAGTCTCGAGTCTCTTTTATTATATTGAAATTATTTTAATACTATAATATATTTAATACTTAATTTATTTATTATGTATTTCGTATACTACGGAGGCTTATATCTATCGGCTAACCACCAGTATTTTTTATAATCTATATCACGTATTTCGATGATGTCTCTTCGAGGGACCGCTGTGCTGTATCGGTATACTTGCGCGGCTGTTGATTGAACAGGCTCCTGGGGGTTGAAGAGTATGCGTTTTCTTGCTCTTTGGCGAGGGATATGGTACAATATTGGGATTGCATCTTTGTTCTGTATATAACCGTGTTTGTCTAGATATATGAATGCCTCAGGTGGGATAAAGTCGGTTGTTAGAGTTTTTCTTATGTAATTATCATCCGGATATGCTATTGGGAAAATTAAGCTATTGTCTGTTACGGATTTTATGTTGGCAAAGTAGTTTCTTATTATTTTAATTATAAAATTATCGAATCTGCTGATGTTAGCTTTATTGTATATGGTTTCGTTATTTATGTGTCTTTTGTAATTTGAGTGAGCTGATCTATACGAACCGAGGCAAGCTCTGAGGCATCGCCTTTCGAAGACTCGAATTGTTTCCATTATGGAGGCATTGATATTGTACCATATCTCACAACCGTAGGTTAGAATAGGCCTAATTAGCAGTTGGTAGCAGATTAGTTTTGCTTTCCGGCTAAGAGCACGTGAGTGAAACAGTCTACCACATGCGCCGAAAGCTTTTCTTGCTTTTTGTAGCTGTATTTGGGGGTGAGTATTTAGTAAGAATCTATTGTCTAATGTTAGGCCTAAATATTTAACTGAATCTTTATGCGGAATTTTTGAGCCTGATATTAGGTCGCCAATTAGGTGGAAGGATTTGAAATTCCTGAGAAGGTAACTCTTTCCTGCTTTGAGGGTGGGTCTGAAGAGGATGGTTTCGCATTTTTCCGTATTTACTTTTAGCTTCCACGAACTGTAATACTTGAAGATGCTATTTATTGTGTTTTGTAGGACTTTTTGTACCTGAACTGGGTTTGCACCTGTGTGATATACTATCAGGTCATCTGCATATGCTATTAAGGAGCATTCTGTTCGATCCGGGCCAAATAGTTTTAGTATGTCGCTTGTAAATATGTTAAAAAGGATTGGGGAGTTTATTGTGCCTTGTTGGAGGCCATTTGATATTTCGAATGAATGGGACGTAACGTTGTTGGTCGGGCAAACTCTGAATGATCTGTCTTTTATCATGGAGTTGATTAATTTTATTAAGACTAAAGGAAATTTCTTTCGCTTTAGTTTGTATAATAAACCGTCTATCCAGACGGTATCGAAGGCTTTCTCGAGGTCGACTAGACAGGCGCCCACACAGTAACCATCACTTAGAGCGAGATTGACGTCGGAGGACAGTTTATTTATTGCGTGTATTGTAGAATGGCGTTTTCTAAATCCATATTGATTCTCGGGGATGATATTATTGCTATTGCAGAAGTCTAGAATTCTGTCATTAATTACTCGCTCGTAAACTTTTCCAATATTAGGAAGTAAGCTAATCGGGCGGTAGCTGTCCGGCAAAGAAGGGTCCTTGCCTTTTTTAACAATAGGGATGACCTTGGCCGCTTTCCATTCTTTCAGGAATGTGCAATTATTTAAAAGATTATTAAATAGAATGGTGTATGCCCGTATGAAGTTGCCCGGTAGCTTTTTCAGAACAAAATTTGGGATTTGGTCATTTCCCGCTGATTTTTTGTTGTTTAGGTGTTTGAATTTGATTCTAATTTCGCTATAGTTCGTGAAGTATGATGACATTGAGTCTGGTTGTTTGGGAGATAAGGAAGTATTTGTTTCGTCGAAGGTGCATACTGTGTTTGGTATGGTGGCGGCTATTTCATCGAATAATGTTTTCGTTTCCGATTTGATTAAGTTTCTGAAACTGGGGTGATTTATGTTTTGATTTTTGTCGGAAGTTATGGCGTAGTGTGCTGCTAGAACGTTTGATTTTTGATCGTCTTCTTGTATGATGAGGCGATCATTGTCATCCTTTTCTAGTAGATTTGGGTTTATGTTTGCGCGATTTATGAGTTCTGTTTTGTCCTGATGTATTTTGAGTTCGGGTAAGGTGTGCTTGTCTTTATTTCTGAAAATTCTGTTTATCTCGGGAAACATTTGGTTTGAGTTTTTCGGGTCGATGGCTTTAACGCGATCAAACCAGTATGAACTGACTTGCCTTTCGATTTCTAGTTTCAGTTTCCTTCTGGTGGCTGCTATCATTTGTTGTAAGTTATGTATGATGTGTTCTCTGTGTGAATCTGTAGTGGTTTGTTTGCGTAATTTTCTTAGTAGTGCCAAGAGTTTTTGTTCTTTGTGTTGTAGGCTTTTGGTTTTACGGTTTATGTATTTGTCTGTCGAGTTTCGGGGTTTGTGTTTTGGAGTTGCGATTTCGGTTGCTTTGATTATTTCGTTGCTAATGTAGTTTAGTTGTGTGTTAATTTGTTCTGAGGTGAGATTGCATTTTGGGTTTATGTCTATTGGAATTTTGCTTAGATGTTTCTGGAATTTTTCTATATTGAATTTCGCATAATTTTTTTTTGGGTGAGTATCTTCGTCTGTGAGATATAACTGTGTATTTGTGATTTCGAATATCGCCAGGCTGGCTTCATGATCGCTGGGAAAATCGATAATTTGTAATTCGTCTGTGTGAGAGTCTGTTAGCGTTATTCTAGAGTCTGTTAACATTAGGTCAATAAATGATTCGTATCTTGGGAATGATGGTGTTGTCGTATGGAGTAGTTTTAATCTGTATTCAATGTCGTGGTCGATAATCCATGTGTTAAGGGCAATCCCTCTCTCGTCATTGAATTTATTGTTCCAAGTTGTGTGCTTGGCATTCCAGTCACCCGCTATTATGTAGTACGTACTAGGTGAGTCTAATTTCAGACGTGTACTAAGATCGTTAAGCTCCTTTATAAATGTTGAAGTTTTGCCTTTTCTTCCATAAATAGCAGCCAGTAGGAGGGTGTTGCCGTTATTTAGGTTTAGTTGGATAGCAGTTCTCTCTATTACTTCAAACGGTCTTTTAAATTCTATTGTTTTGTAATAAATGTTTTTCCTTATTATTATAGCTGTGCCTCCGCCCTTCTCGGTCAGTCTGTCATTTCTGATTATGTGGTAGTCTTTAAGGTAGAATGTGTGCTGTGGTTTAAGGTGAGTCTCGTTTAAAAGCAGGATATCGGGGTTGTTGTCTTCTATTAGTTTTAGGAGTGCTATTCTTTTAAAATTGCTTATGAGGGAATTTGTATTTAAGGAGATAATCTTTATATTGCAGTTGATTGAATTTCTAATATATGGATTAATAGCCATTGTTGAGTGCTGTTAAAATATGGCTCAGTTGTGCGCTGAAAAGCTCAAACTTATTTGTGAGATCAGAGAGTGTGTTTTCAAGGATCTTGGTACGGGACTCTAAAAAGGAGATTTTCGTGTCGTCCTCGGGTTGACTCGAGATTTGGGGGTTTGGTGGTGTTACGTGTGGACGTCTATCGTTTAATCGACCTGAGGTTATAGTCGCGTAGGAGATCCCTGGTTGAGTCAAAGATTGCTTGAATTGTTTAGCTGGGGCTTTATTTAATGGCTCTGTGATTACGTTTTTTCTCTGTTTTATTAATTCTTTTACCTTTGGACAACCTCTGTACGAGGCTGGGTGTCCAAAGGATTCGCAATTAACACAGTAAGGCAGGGTACCAGAGGGGTCGGTAGGGTCATCGGCAGATTTTTTAACGGCGCATTCCCCAGGAGCGTGATTTACATTACATTTGACGCATCTATAATTTAAATTACAGTTTGTTGCGCTGTGATCGAATCGTTGGCAGCGTTTACACTGTTTAATTGTTTGACCTGGTTCTTTGCAATGCGATATGGCCGTTGCCTCTTGAAATAGTCCAGCAATTAATGATATACAATTTATTTCTCACAATGTAAAGCGGACAAGTGGATATAATATATATTTCTCATTTATGAATACATGTGTTTTTCAAAACCATTAATATTGATATGTGTGGGAGGCCTTATTCGTTCAACTATAAATAATCAAGATTTACAAAAATTTATACTGGCTGTTGTCACTATTTTGTCTTCATTTATATGTCACTCGCTTCACTCACCAACCACCGAAAAGGCAACCTCCTCTTCAATTTTCGGTTCCCTGCTGAAGGAAACCAAAAATTGAGGAAAGCAGATTGTCTTTGTTGGGATTGGTGAGGGAGCGAGTTATATATGTACAAACAAAAAAAAAGTGACAACAGCACGTGGTGTTCCCAAGCGGTCACCCATCCAAGTACTGACCACGCTCAGCAATGTTTAACTTCGATGATCGGACGAGAATCGGTTCTTTGCAATGCGATATGGCCGTTGCCTCTTGAAATAGTCCAGCAATTAATGATATACAATTTATTTCTCACAATGTAAAACGGACAAGTGGATATAATATATATTTCTCATTTATGAATACATGTGTTTTTCAAAACCATTAATATTGATATGTGTGGGAGGCCTTAGTCGTTCAACTATAAATAATCAAGATTTACAAAAATTTATACTGGCTGTTGTCACTATTTTGTCTTCTTTTATATGTCACTCGCTTCAATGACCAACCACCGAAAAGGCAACCTGCTCTTCAATTTTCGGTTCCCTGCTGAAGGAAACCAAAAATTGAGGAAAGCAGATTGTCTTTGTTGGGATTGGTGAGGGAGCGAGTTATATATGTACAAACAAAAAAAAAGTGACAACAGCACGTGGTGTTCCCAAGCGGTCACCCATCCAAGTACTGACCACGCTCAGCAATGTTTAACTTCGATGATCGGACGAGAATCGGTTCTTTGCAATGCGATATGGCCGTTGCCTCTTGAAATAGTCCAGCAATTAATGATATACAATTTATTTCTCACAATGTAAAGCGGACAAGTGGATATAATATATATTTCTCATTTATGAATACATGTGTTTTTCAAAACCATTAATATTGATATGTGTGGGAGGCCTTATTCGTTCAACTATAAATAATCAAGATTTACAAAAATTTATACTGGCTGTTGTCACTATTTTGTCTTCTTTTATATGTCACTCGCTTCACTCACCAACCACCGAAAAGGCAACCTCCTCTTCAATTTTCGGTTCCCTGCTGAAGGAAACCAAAAATTGAGGAAAGCAGATTGTCTTTGTTGGGATTGGTGAGGGAGCGAGTTATATATGTACAAACAAAAAAAAAGTGACAACAGCACGTGGTGTTCCCAAGCGGTCACCCATCCAAGTACTGACCACGCTCAGCAATGTTTAACTTCGATGATCGGACGAGAATCGGTTCTTTGCAATGCGATATGGCCGTTGCCTCTTGAAATAGTCCAGCAATTAATGATATACAATTTATTTCTCACAATGTAAAACGGACAAGTGGATATAATATATATTTCTCATTTATGAATACATGTGTTTTTCAAAACCATTAATATTGATATGTGTGGGAGGCCTTATTCGTTCAACTATAAATAATCAAGATTTACAAAAATTTATACTGGCTGTTGTCACTATTTTGTCTTCTTTTATATGTCACTCGCTTCAATGACCAACCACCGAAAAGGCAACCTGCTCTTCAATTTTCGGTTCCCTGCTGAAGGAAACCAAAAATTGAGGAAAGCAGATTGTCTTTGTTGGGATTGGTGAGGGAGCGAGTTATATATGTACAAACAAAAAAAAAGTGACAACAGCACGTGGTGTTCCCAAGCGGTCACCCATCCAAGTACTGACCACGCTCAGCAATGTTTAACTTCGATGATCGGACGAGAATCGGTTCTTTGCAATGCGATATGGCCGTTGCCTCTTGAAATAGTCCAGCAATTAATGATATACAATTTATTTCTCACAATGTAAAGCGGACAAGTGGATATAATATATATTTCTCATTTATGAATACATGTGTTTTTCAAAACCATTAATATTGATATGTGTGGGAGGCCTTATTCGTTCAACTATAAATAATCAAGATTTACAAAAATTTATACTGGCTGTTGTCACTATTTTGTCTTCTTTTATATGTCACTCGCTTCACTCACCAACCACCGAAAAGGCAACCTCCTCTTCAATTTTCGGTTCCCTGCTGAAGGAAACCAAAAATTGAGGAAAGCAGATTGTCTTTGTTGGGATTGGTGAGGGAGCGAGTTATATATGTACAAACAAAAAAAAAGTGACAACAGCACGTGGTGTTCCCAAGCGGTCACCCATCCAAGTACTGACCACGCTCAGCAATGTTTAACTTCGATGATCGGACGAGAATCGGTTCTTTGCAATGCGATATGGCCGTTGCCTCTTGAAATAGTCCAGCAATTAATGATATACAATTTATTTCTCACAATGTAAAGCGGACAAGTGGATATAATATATATTTCTCATTTATGAATACATGTGTTTTTCAAAACCATTAATATTGATATGTGTGGGAGGCCTTATTCGTTCAACTATAAATAATCAAGATTTACAAAAATTTATACTGGCTGTTGTCACTATTTTGTCTTCTTTTATATGTCACTTGCTTCAATGACCAACCACCGAAAAGGCAACCTGCTCTTCAATTTTCGGTTCCCTGCTGAAGGAAACCAAAATTTGAGGAAAGCAGATTGTCTTTGTTGGGATTGGTGAGGGAGCGAGTTATATATGTACAAACAAAAAAAAAGTGACAACAGCACGTGGTGTTCCCAAGCGGTCACCCATCCAAGTACTGACCACGCTCAGCAATGTTTAACTTCGATGATCGGACGAGAATCGGTTCTTTGCAATGCGATATGGCCGTTGCCTCTTGAAATAGTCCAGCAATTAATGATATACAATTTATTTCTCACAATGTAAAGCGGACAAGTGGATATAATATATATTTCTCATTTATGAATACATGTGTTTTTCAAAACCATTAATATTGATATGTGTGGGAGGCCTTATTCGTTCAACTATAAATAATCAAGATTTACAAAAATTTATACTGGCTGTTGTCACTATTTTGTCTTCTTTTATATGTCACTCGCTTCAATGACCAACCACCGAAAAGGCAACCTGCTCTTCAATTTTCGGTTCCCTGCTGAAGGAAACCAAAATTTGAGGAAAGCAGATTGTCTTTGTTGGGATTGGTGAGGGAGCGAGTTATATATGTACAAACAAAAAAAAAGTGACAACAGCACGTGGTGTTCCCAAGCGGTCACCCATCCAAGTACTGACCACGCTCAGCAATGTTTAACTTCGATGATCGGACGAGAATCGGTTCTTTGCAATGCGATATGGCCGTTGCCTCTTGAAATAGTCCAGCAATTAATGATATACAATTTATTTCTCACAATGTAAAACGGACAAGTGGATATAATATATATTTCTCATTTATGAATACATGTGTTTTTCAAAACCATTAATATTGATATGTGTGGGAGGCCTTATTCGTTCAACTATAAATAATCAAGATTTACAAAAATTTATACTGGCTGTTGTCACTATTTTGTCTTCTTTTATATGTCACTCGCTTCAATGACCAACCACCGAAAAGGCAACCTGCTCTTCAATTTTCGGTTCCCTGCTGAAGGAAACCAAAAATTGAGGAAAGCAGATTGTCTTTGTTGGGATTGGTGAGGGAGCGAGTTATATATGTACAAACAAAAAAAAAGTGACAACAGCACGTGGTGTTCCCAAGCGGTCACCCATCCAAGTACTGACCACGCTCAGCAATGTTTAACTTCGATGATCGGACGAGAATCGGTTCTTTGCAATGCGATATGGCCGTTGCCTCTTGAAATAGTCCAGCAATTAATGATATACAATTTATTTCTCACAATGTAAAGCGGACAAGTGGATATAATATATATTTCTCATTTATGAATACATGTGTTTTTCAAAACCATTAATATTGATATGTGTGGGAGGCCTTATTCGTTCAACTATAAATAATCAAGATTTACAAAAATTTATACTGGCTGTTGTCACTATTTTGTCTTCTTTTATATGTCACTCGCTTCACTCACCAACCACCGAAAAGGCAACCTCCTCTTCAATTTTCGGTTCCCTGCTGAAGGAAACCAAAAATTGAGGAAAGCAGATTGTCTTTGTTGGGATTGGTGAGGGAGCGAGTTATATATGTACAAACAAAAAAAAAGTGACAACAGCACGTGGTGTTCCCAAGCGGTCACCCATCCAAGTACTGACCACGCTCAGCAATGTTTAACTTCGATGATCGGACGAGAATCGGTTCTTTGCAATGCGATATGGCCGTTGCCTCTTGAAATAGTCCAGCAATTAATGATATACAATTTATTTCTCACAATGTAAAGCGGACAAGTGGATATAATATATATTTCTCATTTATGAATACATGTGTTTTTCAAAACCATTAATATTGATATGTGTGGGAGGCCTTATTCGTTCAACTATAAATAATCAAGATTTACAAAAATTTATACTGGCTGTTGTCACTATTTTGTCTTCTTTTATATGTCACTTGCTTCAATGACCAACCACCGAAAAGGCAACCTGCTCTTCAATTTTCGGTTCCCTGCTGAAGGAAACCAAAATTTGAGGAAAGCAGATTGTCTTTGTTGGGATTGGTGAGGGAGCGAGTTATATATGTACAAACAAAAAAAAAGTGACAACAGCACGTGGTGTTCCCAAGCGGTCACCCATCCAAGTACTGACCACGCTCAGCAATGTTTAACTTCGATGATCGGACGAGAATCGGTTCTTTGCAATGCGATATGGCCGTTGCCTCTTGAAATAGTCCAGCAATTAATGATATACAATTTATTTCTCACAATGTAAAGCGGACAAGTGGATATAATATATATTTCTCATTTATGAATACATGTGTTTTTCAAAACCATTAATATTGATATGTGTGGGAGGCCTTATTCGTTCAACTATAAATAATCAAGATTTACAAAAATTTATACTGGCTGTTGTCACTATTTTGTCTTCTTTTATATGTCACTCGCTTCAATGACCAACCACCGAAAAGGCAACCTGCTCTTCAATTTTCGGTTCCCCGCTGAAGGAAACCAAAATTTGAGGAAAGCAGATTGTCTTTGTTGGGATTGGTGAGGGAGCGAGTTATATATGTACAAACAAAAAAAAAGTGACAACAGCACGTGGTGTTCCCAAGCGGTCACCCATCCAAGTACTGACCACGCTCAGCAATGTTTAACTTCGATGATCGGACGAGAATCGGTTCTTTGCAATGCGATATGGCCGTTGCCTCTTGAAATAGTCCAGCAATTAATGATATACAATTTATTTCTCACAATGTAAAACGGACAAGTGGATATAATATATATTTCTCATTTATGAATACATGTGTTTTTCAAAACCATTAATATTGATATGTGTGGGAGGCCTTATTCGTTCAACTATAAATAATCAAGATTTACAAAAATTTATACTGGCTGTTGTCACTATTTTGTCTTCTTTTATATGTCACTCGCTTCAATGACCAACCACCGAAAAGGCAACCTGCTCTTCAATTTTCGGTTCCCTGCTGAAGGAAACCAAAAATTGAGGAAAGCAGATTGTCTTTGTTGGGATTGGTGAGGGAGCGAGTTATATATGTACAAACAAAAAAAAAGTGACAACAGCACGTGGTGTTCCCAAGCGGTCACCCATCCAAGTACTGACCACGCTCAGCAATGTTTAACTTCGATGATCGGACGAGAATCGGTTCTTTGCAATGCGATATGGCCGTTGCCTCTTGAAATAGTCCAGCAATTAATGATATACAATTTATTTCTCACAATGTAAAGCGGACAAGTGGATATAATATATATTTCTCATTTATGAATACATGTGTTTTTCAAAACCATTAATATTGATATGTGTGGGAGGCCTTATTCGTTCAACTATAAATAATCAAGATTTACAAAAATTTATACTGGCTGTTGTCACTATTTTGTCTTCTTTTATATGTCACTCGCTTCACTCACCAACCACCGAAAAGGCAACCTGCTCTTCAATTTTCGGTTCCCTGCTGAAGGAAACCAAAAATTGAGGAAAGCAGATTGTCTTTGTTGGGATTGGTGAGGGAGCGAGTTATATATGTACAAACAAAAAAAAAGTGACAACAGCACGTGGTGTTCCCAAGCGGTCACCCATCCAAGTACTGACCACGCTCAGCAATGTTTAACTTCGATGATCGGACGAGAATCGGTTCTTTGCAATGCGATATGGCCGTTGCCTCTTGAAATAGTCCAGCAATTAATGATATACAATTTATTTCTCACAATGTAAAGCGGACAAGTGGATATAATATATATTTCTCATTTATGAATACATGTGTTTTTCAAAACCATTAATATTGATATGTGTGGGAGGCCTTATTCGTTCAACTATAAATAATCAAGATTTACAAAAATTTATACTGGCTGTTGTCACTATTTTGTCTTCTTTTATATGTCACTCGCTTCAATGACCAACCACCGAAAAGGCAACCTCCTCTTCAATTTTCGGTTCCCTGCTGAAGGAAACCAAAAATTGAGGAAAGCAGATTGTCTTTGTTGGGATTGGTGAGGGAGCGAGTTATATATGTACAAACAAAAAAAAAGTGACAACAGCACGTGGTGTTCCCAAGCGGTCACCCATCCAAGTACTGACCACGCTCAGCAATGTTTAACTTCGATGATCGGACGAGAATCGGTTCTTTGCAATGCGATATGGCCGTTGCCTCTTGAAATAGTCCAGCAATTAATGATATACAATTTATTTCTCACAATGTAAAACGGAGAAGTGGATATAATATATATTTCTCATTTATGAATACATGTGTTTTTCAAAACCATTAATATTGATATGTGTGGGAGGCCTTAGTCGTTCAACTATAAATAATCAAGATTTACAAAAATTTATACTGGCTGTTGTCACTATTTTGTCTTCTTTTATATGTCACTCGCTTCAATGACCAACCACCGAAAAGGCAACCTGCTCTTCAATTTTCGGTTCCCTGCTGAAGGAAACCAAAAATTGAGGAAAGCAGATTGTCTTTGTTGGGATTGGTGAGGGAGCGAGTTATATATGTACAAACAAAAAAAAAGTGACAACAGCACGTGGTGTTCCCAAGCGGTCACCCATCCAAGTACTGACCACGCTCAGCAATGTTTAACTTCGATGATCGGACGAGAATCGGTTCTTTGCAATGCGATATGGCCGTTGCCTCTTGAAATAGTCCAGCAATTAATGATATACAATTTATTTCTCACAATGTAAAGCGGACAAGTGGATATAATATATATTTCTCATTTATGAATACATGTGTTTTTCAAAACCATTAATATTGATATGTGTGGGAGGCCTTATTCGTTCAACTATAAATAATCAAGATTTACAAAAATTTATACTGGCTGTTGTCACTATTTTGTCTTCTTTTATATGTCACTCGCTTCACTCACCAACCACCGAAAAGGCAACCTCCTCTTCAATTTTCGGTTCCCTGCTGAAGGAAACCAAAAATTGAGGAAAGCAGATTGTCTTTGTTGGGATTGGTGAGGGAGCGAGTTATATATGTACAAACAAAAAAAAAGTGACAACAGCACGTGGTGTTCCCAAGCGGTCACCCATCCAAGTACTGACCACGCTCAGCAATGTTTAACTTCGATGATCGGACGAGAATCGGTTCTTTGCAATGCGATATGGCCGTTGCCTCTTGAAATAGTCCAGCAATTAATGATATACAATTTATTTCTCACAATGTAAAGCGGACAAGTGGATATAATATATATTTCTCATTTATGAATACATGTGTTTTTCAAAACCATTAATATTGATATGTGTGGGAGGCCTTATTCGTTCAACTATAAATAATCAAGATTTACAAAAATTTATACTGGCTGTTGTCACTATTTTGTCTTCTTTTATATGTCACTCGCTTCACTCACCAACCACCGAAAAGGCAACCTGCTCTTCAATTTTCGGTTCCCTGCTGAAGGAAACCAAAAATTGAGGAAAGCAGATTGTCTTTGTTGGGATTGGTGAGGGAGCGAGTTATATATGTACAAACAAAAAAAAAGTGACAACAGCACGTGGTGTTCCCAAGCGGTCACCCATCCAAGTACTGACCACGCTCAGCAATGTTTAACTTCGATGATCGGACGAGAATCGGTTCTTTGCAATGCGATATGGCCGTTGCCTCTTGAAATAGTCCAGCAATTAATGATATACAATTTATTTCTCACAATGTAAAGCGGACAAGTGGATATAATATATATTTCTCATTTATGAATACATGTGTTTTTCAAAACCATTAATATTGATATGTGTGGGAGGCCTTATTCGTTCAACTATAAATAATCAAGATTTACAAAAATTTATACTGGCTGTTGTCACTATTTTGTCTTCTTTTATATGTCACTCGCTTCAATGACCAACCACCGAAAAGGCAACCTGCTCTTCAATTTTCGGTTCCCTGCTGAAGGAAACCAAAAATTGAGGAAAGCAGATTGTCTTTGTTGGGATTGGTGAGGGAGCGAGTTATATATGTACAAACAAAAAAAAAGTGACAACAGCACGTGGTGTTCCCAAGCGGTCACCCATCCAAGTACTGACCACGCTCAGCAATGTTTAACTTCGATGATCGGACGAGAATCGGTTCTTTGCAATGCGATATGGCCGTTGCCTCTTGAAATAGTCCAGCAATTAATGATATACAATTTATTTCTCACAATGTAAAGCGGACAAGTGGATATAATATATATTTCTCATTTATGAATACATGTGTTTTTCAAAACCATTAATATTGATATGTGTGGGAGGCCTTATTCGTTCAACTATAAATAATCAAGATTTACAAAAATTTATACTGGCTGTTGTCACTATTTTGTCTTCTTTTATATGTCACTCGCTTCACTCACCAACCACCGAAAAGGCAACCTCCTCTTCAATTTTCGGTTCCCTGCTGAAGGAAACCAAAAATTGAGGAAAGCAGATTGTCTTTGTTGGGATTGGTGAGGGAGCGAGTTATATATGTACAAACAAAAAAAAAGTGACAACAGCACGTGGTGTTCCCAAGCGGTCACCCATCCAAGTACTGACCACGCTCAGCAATGTTTAACTTCGATGATCGGACGAGAATCGGTTCTTTGCAATGCGATATGGCCGTTGCCTCTTGAAATAGTCCAGCAATTAATGATATACAATTTATTTCTCACAATGTAAAGCGGACAAGTGGATATAATATATATTTCTCATTTATGAATACATGTGTTTTTCAAAACCATTAATATTGATATGTGTGGGAGGCCTTATTCGTTCAACTATAAATAATCAAGATTTACAAAAATTTATACTGGCTGTTGTCACTATTTTGTCTTCTTTTATATGTCACTCGCTTCACTCACCAACCACCGAAAAGGCAACCTGCTCTTCAATTTTCGGTTCCCTGCTGAAGGAAACCAAAAATTGAGGAAAGCAGATTGTCTTTGTTGGGATTGGTGAGGGAGCGAGTTATATATGTACAAACAAAAAAAAAGTGACAACAGCACGTGGTGTTCCCAAGCGGTCACCCATCCAAGTACTGACCACGCTCAGCAATGTTTAACTTCGATGATCGGACGAGAATCGGTTCTTTGCAATGCGATATGGCCGTTGCCTCTTGAAATAGTCCAGCAATTAATGATATACAATTTATTTCTCACAATGTAAAGCGGACAAGTGGATATAATATATATTTCTCATTTATGAATACATGTGTTTTTCAAAACCATTAATATTGATATGTGTGGGAGGCCTTATTCGTTCAACTATAAATAATCAAGATTTACAAAAATTTATACTGGCTGTTGTCACTATTTTGTCTTCTTTTATATGTCACTTGCTTCAATGACCAACCACCGAAAAGGCAACCTGCTCTTCAATTTTCGGTTCCCTGCTGAAGGAAACCAAAATTTGAGGAAAGCAGATTGTCTTTGTTGGGATTGGTGAGGGAGCGAGTTATATATGTACAAACAAAAAAAAAGTGACAACAGCACGTGGTGTTCCCAAGCGGTCACCCATCCAAGTACTGACCACGCTCAGCAATGTTTAACTTCGATGATCGGACGAGAATCGGTTCTTTGCAATGCGATATGGCCGTTGCCTCTTGAAATAGTCCAGCAATTAATGATATACAATTTATTTCTCACAATGTAAAGCGGACAAGTGGATATAATATATATTTCTCATTTATGAATACATGTGTTTTTCAAAACCATTAATATTGATATGTGTGGGAGGCCTTATTCGTTCAACTATAAATAATCAAGATTTACAAAAATTTATACTGGCTGTTGTCACTATTTTGTCTTCTTTTATATGTCACTCGCTTCAATGACCAACCACCGAAAAGGCAACCTGCTCTTCAATTTTCGGTTCCCTGCTGAAGGAAACCAAAAATTGAGGAAAGCAGATTGTCTTTGTTGGGATTGGTGAGGGAGCGAGTTATATATGTACAAACAAAAAAAAAGTGACAACAGCACGTGGTGTTCCCAAGCGGTCACCCATCCAAGTACTGACCACGCTCAGCAATGTTTAACTTCGATGATCGGACGAGAATCGGTTCTTTGCAATGCGATATGGCCGTTGCCTCTTGAAATAGTCCAGCAATTAATGATATACAATTTATTTCTCACAATGTAAAGCGGACAAGTGGATATAATATATATTTCTCATTTATGAATACATGTGTTTTTCAAAACCATTAATATTGATATGTGTGGGAGGCCTTATTCGTTCAACTATAAATAATCAAGATTTACAAAAATTTATACTGGCTGTTGTCACTATTTTGTCTTCTTTTATATGTCACTCGCTTCACTCACCAACCACCGAAAAGGCAACCTCCTCTTCAATTTTCGGTTCCCTGCTGAAGGAAACCAAAAATTGAGGAAAGCAGATTGTCTTTGTTGGGATTGGTGAGGGAGCGAGTTATATATGTACAAACAAAAAAAAAGTGACAACAGCACGTGGTGTTCCCAAGCGGTCACCCATCCAAGTACTGACCACGCTCAGCAATGTTTAACTTCGATGATCGGACGAGAATCGGTTCTTTGCAATGCGATATGGCCGTTGCCTCTTGAAATAGTCCAGCAATTAATGATATACAATTTATTTCTCACAATGTAAAGCGGACAAGTGGATATAATATATATTTCTCATTTATGAATACATGTGTTTTTCAAAACCATTAATATTGATATGTGTGGGAGGCCTTATTCGTTCAACTATAAATAATCAAGATTTACAAAAATTTATACTGGCTGTTGTCACTATTTTGTCTTCTTTTATATGTCACTCGCTTCACTCACCAACCACCGAAAAGGCAACCTGCTCTTCAATTTTCGGTTCCCTGCTGAAGGAAACCAAAAATTGAGGAAAGCAGATTGTCTTTGTTGGGATTGGTGAGGGAGCGAGTTATATATGTACAAACAAAAAAAAAGTGACAACAGCACGTGGTGTTCCCAAGCGGTCACCCATCCAAGTACTGACCACGCTCAGCAATGTTTAACTTCGATGATCGGACGAGAATCGGTTCTTTGCAATGCGATATGGCCGTTGCCTCTTGAAATAGTCCAGCAATTAATGATATACAATTTATTTCTCACAATGTAAAGCGGACAAGTGGATATAATATATATTTCTCATTTATGAATACATGTGTTTTTCAAAACCATTAATATTGATATGTGTGGGAGGCCTTATTCGTTCAACTATAAATAATCAAGATTTACAAAAATTTATACTGGCTGTTGTCACTATTTTGTCTTCTTTTATATGTCACTCGCTTCACTCACCAACCACCGAAAAGGCAACCTGCTCTTCAATTTTCGGTTCCCTGCTGAAGGAAACCAAAAATTGAGGAAAGCAGATTGTCTTTGTTGGGATTGGTGAGGGAGCGAGTTATATATGTACAAACAAAAAAAAAGTGACAACAGCACGTGGTGTTCCCAAGCGGTCACCCATCCAAGTACTGACCACGCTCAGCAATGTTTAACTTCGATGATCGGACGAGAATCGGTTCTTTGCAATGCGTTTTGCGTTTTTAAATTGTTTATTTCAGGCATAAGAGTTTAACAATGTGTGAATACTAAAAAAATAAACGAAAAGTATCTTATTACTAAATACATTTCTAATTATTACTAATGTAAAGGCACATTAGAAGTCTGTTTGTGGCGGTTTTTTACGTCGAGGAGTAGTTTAACTGTACTCCTCGTCTTACTTACTATGTATCACAATAATACATTATTCGGTTAACAGCCGTATTAAATTATCTTGTACTTATATTGCTCCCGAAAAACGCCTTATAAAACTAAGAGCTTATTTTGGATGATGGTACAGGGTGATTGTTGTGGATGATGAGGTGATGAGTATTTACAAGTGAGATATGTATGGGGTGATGTATATTTACAAGTGAGATATGGTTGGGGTGATGCATATTTACAGGGCGAGGAGGAAAGGAGGTGCAGAAGGCTGCTTGTTTTCTATTACAATACTAATGAGATCATATAATATAATATATCGTAACTATAATATCAAAATATACCTTAATTTATATTAGTCACAGTTGCGCTATAAGTCTTTGGTTATTGCATTGTTCGTCTCTGTATATTACAACGTTTTATACATTGTACGATCGATGTCTAACTTATCTTAGCTTAACTTAACATAAATTATATATTTAAGAAATGTGGGTAAATATAACATTTGAAACTTAACACTTAATACTGTGTAGTAAATTGCACTTTGGTGTTTCGTATAGGCTGGAGTATATGCTATGGTGGTTTGTATCTGTTGGTTAACCACCAGTATTTCTTATAATCTAAATCTTTATTTTCGTCGCGATCTCTATCAGGGATTGCAGTGCTGTATCGGAAGCCGTGTTCGGTTGTGATTTCGTCATGCTCCGGAGGAGTGAATGTGATGGATTTCCTGGACCTATGTCGCGGGATGTGGTACAATAGGGGGATTGCATTTTTGTTTTGGATGAAGCCATGCTCATCTAGAAAAATAAAGGCTTCTGGTGGCAGAAAACTGGTATTTGTAGATTTTCTAATGTAATTTTCATCCGGAAAAGCTATAGGAAAAATTAGGCTATTTTTTCTTATCTGTTTTGTGTTGGCAAAGTAATTTCTGGTTAATTTAATTATAAAGTTGTCGATTCTATTGATGTTGGCTTTATTATAGAGTGTTTCGTTGTTAACGTATTTTTTATAGTCAGAGTGAGCGGATCTATATAAGTTAAGACATGCTCTGAGGCAGCGTCTTTCAAAGATGCGGATCATCTCCATAATGGAGGCGCTGGTGTTGTACCACATCTCGCAGCCATAGGTCAGGACGGGTCTGATTAATAATTGGTAGCAAATTAGTTTTGCTTTCTTGCTTAGTGCTCTCGAGCGAAATAGTTTTGTGCAGGCGAAGAATATCTTCTTCGCTTTCTGCAATTGGGTTAGTGGATGAGAATTTAGTAGAAATCTGTTGTCAAGTGCTAGTCCTAGATATTTTACCGAATCTTTGTGCGGGATTTTGGAGTTTGTGGTTGTGTCGCCAGTCAAATTAAATGTTTTATAATTTTTTATCACGCAGAGTTTAGCTATATCACAGGAAGGTCTGAAAAGGATAGTTTCGCATTTGTCGGTGTTAACTTTTAGTTTCCACGATTTGTAATAAGTGAAAATGCTGTTGATTGCACTCTGTAGTATCTCTTGTATTTTGCATGGGTTATTACCTGCATTGTATACAATAAGGTCGTCGGCATAAGCAATCATCGAGCAGCCTGTTCTCTCTGGCCCAAAAAGATTCAGGATGTCGCTTGTATATATATTAAAGAGTACGGGAGAATTTATGGTGCCTTGTTGAAGTCCGTTTTTAATTATGAATGTTCGAGAAGTGGAGTTTTTGTCGCTGATTACTTGGAATGAGCGATTTGTTATCATGTTTATGATTAATTTAATTACTATTAATGGGAATCCTTTCCGCCTAAGTTTACAGGTCAAGCCCTTCAGCCAGACGGTGTCAAAGGCTTTTTCTAAGTCTACGAGACAGGCGCCTACACAGTTATTATTGTTCAGGGCCCAGTTGATGTCGGATGATAGTTTGTTAATCGCGTGTAAAGTGGAATGATGTTTTCTAAACCCATATTGGTTTTCCGGAATAATGTCTTTGTGTTCGCATATATCTGTTATTATATCGTTAATGACTCTTTCATATACTTTTCCTATGTTCGGGAGTAAGCTGATTGGGCGGTAGCTGTTTGGATTTGTGGGATCTTTGCCTTTTTTAGCTATGGAAATTACTTTGGCAGCCTTCCATTCTTCCGGGAATAATCCGTAATTTAGTAAATTGTTGAAAAGGATTGTGTAAGCCCATATGATTTTATCTGGGATCTTCTTGAGTATGAAATTTGAGAGTTGGTCATTTCCGGCCGATTTCTTGTTATTGAGGTATTTGAATTTGTTTTTGACTACTGAGAATTTTGTGAAATATGGTGTTGTCATTGAGTCCGGTTGTTTCGGAGCTATTGATGGGTTTGTATCACTGAAGGTGCAGATGGTTTTCGGTAGTATGGTGGCAATTTCGTGTTCTGTTGCTGCAGCTTCTTTTTCGATTAAAGTTCTAAAGCTGGGATGGTTGAGTTCTTCATTCTGGTCGCTAGCAATGGAGTAGTGGGCAGCGAGTATGTTTGTTTTTTGGGTGTTGTCTTTGATGATTAGGTTGTTGTCGTCTTTGTCAAGTGAATTTGAGTCGAGGTCGGCTGTGTTAATCAGGTCTGTTCTGTCTTGATTGATTTTGAACTCTGGTAAATTCTGTTTCTCTTTTTTGCGAAATAGTTTGTTTATTTCGGTGAACATGCGGTTTGGTTTTCTTGGATTGATAGCTTCGACGCGAGCAAGCCAATATTTGCCAACCTGCTTTTCTACCTCTCGTTTCAGTTTCTTTTTGGTGGCGGCTATCATATGTTGGATATTGTGGATGGCATGTTCTAAGTAGGGGTTTGTGTTGGTCATTTTACGTAATTTTCTTAATTGATTTATTAGGTTGTGTTCCCTACGTTGTAAGCTTTTGATTTTCGTATTTATGTATTTGTCTGTCGAGTTTGTTGGTTTGTGTTTTGGTGTAGCACGATTGACAGCGCTCAAAATTTCGTTTTTGATAGTGGTTAATTGCTCATGAATTTGGTCTATTGGAATGTTGCAGTTTGGCTGTATATCTAGTCGGAGTTTGTTAAGGATTTTTTGGAACTTTTGTGTGTTAAGTTTAGTCAGTATGTTTTTATTGTGTTTGTCTGGGTCCGGTAGTTCTAAGTGTGTATTTGGCACTATAACTGAGGCAAGACATGCTTCGTGGTCACTGGGAAATGTGATCGTTCTTATTTCTTTTTTCTGTGCACCCTTGAATATTAATCTCACGTCTGCTAAATAAAAATCAATATACGATTTATTTTGGGGGAATGAGGGGGTTTTGGTATGATAAAGTTTCATTTTGTATTCTATGTCATTGTTGGAAAGCCATGACTCTATTGCTATACCTCTCTCATCGTTTTTTCTATTGTTCCATGATGTATGTTTAGCATTCCAGTCTCCTGCTAAAATATAGTATATGTCGGTAGAATTTAGTTTTAGTTCTCTACAGAGATGATTTAGTTCGTTTATGAAAACTGAGTTTTTTCCTTTCCTGCCATAGATGGCAGTCAGTAAGAGGGCTTTGTTATTTTTCAAATATAGCTTTATGGCTGTATTTTCCAACAGAGAGTAAGAGTGATTGCATCTAGTATCTATTGTTTCAAATTTTATATTGTTTTTAATAATGATGGCTGTTCCACCGCCTTTACCGAGAAGTCTATCGTTTCTTATAATTTGGTAGTTTTTTAGGTATATAACGTGAATTGGTTTTAGGTGTGTTTCATTTAGTAACAGTATATCTGGATTATGATCTTCTATTAATTTAACTAAAGCTATTCTTTTAAGGTTACTGACTATTGAGTTTGTATTTAAGGAGATGATCTTTAGATTTATTTCAGGAATGTTTCTGACCAGGACATTATGAGCCATTTAGGAAGATTGTAATGAGTTGGTTCAGTTGTGAGCTGAACAGTTCTAATTTTTTATTTATGTCACATATAGTGTTTTCGAGGTTACCTGTACGGTTTTCAAGTTGGTCTATTTGGGTTGATTTGAATTGTGACTGCTCGCTTTTATTAATGGATTGTTGGAGAGTACTGTGTATTTGCCTGTCTCTGGACTCAGCTGCGGCCATAGCGTAAGTTATTCCAGGTTGTAATAGGGCTTGGTTCATAATTTTCCTAGGCGCTCTATCTTGACTTGCAGTTTTAGAAATCAATTTCTGCTGTAGAAGTTCTTTTAGCTTCGGACAGCCTTTGTATGAGGCTGGATGTCCAATTGTTTTACAGTTTACACAGAAAGGTTTTGTGCTTTCTGGGTTTTCTGGGTTCGCTGTCATTTTACACTCCCCCGGTGCATGGTCATCATCACATTTCACACACCGATAGGCTAAATTGCAGTTTGCTGCTGTGTGATCGAAACGTTGGCAACGTCTACACTGCGTTACCCCTTTCTTTTTTAATTTTTCCCATTTGATAGAGTGATGGAAGATATATTTGATGTTTTTTAGTTCTGCGAGATCACTTCCCGCTTCAATTTGTACCAGAAAAATTGGTAATATGCGGTTTTCTCGTTCTGCTTTAGGAGTTGTGAACTTGCTTACTTTAACAAATTTGATATTATCTTTTGAGGTTTTCTCTAGTTCTGTCAGAATTTCTGTGTTTTCAAATGAAGGAGGAAGTCCTTTCAGTAGGAAGTTTTGATGTTTTTGCCATTTTGGCGTGTATGTGTAAAATTCAGTGTTTATAGAGTTTAATAAATTTTTTACTTTGTCGAAATCAGCTATATCTTCCATTTGTACAATATGTTTGATATTATTAATTCTTTTAATGTGGAATTTTAAGTTACCTGTTTCTTGTAATAGTTTAATTGAATCTTTGGGATCCTGGTGTAGTATGTTTATTGGTGGTGGACGTCTGCCTTTGGTGTTGGGGACTGTCGTAGTTGTTGCATCTGTTGATTTGGCCAGGTGTGTTTTTGCCGTTTGGTGTGTGGTGGCTGGCGTTGGTTTTGGGTTCGTTGTTGTTGTTGTGGTGGACATCAGAGTTGTCTGGGCCTTGGTCTGCAAGATTGCGGGGTCTTTGGGTTGGTTCGTCCTTTTGAGAGTTTCTTTCTTTTCTAAGTTTTTCTTTTTGAGGCGTTGAACTATAGTGAAACCAGTTTCTGGTTGTTGGCTGGTTTCTGCGTCTATTTCCATATCTTTTGGTGTATTTTCTGGATTTAGTTTCTCCGTAGTCTCTGTCATACCAGCTGTCTTGGGCGTTTTCAGAGTCGATATTGCTTCCTCATACAGCTTTTTGAGGTTTTTTATTTCTTCCTTCAGGTTTCTGTTTTCTTCTTCTAGGGATTCTCTGTAGAATTGATCCATCGCTTCAGGGTTTTTCGATGTGGAAGCTATTGCCTCGTGCTGTGGCTTTCTTTTGTTGCCTATCCTGGCTGCTTTCTGCTCTTCCAAAAGGAGTCGCTTGCGTTTCGCAATTTTACTGTGCGAATTCACGAGGAAAGAATATTTTGTTCCCCCTGCTAGTGGTGAATCTACGAGTTTTCTGAACTCTCTCATTTCTTCTGGCCTCCATGTGCTCGAATTTGAGGTTATGTTAACCTCCCGAGGCGGAATTTTAGGCTTTATGATGGAGAATTTCGCACTTTTGCGTTTTCTACTTCTGTATTTTCAAACGGCTCGAGTCCTTGTTTGTTCAAGGAGTAGATATTTTGTCTTTGTTTTTGATTTGGGGTATTTTCGCTTCGTAATATATGACACGATGCTGCTCGATCGGCTACTCCAGCGCCACTCGGTTCTTTGCAATGCGATATGGCCGTTGCCTCTTGAAATAGTCCAGCAATTAATGATATACAATTTATTTCTCACAATGTAAAGCGGACAAGTGGATATAATATATATTTCTCATTTATGAATACATGTGTTTTTCAAAACCATTAATATTGATATGTGTGGGAGGCCTTATTCGTTCAACTATAAATAATCAAGATTTACAAAAATTTATACTGGCTGTTGTCACTATTTTGTCTTCTTTTATATGTCACTCGCTTCAATGACCAACCACCGAAAAGGCAACCTGCTCTTCAATTTTCGGTTCCCTGCTGAAGGAAACCAAAAATTGAGGAAAGCAGATTGTCTTTGTTGGGATTGGTGAGGGAGCGAGTTATATATGTACAAACAAAAAAAAAGTGACAACAGCACGTGGTGTTCCCAAGCGGTCACCCATCCAAGTACTGACCACGCTCAGCAATGTTTAACTTCGATGATCGGACGAGAATCGGTTCTTTGCAATGCGATATGGCCGTTGCCTCTTGAAATAGTCCAGCAATTAATGATATACAATTTATTTCTCACAATGTAAAGCGGACAAGTGGATATAATATATATTTCTCATTTATGAATACATGTGTTTTTCAAAACCATTAATATTGATATGTGTGGGAGGCCTTATTCGTTCAACTATAAATAATCAAGATTTACAAAAATTTATACTGGCTGTTGTCACTATTTTGTCTTCTTTTATATGTCACTCGCTTCAATGACCAACCACCGAAAAGGCAACCTGCTCTTCAATTTTCGGTTCCCTGCTGAAGGAAACCAAAAATTGAGGAAAGCAGATTGTCTTTGTTGGGATTGGTGAGGGAGCGAGTTATATATGTACAAACAAAAAAAAAGTGACAACAGCACGTGGTGTTCCCAAGCGGTCACCCATCCAAGTACTGACCACGCTCAGCAATGTTTAACTTCGATGATCGGACGAGAATCGGTTCTTTGCAATGCGATATGGCCGTTGCCTCTTGAAATAGTCCAGCAATTAATGATATACAATTTATTTCTCACAATGTAAAGCGGACAAGTGGATATAATATATATTTCTCATTTATGAATACATGTGTTTTTCAAAACCATTAATATTGATATGTGTGGGAGGCCTTATTCGTTCAACTATAAATAATCAAGATTTACAAAAATTTATACTGGCTGTTGTCACTATTTTGTCTTCTTTTATATGTCACTCGCTTCAATGACCAACCACCGAAAAGGCAACCTGCTCTTCAATTTTCGGTTCCCTGCTGAAGGAAACCAAAAATTGAGGAAAGCAGATTGTCTTTGTTGGGATTGGTGAGGGAGCGAGTTATATATGTACAAACAAAAAAAAAGTGACAACAGCACGTGGTGTTCCCAAGCGGTCACCCATCCAAGTACTGACCACGCTCAGCAATGTTTAACTTCGATGATCGGACGAGAATCGGTTCTTTGCAATTTTTTTTTTTTTAAAAAGCGCGTTTATTGTGCCAAAAAATAAAAGTCTGTTACATTATATGCCTTAAACTTTTACGCACACAAGTTTGTCGGGATGACTAATCTAGGTAATCTTAAACTAAAGGCCCGTACGGACGGGCTCGCGCAGTTTTACAGTGTGTCTTTTATTGCACTTAATGCAGGTGTGACGGTTTATAGCTAAGGGTTGCTTATTCTAAGATTTTATTTTTATTGGGTACAGAAAGGCACGGGGAAACAAAAACTGTACATCTGTTCGTTGGGTTTGGGTTTTTTGTTATGTGTGAGTTGGTTCAAGCCACCAGTATTTTTCGTTGTTTGATCTGTGTACTTTTTCGCTGTCGTGTTCTGTTAATCTGTATTGGAATCTCATTTCTGTGTCGTGAATGCTTTGGTTGTTATTATAAGTTATTGTTTTGTTGAAGTTTTTGCGATTGTAATGGTAAATTATTGGGTAACCGTGAGTGTTTTGTATTAGGCCTTCTGCGTCGAAATGTATGAATGATTCAGGTGGTGTGAAACCTGTGTGTCTCGTATTTTCAAAGTATTGTGGGTTTGGGTAAGTGGAGCTATGTATTAGGCTGTTGTTTGTTACATTTCTGGTGTTTGCCCAGTGGTTTCGAGTTATTTTTAGCATATAGAGGTCTATTCGCATTAATTTTGCTTTATTTAATAGTTTGTCATTTCTGTAATATTTAGTGTAATTAGATTCCGGTGTTTTGTATGCGTTTAGGCATGCTCTCAAGCATCTTCTTTCGAAGAGGCGGATTTTTTCCATCGTGCTGGCGCTTACGTTAAACCAAATTGGAACTCCGTATGTTAATATGGGTCTTATTAGTAATTTGTAACATAGTAATTTTACGTCTGAGTTTAGGTGTTTTGAATAGAATAAACGCTTGTTTGCTGCGACTGCCTTCTGTGCTTTTTCTAATTGGATTTTTATGTGATCGTTATAGTGTAACTTAAAATCTAGGTGTACTCCTAAATAACGGACTACCTTTTTGTGAGGGATTTTTTTTTTGTGTCTCTGTTGTCTTGTATATGGAAATGTTTTGCGTTTGTACGTACGTCACTGTTTGCGTCTGAGTTGTCTGAAAGAGTGGGTCTAAATAAGATTGTCTCACATTTATTGACGTTGATTTTTAGTTTCCAAGTGTGAAAGTAATCCTGTAATTTGTCAAATATATCCTGTAGTTTTTTTTTATTATTGATGGTTTATTGTCACTGATGTATATAAGGAGGTCGTCTGCGTAAGCTATGCCTCCTTTGAGGTTGTCCGTGTTTAGGTCGTACCTAATTAGTGTCTGGAAAGAACAAGTGTGGCAATGGCACATACGGGCGGCCATGAGAATGTGAGCAATAGGCCCTAGGCAGCTAAAGTATGCACCTACAAGATTAAGGGAACTTACTTCCATCAAGGTTCCCAAGTTTCGGGAGTTTTTTCTATCTCCCGAAACTAAAAAAAAAAAAAAAAAAAAAAAAAGGTCGTACCTAATTAGAAGGTCGCTTATGAATAGGCTAAACAGTATGGGGGAATTTACGGCACCCTGTTGTAGTCCGTTCTGGACTTTGAATGTTTGTGGAGAAGAGTTTTTTCCATCTGCTACTCTGAATGATTTATTGTGTGTCATGTTCCATAATATTTTTATAAGGTGCGGTGGGAAATCTTTTTTTATTAATTTGAAGAATAGTCCGTCCAGCCAAACGGTGTCAAAAGCTTTCTCTAAATCTATGAATAGGGCGCCTACGCAGTCTCCTGCGTTGCGTGCCCAGCATATGTCCGCCGCGAATTTTGAGATTGCGTGAATTGTTGAATGTTTACGCCTGAATCCGAATTGGTTTTCGGGTATTAGGTTGTGCGCTGTAGCGAAATTTTCTATGGCGTTGTTGATTGTTATTTCGAAGATTTTGCTTATATTGGGGAGTAAGCTAATCGGTCTGTAGCTCGCGGGGTCGTTGCAGTTTTTGCCTTTCTTTTTTAATGCAATAACTTTGGCTGTCTTCCATGTGTTTGGGAAATAGGTTTTGTTGAGGCAATTATTAAATATTACTGCGTAGTTTCGTATGTATATTGGAGGGAGGTGTTTTAGAATTATGTTTGGTATGTTGTCAAAGCTGGCGGATTTTTTGTTGTTTAGGTGTTTTAGAGTTAGTGCGAGTTCAGTGGATGAGGTGAAGTAGTTTGGCGGGATTTCTTTGGGGTTTGGGTTGTCGGATTTGTTGGATTCTGAGAAAGTGCAAACTGTTTTGTCATCACGCGTGTCTTCGTCTATTGAGTTTTTTAGGTTTAGAATTTTTTGTTCAATAATGTTCGAGAGTTGTTTTTTACCCATGTGTGTATTCTGTGTGTGGGCTTTTTCAAAGTGCGCTCCTAGCACGTTTAGTTTGTCTTTTATGTTTGTTATTTGTATGTTGTTGTCCTCGTCTGTTTGTAAGTTGTTGATGTTTAAATTGGCTTTATTAATTATTTCTGTGTTAGATGTGTGTATTTTTAGTGTTTCTATTGTGTTTTGCTCTTTGGGTCGAAAGATTGTTTTTATTGCGGGGAAGAGGTCTTTGGGTTTGTGTGTAGAGATGTTTGTAATTTTGTTTTTCCAATAAGAGTTTACTGATCTGTGGAATTCATTTTTTATTTGTTTTTTTGTTATTTTTAGTACGTTTTTCAGTACTTTTATTATGGTGTCGTTTAAGGCTGTATAGTTGTTTATTGTTGATAATCTGTTTAGTTTGGTGAGTATTTTACTTTTTAATTTTTTTAGTTTTATTATGGTTGGTGTTATGTATCTGTCTGCGGAGTTGTGGTTGTATGATATGTGTGGGACTGATTGTTCAATGGCTGCATTTATGTTGTCATTTAGTGAGTCTATGTAGTGGTCAATTTCTGTTATTGTTAGGTTTTTCGTGTTTGTTATGGGTGTGTTGTCAATGTTCAGAAGTGTTGTTTGGAATTTGTGCCAGTCTGTTTTGCTACAATTGAATTTTATGTCTGCGGGTGGTTCTTCAATTGTCATATTGTCGTTGGGGTGAAGAGATATTATCATTTCTACTGCTCTATGGTCGCTGTCGATGTCAAGTGTGTTTAGTCTGTCTGGAGCTGGAGGTTCATGGAAGTTAATTCTATTGTCTGATATGCATAAATCTATGTATGAACCGCTTTTTGGGTAAGATGGTGTAATGGTGTTGCGTAGTGTTGTTCTATTTTGAATTTGATTTTGGTGTATCCAATTTTTTAGTGTGGTTCCTCTGTTGTTGTTTGTAATATTGTGCCATTCTGTGTGTTTCGCGTTTAAATCGCCTGCTATTATAAAGTAGTTTTTATGTTTATGTAGCTCTAGTGAATTGCAGATTTCTGTGAGGTCAGCCGTGAAGCCTTTATTGTTGCTGCTTGGGGCATATACAGCGATTAGATAAAGATGGCTTTGGTTAATTTTTAATTCTATTATTGTGTATTCTAAGTTTGAGCTTTTGATATTGGATGGCTGGACGTGATTATACTTCAAATTATTTTTTATGAGGATGCCTGTACCCCCAGCCTGTTTAGCGTTTGGTCTATCCGATCTTATAAATGTATAGTCTTTAAAGTTGACTCGGTGTTTGGCGTTTAATTTAGTTTCGCAAAGAAGTACTGCGTCGGGGTCGTGTGTTTTTAGGAAGTCGGAGAGTGCCGCGCGTTTTTCGTTGGATATAAGTGAGTTTATATTTATTTCTATTATTTTGAGTGTCTTTAGAGTGATTGTTTTGGGGTTGTTGGTGATTCTGTGGTTTGGGGGTTTGTTCTGCGCGTTTGGATGCATTTTTAAATTTTTAAGTTAAGTGCTTGTGCTAATGTGTCGATTCTGTTACTATTGGTGTTTATTTGATTTACTAATTGATTTGTTTGAGATATTATTGCTGTATCTATTATGTTTTTTATTTGTGTGATTAGTGTGTTTTGTGTTTGTGAAATGTTTGTGTCTGTGGGTGAATAGGTATTTGTTAGTTTGCTGCTATTGGTGTGTTCTAAGGTGTTTGCGTTGTTCGATACTATTTGGCTGTATGATTTGTTGGGAGTGATGAAGTTCGAGGTGAATGTGTGAATGTTTTCTTTTGATGAGATCACTGCTCTTTTTTTGGCTTCTATTCGATCTTTTAATTCTTTTAATTTGGGACATCCTCTGTAGGAGGCTGGGTGCCCGTGGGTTTTGCAATTAACACAGAAGGGTGGTGATTCTGCGTTTTCTACGGATGACGCTGTTGAGCGCGGGCACTCTCCGGGGTTGTGTTCGTTTTCGCATTTGACGCAACGGTATTTTAAATTACAATTTTGCGCTATGTGGCCAATCCTTTGGCACCTCATGCATTGAATTCTGTCTTTTTTTATAATTTTTTCCCATTTTATAATTGTATGCAATAGTGATTTTATTCTGTTTAGATTTTTAATGTTACTGTCTGGTGATAATTGTACAAGAAATATGGGGAGGGTTCTGCCTTCTTCTAAAGAGCGTTTGGTGCTGAATCTTTTTACTGCGATGAATGTTAGGCCTTCGATTTTTTGGTTGATTAGTGCTGTGTGTATTTCGCCGGTATCATAATTTCCTTCGATGTTTTTTAATAAAACAGTTATATTTTTGTCAGATTTTGGGGTGTATGTGAAAAATTGAATGTCTAAGTTTTTTAATGTGTCGCACGCTGTTTTGTGGTTATCCAGAGAGTTTGTTTGTAGTATGTGTTTGTTGTTGTTGATTTTTTTAACGCTAAATTCTTTTATTATTTGTGAGAGTTTAGTAATTAGGTCTTTGACTGTGTTAGTGTGAATTGTTATGGGGGGAGGTTTCTGTGCTTTGTAGGGGTGTGAATTGTCCTCAAACTCTGTTGAAGGTTTGGGAGGTTCGTTATTACCTGTTAAGAGTGCGTTTTTGGGATTTCCGTTTTTTATGGTACTCTGTGGGAGGGGAGGGGCTGGTGAGCCGCTATGTCCTGCTGTCGTCTGAAGAGTGGGACTGTTGGTGGATGTTTTTATGGTGGAGGAGGCCGGGTTGCCTGCTGGAGTTGAAGCTTTGTTTGTAGATGCGGTGTTTATTATTCCTTTGGATCCTGGTGAGGGCTGGTTGGGATGCTCCTGGATTTTATTGGGGTTGTTTGTACCCGTGTTTATCGCGTCCTTCGACTTATCTTGTTTTTTGGCTGCCAATTCTTCAACCGTGCTATTGTGAGGTCTTTTGGTACCTGCTCCGGTTGGCGTTTTCTGTGATTTGTCAAATGTAATGGTATCTTCTGGTGGCGGTGTGATGTCCATGTCTAATGGAGCAAATCTGTTTTGGCATGTGACTTCGTTTACTGATGATAGTTTTTGATTTTTGTTCCGTTCTTCTTCGAGTTGTTTGGATAAGTTTTCTATTGTTTTATTTAGGTTGTTTATTATTCGAATGAGTTCTTCCATGGATGCGTTGTTGCTGTTGTTGCCACTTTTATTCGCGTCTTGTTGGGTGGTTTTTATGGTTTTAGTTTTGGCCATGTCTGTGCTTTTGATTGCGTTTAAATTTGAATTTTTCACTCTGTTTGTTTTCGTTATCAGATTTGGCGGGGGGTTGAATTTTTTAGGCGTTTTGTTGCAAGCTATGAGCTGTTTTATTATGTGAGCTGTTTTTGGGTCCGATATGTCTTCTATATTGTTTATTTTTGGCAGTGTTTTTTGTGCCGGATGGGCTGATGTATGGACTTGTGTCAGCGAGATGTGAGCCGTATGAGGTTTAGTGTTCGCATGATCTATTAAAATCTCACTTGTAATGCCATCTATATCTGGAGCGTTACCCCCGATGGGCATCGCGCGGGGGCGCGCGATGTTTTTGTTTTTCACTATTCTTGCACTGTGTTATTTTTAATAACTATGTTAAAATTTTTATTAAAAAAAAAAAAAAAAAAAAAAAAATTTTTGCACTGTGTGGCGAGCACTGCGGTAACACTTTCCGGCGGAATTGTGACAAGTTTTGTGTCTTTAGTATTCACTACACTGTTTCACTGGGCGAACGATCTGTTCGGCGTTTTGACGGTTCGTTTGACTCTTTTGCCTGAGGGTTGCCTCTGGCGCAGGTAGCACTCAGGAGACAACCTACCCCTGCGAAGGTTCGATGAAGACTGGGCGGTTCTTTGCAATGCGATATGGCCGTTGCCTCTTGAAATAGTCCAGCAATTAATGATATACAATTTATTTCTCACAATGTAAAGCGGACAAGTGGATATAATATATATTTCTCATTTATGAATACATGTGTTTTTCAAAACCATTAATATTGATATGTGTGGGAGGCCTTATTCGTTCAACTATAAATAATCAAGATTTACAAAAATTTATACTGGCTGTTGTCACTATTTTGTCTTCTTTTATATGTCACTCGCTTCAATGACCAACCACCGAAAAGGCAACCTGCTCTTCAATTTTCGGTTCCCTGCTGAAGGAAACCAAAAATTGAGGAAAGCAGATTGTCTTTGTTGGGATTGGTGAGGGAGCGAGTTATATATGTACAAACAAAAAAAAAGTGACAACAGCACGTGGTGTTCCCAAGCGGTCACCCATCCAAGTACTGACCACGCTCAGCAATGTTTAACTTCGATGATCGGACGAGAATCGGTTCTTTGCAATGCGATATGGCCTTTTTTTTCAGTATACGTTTATTCAGCCAAAAAAAGTAAGAGGGGGTAACATACAATATACAATATCAACAAACTTAACAATAACAATAACAATAACAAGAGGGAAAGAGAATAGCGATTTCCTTAAACGTATAAAATAGGAGAGTGTGGCTTAATCTAGAGGTATGCAGACTAAAGACTCAGCATTGAGTACGCGTAGTCTGGACCGTCACTTTGTGTTGCACTTATTGCGGTAGTAGGTAGTAAGGTGCTGAAGTGTTCGAAGCTTAATCTTTGGTGTAGCGAGTTTAGTATAGGAAGACGGCCGCGAGAAGGAAAGAAAAAAAAACTATACTATGCGATTAGCTGGGGGAGGGGGGAGGGATAACAAGGGGAAAAGGGGGAGTAATAATAATGGTAATAATAATATTAATGATGATAATGATGATACTGGTAGTAGTGGTGATGATAATAACAGTGAAAAAATAATGATAACGGTGATGATGATGGTAATGGTAATAAGATAATAACAAGAATCGTAATGATAGGTATCGTAATTAATTAGGTGACATATTACCTTTGGGATCGTAATTTGGTATCATAGCGTGTGTACAAGGTTCTTACGACTAAGTTTAGGATTAAGGTTTAATTATGAACTAGTTTTATTGCTAATTGGTGGGTTTACAATTCTAGAGCCACCAATATTTCTTTTTATTTGTTCTGGGGCTATAGCTTAGATCTGTCTCTGTTAGTCTATATATGTCTTTTAAGTTAGGATCGTTGACTTCTATGTTTTTATTGTATGAAATTTTCTTGTCGAATGCTCTTCGGTTGTAATGGTAGATTAGGGGTATATTGTTTTCGTTTTGAATAAACCCTTCGCTGTCCAGGTATACGAAAGCTTCCGGGGGAGTGTAGCCTGTTTGTCGAGTATGGTCGAAGTATAATGGGTTCGGGTATAGGGAGTGTGCTATTAGTGAGTTGGATGTTATGTTGTGAATTTTGGACCAGTGATCTCTAATTAGTTTTAGTATGAATAAATCGATGCGAACTAGCTCAGCTTCTTCGTATAATCTGTAATTGCTGATCATTTTTGTGTAATTTGACTCTGGCGATCTGTATTTACTCAGACAGGCCCTAATGCATTTTCTTTCAAATATCCGGAGCTTTTCCATAGTGCCAGCGCAGATGTTGAACCATATTTGGCAGCCGTATGTTAAAATTGGCCTTATTAGTGTTTTGTAGCAAATGATCTTAACGGATTTGTTCAAATCTTTAGAATAAAATAGTCTTTTGTTTGCCATAAAGGCTTTTCTGGCTTTTTGGATTTGAATGTTAACATGGATATTGTGGTTGAGTCTGAAGTCGAGGAAAACACCGAGGTATCTTACAGTGCTTTTGTGAGGGATTTTTTCGTTTATGTTGTTTGTTGCGTGTAGACAAAACTTTTTTGAGTTTACTCTAACATCGTTGTTTGCGTCCGATATGTTGGAAATGTATGGCCTGAATAAGATTGTTTCACATTTGTGTGTGTTGATTTTTAGTTTCCAGGTTTGAAAATAGTCTTGCGTTTTATCAAATAGAGTCTGTAGTTGTGTGTTGATGATTGACGGTTTGCTGTTTCTTATGTATATCAATAAGTCATCCGCGAAAGCTATTGCGTTTTTATCGTTTTCCTCGGTTGAGTTGTTCAGGCCATACATTTGGAGTAAGTCGCTGATGTAGATGTTGAACAGGATGGGGGAATTAACTGTACCTTGTTGTAATCCGTTTGTAATATGAAATTCTCTGCTAGATTTGATGTTGCCTTCTGTGGTAAAAAAGCGTTTCCCGTGGAGCATATCCCATAACATTTTGATTAGTTGCTTGGGAAAGTCTTTTTTTATCAGTGTGAAGAATAATCCGTCTAACCATACGGTGTCAAATGCCTTTTCTAGATCAATGAAGCAAGCACCCACGCAGTCACCGGCGTTTCGGGCCCAGCATATGTCGGATGTGAACTTTGTAATGGCGTGTATAGTGGAATGGAAACGTTTGAATCCGAACTGAGTTTCTGGGATGATGTATTTTTCTGTACAGTGGTTATTAATGGCATCATTTACGATAGTTTCAAATACTTTGCTTATGTTGGGAAGTAAGCTTATTGGCCGGTAGCTGCTTGGGTTGCTTCCTTCTTTGTCTTTTTTTTTTAATGTAATTAACTTGGCTGTTTTCCATGATGAGGGGAAGTATGCTAGGTTTAGGCAATTATTAAATATGATTGTGAAATAAAAGATGTAGCGCGTTGGTAAGTTTTTAAGTATTATGTTAGGAATTTCGTCAAAGCTGGCTGATTTTTTTCCTCTAAGGTTGCGAAAGGTGCGTGATAGGATGTATGTATTTGTGAAGTAATTCGATGGAGTATGCGATTTATCTGGATTATCGGCGGTATTTTGTTCTGAGAAGTTACAGGCGGCGTGTTCGTTTATTTTGTCTCTTTCTATTTCTTGCTTTAATTCGTTGATTCTTTGGTTAATGATGTTGGATAGTTGTTCTTTACCCAAGTGATTATTCTGTGAATGGACTCTTTCGAAGTGTGTGCCTAAAATGTTTAGTTTGTCGATTGTTTTGTTAATAATGTAGTTGTTATTGTTGTCCTGTTGTAATGAGTTTGTGTTTACGTTGGCCTCTTGAAGTAGGGATTGGAGGTGCTGTGGGATTTTGAGTGATTCTATTTTACTGGGAGTTTTTTGTCTGAATACACTGTTTATTTTTGGGAACAAGTTTTCTGGTTTGTGTGTTGAGATGTTTTTAATTTTTTGTTCCCAGAAATTGCTTACCGATGCCTGGAATGCTGCTTTTATCTTATGTCTAATGTTTTTTAGTAGTTTTTTTAGGACTCTAATCTGGATCTCCGCGGTGAGTGATAGCGAGTTATTTCTTGAGAGGTTGTTTATCTGAGTGATGAGAAAGCTTTTTTCTTTTCTTAATTTTTTTATAAGGGGTGTGATGAATTTAGATGCTGAGGTTTTATTGAAGTCGAAGTATGGGATTGTGTTGTCTACTGTTTCTAGGATGTGTTCATTTAGTTGTTCTAGGTGTGTGTCTATTTCGTCTCTGGTTAGGTTTCTGTTGCGTGGGATGTCGTAGTCTTTGTTATTGTCTTGCAGGAGTGTTTTGAATGCTGTCCAGTCAACGTTATTGTAATTCCTTTTTTGTATTGGGTTTTCCGTGTCGAAGGATAAGAGGGGGTGGGATTCTATGGAGATTGTCATGTGAAGAGCTTTATGGTCGCTGTCGTAGTCCAGGCATTTGACCTTTCCGGAGGTGGTGTTGTGAAATTTAATTCTTTCATCGGCCAAGCAAAGATCCAGGTAAGAGTTGCTGCCAGAGAAGGATGGTTTTTCTGTGCTTAATAATCTGGTTCTGTAGGTGATTTGGTTTTCCCGGTGCCACAGGTACAAGGAGGTCCCCCTGCTATTGTTTACTGGATTGCCCCAAGACGCGTGTTTTGCATTTAGATCGCCAGCAATGACGTAGTAGTTATTGGTGTTGTTTAGGTTAAGTTGGTTGAAAAGGCATTTGAGGTCTTGCATAAATTCTTGCTTGCCGCTGCTTGCTGCGTAAGCTGCTACGAAGAAGAATTTTTCGTTGTTGTTTAATTTAGTCTCTATTATTGTGCATTCGAGGCATGGATTATTTGTGTTGTTATGAAGATCTATTGTATTGCATTTTAAGTCTCTTCTACATAATATAGCGGTTCCCCCTCCCTGTTTGGAGTTAGGTCTGTCTGTTCTGAACATGTTATAGTTTTTGAATGATAGTTTATGGAACGGGTTAAGTTTTGTTTCACATAGCAATATTATGTCAGGGTTGTGTGTTTCGAGAAAATCACCGAGCGAGGCTCGTCTTTCGTTGGTGATTATTGAGTTTACGTTTATGGAGATTATGTGTAAATTATTGACGTTGATTTTATTGTTATTTGGAGGTGCCATTTAGGGAACGTCTATGTCAAGTAAATCTATTATTGCGTTTATTTTTTGGGCGTTTT
This sequence comes from Lasioglossum villosulum, assembly GCA_963971365.1. NCBI lineage: Eukaryota > Metazoa > Arthropoda > Insecta > Hymenoptera > Halictidae > Lasioglossum > Lasioglossum villosulum. Next base: position 10,121,881 of record OZ020504.1, on the reverse strand, counting down.
CATGAACCTGTGTTGTGATTTTGACTAGGTGGATATTAACTGTTTCCGTGATTGTTTTTCTGATTTCCTCGATAAGGGAGGTTGTGGGGTTGTGTAAATATTTAAATGTTTCTGGGTTGTGTGTAGATTGTGTTGCTTGATGTTGAGGTTGTAAAGGAGTGGGCGGGCTTTTTTTGTTCGAGACTACTTGGCTATATGATATTTTCGGAATTACTAAGTTATTGATACTGTCTAGTTTCTTTTGTGTGATTATTTTTTGTTGTTCCTTTTTTTCTAAAATTCTGTTTCTAATTTCGGTTAGCTTTGGGCAGCCTCTATACGATGCGGGATGTCCGAAGCTTTTGCAGTGGACGCAGTATGGTTTGTCAGTGTTGTCCGTTCTGTTTATGTGGTCAATAGGGAGTAGTTTACACTCCCCCGGGTTATGTTTTTTGTCGCATTTTACACACCTGTATTCTAGATTGCAATTAGCTGCCGCATGACCTATTCTTTGGCAGCGCCTACATTGGGTCTGGCTGGTTTTGTTAAGTTTTTCCCACATTACAACCGAGTGTAGCAGGACTTTAATGGAGTTTAATTTTTCAAGTTTGCTATCTGGAGATAACTTAACTAGAAATATAGGCAGTTTTTTGTTGTTTATTGTTGCATGCTTGGTTTGAAATTTATTTACGCTTATGAAGTGTAAGTCATGGATTTTTAGGTTTTGTAGTTCTGCCAATATTTCTTCGGTTTCGAAGTCTCCGTCTAGCTTTTTTAGGAGCATAATTTTAAATTTTTCGTTTTTAGGAGTGAAAGTGTAATAGGGAACATTGTTATTTTTTAATATTGCGCAGGATTTTTGGAATACCGAAAGATTATCTGTTTGTAGGATTTGCTTGTTGGCGTTAATCTTCTTGACGAAAAAGTCTTTAGATATACCTGATTTTTTAAGGAGGTCTATGGTCGCCTTCGGGGATAGACCTGTGATATTAATTGGGGGTGGTTTACCTACTTTGGGTCTTTGTGAGTCGTCCTCGATGGGTTCCGGTAGTGCTGGGGAGTTCCCGACACTTTCGTCTGGTATTGTTTTGTTTATGGAAGGTGTTGTAATCGTTGATGTTGAGGGGGTATCCGTGGAGAGGCCTGAGGTGTTCATCTTATTTTTCGTCCTTTGGGTGTGCGGAGCTGGTTTATTGTTGGGGTTGTTGGCTGTGGTGATCGAAAGTTTAGCCGTGTCCTGTTTTTTCGATGCCGTTTCGCAGTCGTGGTTGGTACAGGGTCTCTTGGTACCTGCGCTGAGTATTGCCTTCGGTTTTATGACGACGTTAGTTTTCTCAGCTGGTGGGTGGTATGTTTCATCCACATCTAGCACTGCGAATCTGCCGGTGTATGCAGATTCGTTTGTTGGCGAAGATTCTTGGTTTTTCTTCCTTTCCTCTTCCAATTGTTTGGTGAGGTTTTCGATTGTCTTATTAAGGTTGTTGATGGTTATTAATAGTTCATCTAGATTGGCGTTGTTTGAATTTTTGTTGCCTTTCTTTTCAGTTTGATTTGAAGTTGGTGATGTTTTAGTTTTAGCCATCTCTATGGTTTTCGAAAGCGTATTGTTTCTGCTTCTTTTGGTGATGATGTTTGGCGTGGGGTTTACTCTTTTAGGAGTTTTATTGATGTCCACTAGCTGTTTGATCAACAGTGCTGTTTCCTGATCTATGTTGTTTGCGGTGGTGTTGCATTTTGCTTTTAGTTTTGTTATGGCTTGTGTGATTGTTTTTTTGTCCAATGAAGTTTTGAGTCCAGAGTTCGGTGGGTTGATCACATGATTGGCTGAGTGGTCGGTGCTATTACTTTCTTGTACTGGGACGAGAGCCCCGATTGGCATAGCGCTCTCGCGCGCAATTTTTTAGTTTTTTTTTTGCACTATCCACATGCACTTTGGATTATTAAGTAGCACTGAGTAATAATCTCTGTATGCGTACTACACGATAACTTTGTTTGTTTTTTAATGGCTATTCACTGCACTATTTTCAACTGGGCGTTTGACGCGTTTCGGTACTTGACACTCGCTTTGCACTTTTAACTGAGGGATACCTGAGGCGCAGGCAGCACGCTGGGCACGACCTACCTCTGCGAAGGTTCGGAGGTGCAATGAATGCGATATGGCCGTTGCCTCTTGAAATAGTCCAGCAATTAATGATATACAATTTACTTTCACAATGTAAAGAGGACAAATGGATATAATATATATTTCTCATTTATGAATACATGTGTTTTTCAAAACCATTAATATTGATATGTGTGGGAGGCTTTATTCGTTCAACTATAAATAATCAAGATTTACATAAATTTATACAGGCTGTTGTCACTATTTTGTCTTCATTTATGTCACTCGCTTCAATGACCAACCACCGAAAAGGCAACCTGCTCTTCAATTTTCGGTTCCCTGCTGAAGGAAACCAAAAATTGAGGAAAGCAGATTGTCTTTGTTGGGATTGGTGAGGGAGCGAGTTATATATGTACAAACAAAAAAAAAGTGACAACAGCACGTGGTGTTCCCAAGCGGTCACCCATCCAAGTACTGACCACGCTCAGCAATGTTTAACTTCGATGATCGGACGAGAATCGGTTCTTTGCAATGCGATATGGCCGTTGCCTCTTGAAATAGTCCAGCAATTAATGATATACAATTTATTTCTCACAATGTAAAGCGGACAAGTGGATATAATATATATTTCTCATTTATGAATACATGTGTTTTTCAAAACCATTAATATTGATATGTGTGGGAGGCCTTATTCGTTCAACTATAAATAATCAAGATTTACAAAAATTTATACTGGCTGTTGTCACTATTTTGTCTTCTTTTATATGTCACTCGCTTCAATGACCAACCACCGAAAAGGCAACCTGCTCTTCAATTTTCGGTTCCCTGCTGAAGGAAACCAAAAATTGAGGAAAGCAGATTGTCTTTGTTGGGATTGGTGAGGGAGCGAGTTATATATGTACAAACAAAAAAAAAAGTGACAACAGCACGTGGTGTTCCCAAGCGGTCACCCATCCAAGTACTGACCACGCTCAGCAATGTTTAACTTCGATGATCGGACGAGAATCGGTTCTTTGCAATGCGATATGGCCGTTGCCTCTTGAAATAGTCCAGCAATTAATGATATACAATTTATTTCTCACAATGTAAAGCGGACAAGTGGATATAATATATATTTCTCATTTATGAATACATGTGTTTTTCAAAACCATTAATATTGATATGTGTGGGAGGCCTTATTCGTTCAACTATAAATAATCAAGATTTACAAAAATTTATACTGGCTGTTGTCACTATTTTGTCTTCTTTTATATGTCACTCGCTTCAATGACCAACCACCGAAAAGGCAACCTGCTCTTCAATTTTCGGTTCCCTGCTGAAGGAAACCAAAAATTGAGGAAAGCAGATTGTCTTTGTTGGGATTGGTGAGGGAGCGAGTTATATATGTACAAACAAAAAAAAAAGTGACAACAGCACGTGGTGTTCCCAAGCGGTCACCCATCCAAGTACTGACCACGCTCAGCAATGTTTAACTTCGATGATCGGACGAGAATCGGTTCTTTTTTTTTTATAACATGTTTATTGAAATAAGGGATTACAGTCTTTGTGTGGGGAGGTAACAATAAACATACAAAAAATACCAAACGAATATTGCAATGCTTATCTACTTGTACGTTTGCGTGCGTATCTTATAAATAGTCAATCTTTGGCGGTTCAGCTTAGTATTAAAACGCTTTGCTTACAATTAGAATAATGGGTCTTATTACTAGTCAGTCGAGTATTTGTTCACGTGGGGAAAAAGAGGTCTAAAAACCTTGTGAGCAGTCTGATTTTTCTTTATAACTTATAAACTAGTTCTTAAAAGGAATAACAGATTCAACACTTAAGACTAATCAATAAAACTAAGAAACTTAACAATGACGTGGAGGGATAGGGAAGGAGCGGGGGGAGGGGATAGGAGATTCGTATTTACAATGTATTCTTTTATGAGCTAGTTGCCTAATATTTAGTTATTTTTGACCTGGTATGGCAGTCGGTTTTTGTATTTGTTTTTTGGGCTGGGTAGGCCGGTGTGATCTTGCTCTACGGTTGTTGAGATCTGCTATGTGGTAATCACTTGCCGATTGCCACCAGTATTTTTTGGTGGTTTAGTCTATAGAAATCTTCATAATCTATCTTAGAGATTATCATTGAATATCTAAATTTGTCGGTATTTGTGATGAGGTCAGTGTGGTGGTACGTGATTCTTTTATCAGCTTTGTGTCTCCTCCAATGATAAATTAAGTTTACGTTGTTCGAGTCTTGTATTAATCCTAGTTTGTCGCAATGTATGAAAGCCTGTGGAGAGATGTATCCTGATGCAAGTTGCGTTTGAGTGGTGATGGGGTCTTGTGTTGCAAGGGATTGGATTACCGTATTTTCTATGTATGGGAGGGTGCTAAAGTAGTTTCTGGTCTGTTTAATTACGAAGAAGTCAATTCTAGGGATTTCTGCTTTGTCGTATAGGGTTTTGTTTTTGACGTAGTGTTTCCAGTTGGAGTGTTGGGTTCTGTTTAGTCTAAGGCAGGCTCTTAGGCATTTCCTTTCGAAGCAGCGTAATTTTTCCATGACTGTGTGGTTGCAGTTCCACCAGATGGGAGCTGCGTAAGTAAGAATAGGTCTGATGAGGAGCATGTACAGAATTGTTTTTGTTTTGCAGGATAGGTGTCTATTGTAAAAAATTCTACTATTGGATTGGAATGCTCTTTTAGCTTTATCAAATTGTACGTCGATGTGGTTGTTTCCGCGGAGGAGATAGTCTAAGTGTACGCCTAGGTATTTCACTATTTTCTTCACTATTGCTATTGCAGAAGTCTAGAATTCTGTCATTAATTACTCGCTCGTAAACTTTTCCAATATTAGGAAGTAAGCTAATCGGGCGGTAGCTGTCCGGCAAAGAAGGGTCCTTGCCTTTTTTAACAATAGGGATGACCTTGGCCGCTTTCCATTCTTTCAGGAATGTGCAATTATTTAAAAGATTATTAAATAGAATGGTGTATGCCCGTATGATGTTGCCCGGTAGCTTTTTCAGAACAAAATTTGGGATTTGGTCATTTCCCGCTGATTTTTTGTTGTTTAGGTGTTTGAATTTGATTCTAATTTCGCTATAGTTCGTGAAGTATGATGACATTGAGTCTGGTTGTTTGGGAGATAAGGAAGTATTTGTTTCGTCGAAGGTGCATACTGTGTTTGGTATGGTGGCGGCTATTTCATCGAATAAAGTTTTCGTTTCCGATTTGATTAAGTTTCTGAAACTGGGGTGATTTATGTTTTGATTTTTGTCGGAAGTTATGGCGTAGTGTGCTGCTAGAACGTTTGATTTTTGATCGTCTTCTTGTATGATGAGGGGATCATTGTCATCCTTTTCTAGTAGATTTGGGTTTATGTTTGCGCGATTTATGAGTTCTGTTTTGTCCTGTTGTATTTTGAGTTCGGGTAAGGTGTGCTTGTCTTTATTTCTGAAATTTCTGTTTATCTCGGGAAACATTTGGTTAGAGTTTTTCGGGTCGATGGCTTTAACGCGATCAAACCAGTATGAACTGACTTGCATTTCGATTTCTAGTTTCAGTCTGTTGTCTTCTATTAGTTTTAGGAGTGCTATTCTTTTAAAATTGCTTATGAGGGAGTTTGTATTTAAGGAGATAACCTTTATATTGCAGTTGATTGAATTTCTAATATATGGATTAATAGCCATTGTTGAGTGCTGTTAAAATATGGCTCGGTTGTGCGCTGAAAAGCTCAAACTTATTTGTGAGATCAGAGAGTGTGTTTTCAAGGGTCTTGGTACGGGACTCTAAAAAGGAGATTTTCGTGTCGTCCTCAGGTTGACTCGAGATTTGGGGGGTTGGTGGTGTTACGTGTGGACGTCTATCGTTTAATCGACCTGAGGTTATAGCCGCGTAGGAGATCCCTGGTTGAGTCAAAGATTGCTTGAATTGTTTGGCTGGGGCTTTATTTAATGGCTCTGTGATTACGTTTTTTCTCTGTTTTATTAACTCTTTTACCTTTGGACAACCTCTGTACGAGGCTGGGTGTCCAAAGGATTCACAATTAACACAGTAAGGGAGTGTACCAGAGGGGTCGGAAGGGTCAGTGTCAACTTTTTTAACGGCGCATTCCCCAGGAGCGTGATTTACATTACATTTGACGCATCTATAATTTAAATTACAGTTTGTTGCGCTGTGATCGAAGCGTTGGCAGCGTTTACATTGTTTAATTGTTTGACCTTTTAGTTTATCCCAGGTGATTCTGTGATGTAGTATATATTTTATGTCTTTTAATAATGAAAGGTCACTGTTTGCATCTATTTGCGTTAGAAATAATGGTAGCATCCGTTGTTCCCTTACTGATTTGTTTGTTGTAAACCTACTGACTTTGACAAATTTAATCTTATCATTGGCGGAGCTTTTTAGCTCCTCCATTACTTCTTCCTCCGAGAAGGAGGGTGGCAACCCTTTTATTAGGAAGTTATGGTTCTTCAACCATTTTGGTGTGTACGTGTAATACTGCGTACTCGCATTGTTTAAAATTTCTTTGACTTTTTCAAGGTTGTCGGAGTTATCTAATTGTACTCTGTGTCTGTTGCTGTTTACGCGCTTGATGTAGAAATGGTTTTCTGTACCTGTGATACCTTTTATTAATTTGATGGTGTCCTTGGGGTCCTGTAGGAGGATGTTTATTGGTGGTGGTCTTCTGTTCGTTGAGTTGAGTTCGTTGCAGCGTGATGAGGCCGTTGACGGTTGCTGGAAACTTTGTCCTTGTGTGATGATGGGGGACAGATTTGGTTTATTACCCTGTGTTGGGGTGTTTGGGCCTCCTTTTATTGGGCTGGAGGGTTGACTTTCCTCGGGTATCCTTGTTGGTTGTGTATGGTCCGTCTTGACGCGAGACACGTCGTTGTGAGGGGTTCCTTTTGGTGAGTGACCCTTGAGTTTTGCAGGTATGGTCGAACTTGATGATGGTGATGTTGTTTTTTCGCCATTCTCTGCTGGTTTCGATGCCGTCGCTTGAGGAGGATTCGCTTCTAGCTTGTCCAGTCTGTTTTGCAGAATTTCGATTCTGAATTTTTGCTCCTCGTTTTGCTGTCGAAGCAGGTCATTTTGTTTTTTAAGCTCAGCTAACACGTCGTCATTGTTGGTTGTTGTTTGTTTCGCCATCTCTACGTGTGTTATGGTTGAGTTTGTTTTATCTTTCAGATCACTGCCTTTCTTTCGTATTTTTGGATCTGTTTTCTGTGCCAATATCAGCTTTCTTTTAGAGCTAGTTACGGTAGGCTTCTGTAGTAGCGATCCTACGGTCGCTTTATTTAGTGTTCCGTTTCTTTCCTTTTGTATTATTTTTTTTATTGTATCGCTGAGGTCCATCGCGAATTGGTTAATATTGATATGTGTGGGAGGCTTTATTCGTTCAACTATAAATAATCAAGATTTACATAAATTTATACAGGCTGTTGTCACTATTTTGTCTTCTTTTATATGTCACTCGCTTCAATGACCAACCACTGAAAAGGCACCCTGCTCTTCAATTTTCAGTTCCCTTCTGAAGGAAACCAAAAATTGAGGAAAGCAGATTGTCTTTGTTGGGATTGGTGAGGGAGCGAGTTATATATGTACAAACAAAAAAAAAGTGACAACAGCACGTGGTGTTCCCAAGCGGTCACCCATCCAAGTACTGACCACGCTCAGCAATGTTTAACTTCGATGATCGGACGAGAATCGGTTCTTTGCAATGCGATATGGCCGTTGCCTCTTGAAATAGTCCAGCAATTAATGATATACAATTTACTTTCACAATGTAAAGAGGACAAATGGATATAATATATATTTCTCATTTATGAATACATGTGTTTTTCAAAACCATTAATATTGATATGTCTGGGAGGCTTTATTCGTTCAACTATAAATAATCAAGATTTACATAAATTTATACAGGCTGTTGTCACTATTTTGTCTTCATTTATGTCACTCGCTTCAATGACCAACCACCGAAAAGGCAACCTGCTCTTCAATTTTCGGTTCCCTGCTGAAGGAAACCAAAAATTGAGGAAAGCAGATTGTCTTTGTTGGGATTGGTGAGGGAGCGAGTTATATATGTACAAACAAACAAAAAAGTGACAACAGCACGTGGTGTTCCCAAGCGGTCACCCATCCAAGTACTGACCACGCTCAGCAATGTTTAACTTCGATGATCGGACGAGAATCGGTTCTTTGCAATGCGATATGGCCGTTGCCTCTTGAAATAGTCCAGCAATTAATGATATACAATTTATTTCTCACAATGTAAAGAGGACAAATGGATATAATATATATTTCTCATTTATGAATACATGTGTTTTTCAAAACCATTAATATTGATATGTGTGGTAGGCTTTATTCGTTCAACTATAAATAATCAAGATTTACATAAAGGCTATGGCCGGGTTTGGTGGTGAAATTCGCCCCCGGCGGGTTTTTAATCGGGCTTGGACCATTCGATAGCCTATCCAAAAAGACCCATCTCTGCCAAGTTTCAGCCCCCTATCTCATCTGTAAGGGTAGTTATTGAAGAAAAACGAAAAACCAGTTTTTGGCCCATTTTCCCCATTTATTGACAATTTAAAATTCTGAAAAAAATCTGACATATTTCGGATACTAAGCCTCATAATCGGTATCATTTTCAGATTTTTTAGTTGCAAACTATGGTTGTAATCAACGAAAAACACGAAAAAAATCGAAAAAATGCAGATTTCATATAAAAGTAGATTCCGCACCGCTTCAAGATTAATTTAGCAATGAGGTATTTTGAAAAGTATTATGCTCAATTTTTTTCAGATTTTTTTGAGGGGTGGCACGATGTTCAAAAAAATAAAAACCACTTTTTTCGGCGTTTTTTCTAAGTTACACTTATTTTTTATCAATCCAAAAAATATATTATGCATTATTAAACATTTTTATGTTCAGAGAAATATTTTCCAGCCCTTAAAACTTGCGTAATACAAAAAAGAAAACAATGCTGCACAGATTATATCTCAATATTTCAAGAGCATTTTCAACAGCTCCGGTTGGTGCAGCGGCTATGGTCTCAGACTGGGGAACCGCTGGAAACTTTTTTTACTAGGTTCAAATCCCGCTCGACACAAGTTTTTTTTTTTAACTAGTCAGTTGTTTTTTTTTGCTTCCTCATCATACGTTTAATGTTGAACCATTATAAGAACATTTTCTACCTATGTTTAACCTATTTTTAAATAATTTTTCGGATAAATATTTTTGGAGTACATTCGACCTTTAATCATTTACGGGCTGTATTACTGCTTTTAAAAATTGATTACATTTAATTGTGCATCGTCTTTACTGTCAGGTCTTTTGTCTTTCCTGGGTGCTTTTTTTAAACTTTTTTAAACGTTTTTTAAACCGCTGGTTTATGACCTACCTAGACCCTAATGAAACACTGGATTTTTAAAACTGTTTAAAGCACCCAGGAAAGACAAAAGACCTGACAGTAAAGACGATGCACAATTAAATGTAATCAATTTTTAAAAGCAGTAATACAGCCCGTAAATGATTAAAGGTCGAATGTACTCCAAAAATATTTATCCGAAAAATTATTTAAAAATAGGTTAAACATAGTTAGAAAATGTTCTTATAATGGTTCAACATTAAACGTATGATGAGGAAGCAAAAAAAAACAACTGACTAGTTAAAAAAAAAAACTTGTGTCGAGCGGGATTTGAACCTAGTAAAAAAAGTTTCCAGCGGTTCCCCAGTCTGAGACCATAGCCGCTGCACCAACCGGAGCTGTTGAAAATGCTCTTGAAATATTGAGATATAATCTGTGCAGCATTGTTTTCTTTTTTGTATTACGCAAGTTTTAAGGGCTGGAAAATATTTCTCTGAACATAAAAATGTTTAATAATGCATAATATATTTTTTGGATTGATAAAAAATAAGTGTAACTTAGGAAAAACGCCGAAAAAAGTGGTTTTTATTTTTTTGAACATCGTGCCACCCCTCAAAAAAATCTGAAAAAAATTGAGCATAATACTTTTCAAAATACCTCATTGCTAAATTAATCTTGAAGCGGTGCGGAATCTACTTTTATATGAAATCTGCATTTTTTCGATTTTTTTCGTGTTTTTCGTTGATTACAACCATAGTTTGCAACTAAAAAATCTGAAAATGATACCGATTATGAGGCTTAGTATCCGAAATATGTCAGATTTTTTTCAGAATTTTAAATTGTCAATAAATGGGGAAAATGGGCCAAAAACTGGTTTTTCGTTTTTCTTCAATAACTACCCTTACAGATGAGATAGGGGGCTGAAACTTGGCAGAGATGGGTCTTTTTGGATAGGCTATCGAATGGTCCAAGCCCGATTAAAAACCCGCCGGGGGCGAATTTCACCACCAAACCCGGCCATAGCCTTTATACAGGCTGTTGTCACTATTTTGTCTTCTTTTATATGTCACTCGCTTCAATGACCAACCACCAAAAAGACAAACAGCTCTTCAATTTTCGGTTCCCTGCTGAAGAAAACCAAAAATTGAGGAGAGCAGATTGCCTTTCAGGGGATTGGTGAGGGAGCGAGTTATATATGTATAAACAAAAAAAAAGTGACAACAGCACGTGGTGTTCCCAAGCGGTCACCCATCCAAGTACTGACCACGCTCAGCAATGTTTAACTTCGATGATTGGACTTTTTTGTTTTTGTTTGTAAAATCTCTTTATTATATAACATATTTATATTTAGGTTTATAACAAAATAACAACATTATAAACATAAACATTTGCCGACAAATGATTTTGCGCGTAGTTCATACAATTTATGCTAACCTACTACTATTATTAGTCAGTCGATACATATACTATCTCTTAGTTCTGGTGTATTTGTTTACTTCAGGTGTGGTACTTGGTACGTGTTTCTGCTGTTGAGAGGAAAAATTGTAGTAGAAAAACCCTCCTTCATTTTCACATGTACACCTGATTGTGTAGCTGTCAGTAGTACTAATATTGCGTGTTGTCTAATTTAGATTAAATCCTATAGCGCATAGCTTATGATTTAGATTTCCTTAAGTCCTAGTTATTACAGTATCTATCACACATTCTTCACTCAATTTCATAGTAAATAGATATAGTTTCTGGTAAGGTACTTTATGCTTAAAGTTAAAAGGCACGTTGTGATCTCTAATACTGTAAGATTTTTGGTTAGGCCACTATTAGCTATTTGATACTTATAGAAACTTAATGCTAGATCTTTGATATATTGTTCAATAGTAGAGATCTCTATGTGTTTGTGTAGTTCTGTTATATTGGTGTTTCTGCGGGCTGACAAGATTAGTCGTAGCATTTTGTTTTGAAATATTTGTAGTTTGTTAATGTTTGTTATGGCAGGACTACACCAGACCGATGTTGCATAAGTTATAATTGGCCTGATTATCATTTTATAAATTAGTTTTTTGTTATGTACAGATAAGTGTGAATTGTATACCATTAGTGGATATAGTTTCCTTAGTACTGAGTATGCTTTTCTTATCCTTTCTTTGATGTGACATGAATATTTTAGTTGTGTATCAAGGTGAACTCCTAGGTATTTGACTGTGTTTGTTGGGCTTGTTTTGTGTGCATTTACTGTTATCGGTTGAAAGATTCTGTTTTCACGCTCCTTTTTCTTTGAAAATACTATTACTTCTGTAGACGCGAATTGGTGTTATTCGCGATGTAGGGAACGTTGTTCCCTCTCCCCTATGTTGGTCAGGAGTGGGGATCGGCTGCGCTGTCCGCGCGCCGAGCCTTCGCTCGTGTCTCATCTTCCGACCACCGAGTGTTACGGTTCGAATCCGTACATCGAGTTTTCTTTTGTGTTTACCCTGGCCATGTGCTGTAGTAGTCGGAAGCCATTTTCAAATCACGTCGATATCTTGTATATCGGCGAATGGGCGCGGTGCACCTCAGTTATATAGAGAGGTCATATTTCCTACAGCGACTGGCGACCGTCGCCCCCTGTCGGCTAATGCGAAAACGCAGATTTTGAGATATGGATATATAGAGGTGTACTTGCGAGTCGAGAATGAAAATGAGTGAGTAATTCGAAGTTTAGACTGGACTGTCAGTGTGTATGTGAGGGCGATCGACCACGAGGGACTGTGTGCCGTATCACATATTAAAGTCAAGAGAAAAGGGAATCCTGTTTCTTCCGCGGAAAATGAGTCTGCATCACGACGATGCACATTATTCAGAGCTGCACCCCGACGATTTTCTCTGCTTGGACACATTGGACTGAGATGACCCGGCTGACCATACATGAAGCATTTCGGTCTGGCCATCGTACAATTTTGCGACAAATGTCCTGGCTTTCTACACGTAAAGCACACCTTCTCTTCCGTTGCGTTGTTTCTCCCTCCAACTTCATTTGCTTTTCTAATATCGTATTTCGGAAATGACTCAGTCTTTCTAACGACCACATTGTCTTCTGTAATTCTTCGAACGTGTTCGATGAAATCCGGAACATCGTTTATCCAAGTACTTAGTACTAGTTTTCGGAGTGTAAAATCTTTCACCCGTCCGCCAAGAGTTCAATTTTTTCTTTCTCCGTCAGTTTTAGAAATTGCATAAGATTCAATTTTGCTTCCGCGTATTCCACAATTTTTTCCGAGTGTGATTTCCACGAACGGGCACGTATCCTTTCTAAAATTGTAGTATACGATTCTTTTCTTTCAAAATATCTTCTAATTTGAAATTTGAATTCGTCCCATGTAGAAACTGACTCCAACGGTTGACGATTGTACCAATCTAACGCCTGACCTTTTAATTGGCCAATCGCCGCTAACACCAACACATCATCGTTAAATCGATACATTTGAGCTACACCACCGACTCTCTCTAACCACCTTGTCACATTGTCTTCATCATTTCCCGAGAAGGAAGGAATCAATTTTCCTGCGCATTTCACCTGCTGCCAGATATTCGAATGGTTTGAATCTGTCCTTCTCACTGGTGTTTGTTCCGTATTTACGCGGAAATTTTCCGTTGCGGTTAACGAAGGTGATGAACGCTGTCTCTCTTCCAAAATGTGCACTACCGATTGCACAATTTCCTGTATATTAATTTCACTGACCGTTCTACTGTCCGATGCATTCCCTGCACTTTGCACTACTATCCCTTGCCCACTAGGTGCTCCTCCGTCTGAATTGCCTTCACCTGGCATCATTTCCACCGAGGTTGGCCATCCTACACGCTCAAAATGATCTAATAATCGTTCTAAAATGTATGCTCGGCTGCCTTTACTAGAAATCTTCAAGCGAGCTGCTATAACTCGAAGGTCTTGTGGATGGCATGTTCTATGTAGGGGTTTGTGTTGGTCAGTTTACGTAATTTTCTTAATTGATTTATTGGGTTGTGTTCCCTACGTTGTAAACTTTTGATTTTCGTATTAATGTATTTGTCTGTCGAGTTTGTTGGTTTGTGTTTTGGTGTTGCACAATTGACAGCGCTCAAAATTTCGTTTTTGATAATGGTTAATTGCTCATGAATTTGGTCTATTGGAAGGTTACAGTTTGGCTGTATATCTAGTCAGAGTTTGTTAAGGATTTTTTGGAATTTTTGTGTGTTAAGTTTAGTCAGTATGTTTTTATTGTGTTTGTCTGGTTCCGGTAGTTCTAAGTGTGTATTTGGCACTTTAACTGAGGCAAGGCATGCATCGTGGTCGCTGAGAAATGTGATCGTTCTTATTTCTTTTTTCTGTGCACCTTTGAATATTAATCTTGCGTTTGCTAAATAAAAATCAATATACGATTTATTTTGGGGGAATGAGGGGGTTTTGGTATGATAAAGTTTCATTTTGTATTCTATGTCATGGTTGGAAAGCCATGACTCAATTGCTATACCTCTCTCATCGTCTTTTCTATTATTCCACGACGTATGTTTAGCATTCCAATCTCCTGCTGAAATATAGTAAAGGTCGGTAGAATTTAGTTTTAGTTCTCTACAAAGATGATTTAATTCGTTTATGAGAACTGAGTTTTTTCCTTTTCCGCCATAGATGGCGGTCAGTAAAAGGTCTTTGTTATTTTTCAAATATAGCTTTATCGCTGTATTTTCCAACAGAGAGTAAGAGTGATTGCATTTAGTATATATTTCAAATTTTATGTTGTTTTTAATAATGATGGCTGTTCCACCGCCTTTACCGAGAAGTCTGTCGTTTCTTATAATTTGGAAGTTTTTTAGGTAAATAACGTGAATCGGTTTTAGGTGTGTTTCATTTAGTCACAGTATGTCTGGATTATGATCTTCTATTAATTTAACTAGAGCTATTCTTTTGAAGTTACTGACTATTGAGTTTGTATTTAAGGAGATGATCTTTAGATTTATTTCAAGAATGTTTCTGACCAGGAAATTATGAGCCATTTAAGAAGATTGTCATGAGTTGGTTCAGTTGTGAGCTGAACAGTTCTAATTTTTTATTTATGTCACATATAGTATTTTCGAGGTTACCTGTAAGGTTTTCAAGTTGGTCTATTTGGGTAGATTTGAATTGTGATTGTTCGCTTTTATAAATGGGTTGTTGGGGAGCACTGTGTATTTGCCTGTCTCTGGACTCAGCTGAGGCCATAGCGTAAATTATTCCAGGTTGCAACAGAGCTTGGTTCATAATTTTTCTGGGCGCTCTACCTTTACTTGCAATTTTATAACTCAATTTCTGCTGTAGAAATTCTTTTAGTTTCGGACAGCCTTTGTATGATGCTGGATGTCCAATTGTTTTACAATTTACACAGAAAGGTTTTGTGTTTTCTGGGTTTTCTGGGTTCGCTGTCACTTTACACTCCCCCGGTGCATGGTCATCATCACATTTCACACACCGATAGGCTAAATTGCAGTTTGCTGCTGTGTGATCGAAACGTTGGCAACGTCTACACTGCGTTAGCCCTTTCTTTTTTAATTTTTCCCATTTGATAGAATGATGGAAGATATATTTGATGTTTTTTAGTTCTGCGAGATCACTTCTCGCTTCAATTTGTACTAGGAAAATTGGTAGTATGCGGTTTTCTTGTTCTGCTTTAGGAGTTGTAAAATTGCTTACTTTAACAAATTTGATTTTATCTTTTGAGGTTTTCTCTAGTTCTATCAGAACTTCTGTGTTTTCAAATGAAGGAGGAAGTCCTTTTAGTAGGAAGTTTTGATGTTTTTGCCATTTTTACGTGTATGTGTAAAATTCAGTGCTTACAGAGTTTAATAAATTTTTTACTTTATCGAAATCAGCCATATCTTCCATTTGTACAATATGTTTGATATTATTAATTCTTTTAATGTGGAATTTTAAGTTACCTGTTTCTTGTAATAGTTTAATTGAATCTTTGGAATCCTGGTTCTTTGCAATGCGATATGGCCGTTGCCTCTTGAAATAGTCCAGCAATTAATGATATACAATGTATTTTTCACAATGTACAGAGAACAAATGGATATAATATATATTTTTCATTTGTGAATACATGTATTTTTCAAAACCATTAATATTGAAATGTGTGGGACGCTTTATTCGTTCAAGTATAAATAATCAAGATTTACATAAATTTATACAGGCTGTTGTCACTATTTTATCTTTTTTTATATATCACTCGCTTCAATGACCAACCACTGAAAAGGCACCCTGCTCTTCAATTTTTGGTTCCCTCCTGAAGGAAACCGATAATTGGGGAAAGCAGATTGCCTTTCTGGGAGTTGGTGAGGGAGCTAGTTATATATAAACAAAAGAAAAAAAAGTGACAACAGCACGTGGTGTTCCCAAGCGGTCACCCATCCAAGTACTGACCACGCTCAGCAATGTTTAACATGCTTATTATTTATACTGTGTTTTTCTGTGCAGTTCCTACCTAATACGGCTTACCTGCTCCTTACTTTTTATTGCGTAACAATTCGTCTACATATGTGGTATTTGTGTATTGCACGCTATTCGCTTTGTACTTTAAGTCTTTGGTATTGGCTATGTATAGGAAACGCTTAATATGTAAAAACCTATGTACAGTACTTATAAACTAGGAATCTAACTAAATGTGTATTAAGTCTTTTGGTTTACTATCAATCGTATTCGTGGAATATCTTTAGTGCTTGATACGGTAGTTTATGTTTTATTCTAAATTGTTGGTTGTGGCTTCTTATTTCTGTTATTTTTGTTAGTAGTGAATTACTGTTCATTTGGGTCTTGTAGAAATGTTCTGCTGCATGTCTTTAATTTTTGCATAGTATTTCTCTGATAATATTAACCTAAGGCACTTATTTTGGTACGTTTGTAGTGGTTTAATGTTGGTTGGTGCTGCACTACACCAGACTGCTGCTGCGTAGGTTATTGTTGGTCTCAGTATCATTGTGTATATCAGTCTTTTGTTTATTGATGATAATTTTGAATTTTCGACCATTAGGGGGTATAGCTTTTTTTGTATTGCATATGCTTTTCTAAGCACTTGTTTGATATGCTCTTTGAAGAGTAGTTTGCTGTCGAGGTGTACTCCTAGATATCTTACTTTGTTGGTCGGATGAGTAGCATGATTGTATACTTTTATGGGTTGTATTATTTTTATACTTTTGGTTTTTTTTGCAAATACGATTACTTCGGTTTGCTTTCGTTGAGTGCTATTTTCCATTTTGTGTAGAAGTCTTGTAGTATGTTTATATGTATTTGAATTTGTTTTGCTGCTACTACTACATTAAATGAGTGCGCATATATTGCTGTGTCATCTGCAAAGAGTGCCAGTTTTGTTTTAGGGAAAGTTGGTATGTCATTTAGGTATATATTGAAAAGTTTGGGTACTAAAACTGATCCCTGTGGTACGCCTGCTCTAATTTTTCTTTTCCTTGATGTACTGTTGTTCACTTTAACTTGTAGTTTTCTATTTCTGAGGTATGAGTTTATAAATTTTATTAATGTTTTGGGATATTTGAGTCGTATCATTTTGTATATCAGTCCATCCACCCACACCCTATCGAATGCTTTTTCAATATGGACGAGAATCGGTTCTTTGCAATGCGATATGGCCGTTGCCTCTTGAAATAGTCCAGCAATTAATGATACACAATAAAAAACATTATAAAAAATTCTGCAGTTTGTAAGGAAAGCTATTCTCGTTTTATTAAGTTAGATGTCCATGTTTATATTACCGCGAAGCAACTGGTCAATGTGGACGCCTAGGTATTTTACCGTATTTTATGGGGGATAGGTTTTTGAGTGGAGGTGCCGGGGATCGTTGTTGATATTTCAAAGTGTCTGCAATTAGTTCTTTGGTTCGGAGAAAGCCTGTATAAGGGTTTCCTGAAGAGAATAGTCTCACATTTGCTGGGATTCAAACGGAGGTTCCAGGATATATAATATTGTTGTATTTTTTCTGTGAGGAGTTCAAGGTTGTCTCAGACAGTTTTCATCTTATTACCGGCTGTGTAAACTATGAGGTCATCGGCAAAGGCGAGGGTGTATGAGGTTCTGTCTGTGTTTAGATTGAATAGTTTTGGGAGGTCACTTAGGAATAGGTTAAAGAGAATAGGGGAGTTTACTGTTCTCTGTTGTAATCCTTCTTGGATTCTATATTTTTGAGTTGAGAGAATTTTGCCATCCCATGTGGAATAGTTTTATCACTAATCATGTCCCAAATTGTGTGCAAGAGCCAGAGTGGGCAGTTTTTTTTTTTATTTAGTTTGTAGAGGAGCCCGTTAAGCCATACAGAATCGAAAGCTTTTACCAGATCGAGGAGTGCTGCACCAACAAAGTGATCTTTGCCTACTGTAGTGTTGAGGTCAGATTACGTTTAATTAGAATAGCGTTTATAATCTCGTTTGATTAGAATAGCCGTACCGCCATCCTGAGTTGAATTAGGTCTATCGGACCTGATAATTTCGTAATCTTTAAATGCTATTTTGTGCTTAGGTGTAAGTTTAGTTTCGGATAAAAAGACTGCATCGTGATTGTGGATTTTTAAAAAGTGGAGGAGTTCGAGTCTTCTGAGAGTTGTTACTATGGAATTTACATTTATAGCGGCGATTCTTATCTGATTTGAATGGGGATTGAAGGGGGTGAATTTAATTACTAAAGAAGGAGTTTAAAATGAATTCTATTTTTTGTGTGTTCGCAGCATCTGAGCTGCTAGCGTTTGTAGTTGGTTATTAAATAGGTTCAAGAGATCACCTTTGAGTTCTTGTGCCCATAACGGGGGCTGCGTATTTTGGTGGGGATGACGGTTGAAATTAGTCCTTTGTCCTGCGTTCGGTTGTTCTACGTATGGTGGATTTACGTGGTTTTTTTTTTGAAACATGTTTATTATTGCGTTCAGGTACATTCGTAGATAACAGGTTACAATAAACATAGAAAAAAAATAAACCTAATTAGTATTGCGTGTAATGTATAGCTATTTGATACTCGCTGGCATAACTTATAGCTAGGCTTCTTTGGTGTTGACTTAGGATTACTAACTTATATTAATTAGAGCTCGGTACTTGTCTCTACACAGTCTTGTAGGAGTTGTGATTGGGGAAAAGTTGACGTGTTAAAAACCCCAATATCAGTCTTCGTAGGATGGACGGTTCTTAACTTAGTGTCTTAGCCTAGTTTTATATACACTATTTACAATATTTACATCGTTCTTAGCGAAGTCTTAGTCTATTGAGTTGTCAGGGGTTATTTGTTGTTCTTGGTCTCTGTGCGTTTTGCAGTCTTTGAGATGCCGCTTCTATTCTGCGAGCGATTACTTCTGGCATGTGGGTATCATCGGGCGATAGCCACCAGTATCTTTTAAAATTTAGTCTGTGGAAATCTAGATAGTCTATTGTTGGAAGTGCTATTGAATACATGAATTGGTCGGTATTTGCGATGGTGTCTCTGTGTGTGAGTGAAATGCGCTTGTTGGCTTTGTTACGCCTCCAGTGGTAAAGTGTGTTGTGATTTTCAGCGTTTTGTATAATGCCGGCTTTGTCGCAGTATAGGAATGCCTGGGGTGTTAGATACCCTGTAGTTAGTTGTTGTTGTGTTGTGATTGTGTCTATTCTTGCAAAGGATTTTATAATCTGGTTGTCTATTGTGGCATGTTGCTGTAGTAATCTCTGATAAGTTTAATTATAAAAGAGTCAATGCGGGGAATGTCAGCTTTGTCGTAGAGGGTTTTGTTTCTCGTATATTTTTGCCAGTTGGAGTGTTCTGATCTATATGTACGTAGGCAGGCACGTAGGCATTTCCTTTCTAGTACTCTGATCTGCTCCATGCTGGAGTGATTGCTGTTCCACCAAATTGGGGCTGCATAGGTGATTATCGGCCGGATGAGTAGCATGTAGAGGATTACTTTTGTTCTATTTGTTATATGGTCATTGTAGAAAAGTCGGCTGTTGGTCTGGAAGGCTTTCTTGGCTTTGAGTATTTGGGTTCCGATGTGCTTGTTGCCTCTTAAGAGGTAATCAATCTGGATCCCTAGATATTTGACGACTTTTCGGTGCGGGATGGGTACTTTGTCGGTTGTTCCTGGTTTTGTGGTGTGGATTTGGAAGTTTTTGTCTCCTTTTTTCGCTGGGTAGGAAAGGTAGTGGAGCGGTTTCCTGAATAGGATTGTTTCACATTTGGTTGGGTTGATTTTGAGGTTCCATATCGTGTAATAGTTGTTTATCTTTTCTACTAGGTTTTCTAGGTTGGTTCTTGTGGTGGAGGCTTTGTTGTTGTGGGTGTATACTATAAGGTCGTCGGCAAAGGCTATGGCGTAGGAGTTACTGTTGCTATTGAGTTCAAATAGTCTAGTCAGGTCACTTAGGAAAATGTTAAACAGGATCGGTGAATTTACTGTGCCCTGTTGTAGGCCTTCAGTTATGTGAAAAATTTCAGAGGATAAGTGGGTTCCGTCCCAGATATAAAATGTTTTGTCTTTTATCATGTCCCATATTTGGAGTATAAGCCATTCAGGGAATTTCTTTTTGCTCAATTTGTATAATAGACCATTTATCCACACGGAATCGAAGGCCTTTTCAATATCTAGTAGGGCTGCTCCTACTAATTGGCTTCTGGATACTAGGTTGTTGAGGTCGTCAAGTAGTTTGTGGACTGCATGTGTTGTCGAGTGTTGATGTTTGAATCCGAATTGGTGATCCGGGATTATTTTATATTTGTCACAGATGTATATGATTTCGGTGTTTATGAATGCTTCAAAGACTTTGCTTATGCTAGGTGTAAGGCTGATCGGTCTGTAGTTTTTGGGATCATGGGGATCTTTGTTGCTTTTTAATATTGGAAGGACTTTTGCTTGCTTCCAGGCTTTGGGATAATAGTGGTGGTTTATTGCATTGTTGAATAGTATCGTGAGATTGTGTATTATGAGTTTCGGTATGTGCTTTAGTGCTATTGGTGGTATATTGTCTAGTCCACTCGATGTCTTGTTAGGGAGGTACTTAACTATTCGCTCTATTGCTTGGTAGGTGCAGAAATGATTGGGGTGGTCTCCTTCGGTTATGGGCTTGCTAGCCGGGTTGTTATTTGTGAATTGGGTGTAAGTGGTGGATGTTGCTCTGTTGGCATTGAACTTATTTTTTATGCTTTCAGCTGCCGTGTCTACTATGTTTTTGAGAGGGGAGTTTGCATTGAGATTGTGTGGCGAGTTAATGGCTTCATATGTTGCCCCTATAATGTTCAGTTTGTCATTGGGGGTTGTGAAAATGTATTCGTTGTCTGTCTTGTTTACTTTGGCCAAGTTGCATTTGCTTCTGTCTAGGATTTTTGTGTCACTGATACGGATGTGCATGTCGTCTAGTTGTTTGTGCTGCTTTTTCCTGAAGATTGAGTTTATCTTCGGAAAGAAGGCTTCAGGATTACGGTAATCTATTTTTTTAATTTGGTTAGTCCAGTAAAGTTCTGTAGATTTTTTCATCTCTAGGTGTATGGCTTTTTTTGCTATTTTTAGGGTTGACTTTGCTATTGCATATAGGGGGTGACGTGTGTTCGGTGCTGTTTTGTGTAAGTTGTGGATTAATGTGAGTAGATAACTTTTCGCTTTGAGCAGTTTTCGTATATTGTGGTTCATATATCTGTGTGTGTTATTGTTACTTTTGAATTTGGGGATGGTGGCATCTATTGCTGCGTTGATGGAAGTGTTAATGAGGGTGAGGTTGTCGTCTATTTCCTCAATTGTGAGGTTGCGTGTGGTAGGAATGTGTATTGTGTAATTCTTGGTTAGGTATTTATGGTACTTTTTCCAATTTGCTGCTGTGTAATTAGTACGTTGTGTAATGTGAGTAGTGTTCCAAAGAGGGGTGTAGTGGGTGGTCATGTCAATTTTGAGGGAGATTGCTGCGTGGTCGCTGTCATATGGTAGTGTTCGTGCTTTTCCGTTAATGTCGTCTAGTGGTGTCAGTCTGGAGTCGATAATGAAAATATCTAGGAAGGAATTGGCCAGTTTGTAGGTTGGTTCGTTTGACGTTATGATTTTGGTTTTATAGGTGATTCCTAGGTCATTTTCCCATTGCCTCATATATCTTCCTCTTTGGTTGTCTATTTTATCCCCCCAGGCTATTCGTCTGGCATTGATGTCGCCGGCAACAACATAATAATTATGATCTTTATCTAGGTCTAGTGCTTTAAATAGGTTGTGTAATTCATGGTAGAAAAGTTTTCTGTTGTCGAATTTGGCATATATACTTATTATATAGAGGTTATTATTGTTAGCTAGCTTAACTTTTATTATTGTGAATTCTAACATTTGGTTTACCCGTGAGGATGGGTAGCGGATCTCTTCGCATGGGATGGTCTTCTTTATAAGGATGGCTGTGCCTCCTCCTTGTGTGGCGTTGGGTCTGTCTGTCCTGAAGCAGTGATAATCTTTGAAGGTGATGTGGTGTTTGCTGTTCAGCTTCGTTTCGGTCAGTAGTAGGGCTTCATGCTTGTGTTCTTCGATGAATTGTAGGAGGTCCAATCTTCTGGTATTGGTGATTACTGAGTTGACATTAATTGATCCAACGTTTATCTGGTGAATGCGCTGTGAGCACTCGAATTTTTATGGGTTATACCACGAGTTTAGTATAAATTCAATGTTGCTCGAGTTTGTGGCAATTTGTGTTGCTAGGCTTTGAATTTGGTTTGTTATCAGTGACGTTATTTCTTTTTTAAAGTTTCGCATCCAGATGGGCTCGTCAGACTGTTGTTCTGCGTCGTTAGGTGAGGATCTTGGAATGTTGGATTGTTCATAGCTGTTGTATATGGGCCTTTCATCGTGTCTGTAGGTTGCACTTTGGTTTGCTGATGGTCTGCGCGTTGCTGCTTGGGCGTATGAGATGTTTTTATTAACTATTGATGAGATTTTCCCTATTTTTTCGGTTATTGCTCTGCTTTGGTGTGCTGATTGGGCTCTTTTCCTTTCTATTGCAAATTTTATGAATGGGCATCCTTTGTAGGAGGCTGGGTGCCCATTTTGTTTGCAGTTAGCGCATTTCAGCTGTGATCTGTCTGCGGTTGAGGTTATTGGGCATTTTCCTGGCTCGTGTGATTGAGCACATTTCACACAGATATACTTGAGTTGGCAATTCTGGCTTGCATGACCTATTCTTTGGCACTTTTTGCATTGGAACACTGTGGGCTTTTTAAGGTGCTCCCATTTTATTCTCTGGTGTGCTAGAGATTTGATTTTAAATAATTCATTGGGCTTGCTGTCTGCGGTTATTTGTACTAGGTGGTGATGTCTGCTGTCTTGCGACTTGTCAAAGTTGAACTTTGTTATTTTGACTATGTTGACTTGCTGCAGGTTGTGGCTCCTGATTTCTTCAGTTATCTCTTCTATGCTGAAGTCTCCTTTGATGCCCTTGATGATTAATGACTTAGGTTTGTGGCTCTTTGGGGTGTACGAAAAGTACTGTATGTGCTCTTCCTTTAATTTGTTTAGCATTGCTTGGTAAAAGTCTATTTAATTTATATATATTCTAATATGCTCTTCGCTAACCTGTCGCAGGGTGAATTCCTCTCTTGGGATATTGATGCTGGTGGCTATATTCACTAACGTTTTCAGCTGCGTGTGCATAGCGATGATTGGAGACGGTCTTGGTGGTTTTTTAATTGCGGTGCTGTTCGTTCCACTGGCGGTAAGTGGGTTTGTTGGGTTGGATGGAATATCTTCTGAGTCCATTGCCTCTTCTTCTGGTAGAATGTTATATATGTTATTGTCGGGGTCTGCTGTTGTGGTTGTTGCTGGAAGGTTCATCCTGTTAACTTTATAAGTTTTTTTGGGAGTGTTCCAGTCTCCATCTCTGTCTGGTAGTCTTGTGGTGTAGTCGGCGCTACTAGTTGATGGAGTGTCTGGTGGGGGCGCTAGTTGCTTGCCACGTGCTTTATTGAGGTTAGGAGTTACCTTCGGTTTGTTGTTTGGTTTTAGATCTTTGAATAAATCGTTGTACAATAGACTTAGCTGTATCGAGTCTAATTTCGGAACTTTTTGTTCTCTCGGGGTTAGTTGTAGCTGCGGGGGTTCATTTTCTTTGCCTGGGTCCTCCGGTGACAAGCCACGCTTGGATCCATGGGGCATGCACGGATCCATTGCGCTTGGTCTCCAGAGGCGCCCTTCTTTATTTTCTTGCTATGCCCGATAATTATTTGTACTATAGATCCCTTCAATCGTCACTGATCTCACTATTCACGTTCACTAATTAGGGGAGGTTTAATCCCTCTTAGTTCGTAGAGTCACTGAATACGTCCGTCTGTCTCGAAGTACTCGACGCGTCTCATGGATTTACGTGGTCTGCTGAAGGTGGGAGGCTATCTTCAGGTGCGATTCACCTTGTGCTCCTGGCTGCTTGGGCGCAGGACATGTTGCCTCGCATTGCTGTCGACAAGGCGTTGACTCTGTTCACGGTTGTGTGGCGGCGGGTAATCTCTTGGACCTTTTTCTTTTGGCGAATTTTATGTATGGACAGCCTTTATAGGATGTGCGGTGTTCTACCTGATTGCAATTAGCGCATTTCAGCACTTGTCTGCCCTCGTTTTGTGTAATTGTGCAGGCACCAGGTTCGTGGGTTTGCGCACATTTAACGCATCTGTATTGTAAGTGGCAGTTCTTACTGGAGTGTCCCAGCCTTTGGTATTTCTTGCATTGGAAAATGGGAGGTTTTTTAGTTGTTCCCACTTGACCTTTTGGTGCGCTAGGACTTTGATTTTATAAAATTCTTTAGCGTTGCTGCCAGGCGTAATCTGGATGAGGTGGTGGTGTCGGTCAGGTTGATTTCGGTCAAAATGGAATTGAGATAATTTTATTATCTCTAGGTTTGGTATATTTAGGTCCTTTATTTCTCTTAATATGTCGTCTTCCGTAAAATCACCTTTAATGCCTTTAATTATAATTGATCTTGGCCTTATGGATTTCGGTGTGTAGGTGTAATGGGGGATTTTCAGTTCGATTAATCGGTTGATTGTGGGTTGATGGTGCTCAATGTCCTTGAGGTAGATAGTCTACAACTGGAAGGTTCGTGTGGATTTTTCCCTTTTTTTTAAATAGGCAGAACTTTGGCTTGTTTTCATTTTTTAGGGAAGTAGGAGCGGTTTAGAGCGTTATTGAAAAGGATGGTTATGTCAAGGATTATGACTCTTGGTAGGTGTTTCAGAACTATGGGTGGGATGTTATCTAGGCCACTTGAGGTCTTGTTCGGTAGGTGTTTCAGAATATGTTCTATGATGTGTGGTGAGCAGAAGGGGTGGTCTTGATTGTTTGGGGTCGTCGGTGAGTGTGATTAGTGTGGTTAGTGTCACTGAATAGTGATGGTGTTTCCTGCTAATCTGTCTGCCGTGAAGTCGTTTTTAATTAAGTCGGCTGTGGTGTCTACGATGCGCTTGAGGGGTGTGTCTGTATTGAGGTATCTTGGTGAGTTGATTGACTCATAAAACGCGCCTATGAGGTTCAGTATGTCGGGTGGAGAGGAGAAAATGTATTTGTTGTCGGGAGTTTTCATGTTGTGTAGAGTGCAACTGCTTCTTTGGAGAATGGAGATATCGTTTTGAGGGATGTGCAATTCTTTGATGGGGGCCAATTGTTTAGGTCGGAGCATAGCATTTATTCTGGGGAAGAAAGTGTCGGAGTCTCTATAGTCTATACTTTTGGTTAGATTAGTCCAGAATTGTTCTATGGATTTTTGGAGTTCGGAGTGGAGTTTTTTTTATGTGGCTTTTAAAAGTGATTTTGCAGCTGTGGAAAGGGGTTGGCGTAGGTATGGGTCTTGACGGCGTAGGTTGTGCAGCAGAGAGACTATAGAACTTTTTTTTTTGAGTTTTATGATTTTTTTGTTTAGGTATTTGTGAATACTGTTATTGCTTTTGAACTTCGGTACATGGTTGGAGATGGCGAGAGATATGCTTACGCTGATGGATTCAATATGTGTATCAATTTCTTGGATTGATAGGTTGCGGTTATTGGGTATTTTGTGATTGCATTCTTTGGCTAGTTTTTGGTGAAGCGGGGATATTTGGTTGCTTTGAAGTTGAATTTATGGAAATCTTGGTTAGGGAGCAAGGGAAGGGAGCTGGAGTCAGGTATGGAGAAGGTTAGTGATAGGGCTGCGTGGTCGCTGTCGTAGGGGAGTGTCTTTGCTTTACCGTTGATACTGTTCGTCAGGGTCATTCTGGTATCTGCGAAGCAGATATCTAGGAATGACTGGGCTGGTTTGAAGGTCGGTAGTTCCGGTGTGATGATTCTTACTTTGTATGTGATTCCGTGGTTGTGTTCCCATATTCGTAGATGTCTGCCTCGCTGTTTATCTATTCTGTCACCCCATGCCTTACGTCTGGCATTTAGGTCACCTGCGACTATAAAAAAGTTGTTTTCTGAGTGTAATTTTAGGGCGTCTAAAAGGGTGTTGAGTTCTGTAATAAAGAGTGATCTATTATCAGATCTCGCATAAATGCTGATTAAATATAAGTTTTTGTTGTTGAGGAGTCGGATTCTTGCTATGGTGAATTCTATATTTTCAGCTGGAATTGTAATTCTGATTATTTCAAAAGGGATTTCTCGCTTTATTAGCATAGCCGTACCACCATCTTGTTTAGAATTAGGCCTATCTGTTCTAATTACTTCGTAATTTTTGAATGACATTTTGTGACTGGGTGTAAGCTTGGTTTCGGATAGGAAGACCGCATCGTGGTTCTGTGTTTGTAAAAAGTGGAGTAGTTCTAATCTTCCATGGTTAGTTACTATCAAATTTGCATTTATCGCTGCGATTCTGATCAGATTTGGGTGGGAGTTGGAGGGGGTGAACTTAATTAATAAAGAGGGAGTTTAATATGTGTTCTATTTTTTGTGTGTTATTGGCTATCTGGGCTGCTAAGGTTTGTAACTGGTTGTTTAGTATGTTCAGGAGGTCACCTTTAAGTTGTTAGGCCCATAACGGTGGCTGTATGCTTTGGTGAGGTTGGTGGGTGTCATCGAGTCTCTGATCTGTGATTTGTGGTCCTCCGGTTGGTTGGTAGATTCGAGTTGCTGGAGGTGATTACTGTACTTCCGGTGGGCTTGACCATACACTCTGGGTTGCTTGAGCATAGAATACGTTGCCACGGACTGCTGTAGATAGTGCGTTGAATTTGTTTACCGCTGTGTGGCGACGGGTCAATTCTTGATCCTTCTTCTTCTGCAGGGCGAATTTAATATAAGGACATCCTTTATACGATGCGGGGTGGCCTTCCTGGTTACAATTGGCACATTTTAGTGCTTGTCTGCTCTCGTTCTGAGTTATTGAGCAATTTCCAGATTCGTGCGTTTGTTGCGCATTTCACACACCAGAACTGCAAAAAGCAGTTCTTGTTCGAGTGCCCTAGCCTTTGGCACTTCCTGCACTGAAAAATGGGAGGTTCTCTTAGCTATACCCATTTAATCCTTTGATGTGTTAAGACTTTGATTTTGTAAAGCTCTTTTATGTTGCTGTCCGGTGTGGTCTGGATGAGGTGATGATGGCGTTCTGGTTAGCTTCTGTCGTACTGGAATTGCGATAGTTTTATGATTGTTAGGTTAGGAATATTCAAATTCTTTATCTCTGTTAAGACGTCTTCTTCAGTAAAATCTCCTTTAATTCCTTTAATTATTATTGATTCTGGTCTTATAGATTTCGGTGTGAATGTGTAATGTGGAATTTTCATTTCTATTAGACGATTAATTGTGGGTTGGTGGTGGTCCATGTCGCTGAGGTAGATTGTGTGATTTTGATTGTCTACTTTAACTGTGAACCTGTTGTTTGGAATTTTCAACGATATTAGTGTGGTGATGAGAGCTTTTAGGTTAGAGTTGGTTGTATATATTGGTGGCGGTCTTGTTGGTTTGGTTGATGTTTTGAAGTTGGTATTTGGATTTGCAGTACTTTCATTCTCTTGATCCATAGTTTCTTCGCTATCTAGAGGGAGAAAGCGATTGTCGTTCGTGATGGAGCTATTGGCTGGCCTGCTTTCGGTGTTCCTCGCGGTTAACTTAGGGTTTCCCAGTCTGGTGACGGTAAGGGAGAGAGCGATGTACTCGGCTTGTTTGTATCTGCTGCCGCTGGTGCTGATGCGGGCGCTGGCGTCTGAGATAACCTATGGTTTCGAGCGGCTTTTAGGTTAGGCGAGGCTTTGTATCTGCTGTTGTAGGGAATATTATTGTCGTCCAGAAGATCTCTGTACATTCTGTCAATTTGGAATGAGTTAAGTTTAGGAGTTTTTAGGCTCCTGGTGTTGTAATGTTGGTCCCATGTTGTTTCCTCTTTATCCGAGTCCGGTGCGTTTGGCGCCATGCTGGTTTTGCGTACTTGGGCCTTCCATTCCAGATAACGGGGAATTACAGCCTTTGCTGGGCCAAGGAGTCAGTATCTTATTTCCCCAGACATTTGGCACTGTGCCGAGCCCACTGTGCCGTTACTACAGCGATTGAAAATTGAAATATACTTGTAAACAAAGCACTATGTTGGCACACTGAACGACTCGATGTTCACACGATGTCCACTCGTCGAGTGTCGCCTCAAGACTCCACGAGAATTGGTTCTTTGCAATGCGATATGGCCGTTGCTTCTTGAAGTAGTCTAGCAATGAATGATATACAATTTATTTTGCAAAATGTACTGAGAACATACGGATATAATACATATAATTATAGTTTTCATTTATTAATTCATGCATTTTTTAAACTATTAAGATCGGTATGTGTAGGAGGGTTTATTCATTCAACCTTAAATAATCAAGATTTACATAAACTTACAGGAGTTGTTGTCACTATTTTATCTTTTTTTATATATCACTCGCTTCAATGACCAACCCCCGAAAATGCAACCTGCTCTTCAATTTTCGGTTCCCTCCTGAAGGAAACCGAAAATTGAGGAAAGCAGATTGCCTTTCTGGGGATTGGTGAGGGAGCAAGTTATACAGGGTGTCCCAAAACTACCCTAGGTGCCGAAAATGAGAGGTTCCTTGGGTCATTTGAAGCGACATTTTCTTTTACAAAAATGGCGTCCCCGGCTTTGTTTAGAAGTTATTAACGAAAAACACGGACCAATCAGAGCGCAATCTAGACATGCAATGCCACGTTCGGCCAATTGACAGTTGGCGCGTCGGGCCGACTGTGCTAACTCGCGTCTAGGTCGCGCTCTGATTGGTCCGTGTTTTTCGTTAATAACTCCTAAACAAAGCCGCGAACGCCATTTTTGTAAAGGAAAATGTTGCTTCAAATGACCCAAGGAACCTCCCATTTTCGGCTCCTAGGATAGTTTTGGGACACCCTGTATATGTATAAACAAAAAAAAAGTGACAACAGCACGTGGTGTTCCCAAGCGGTCACCCATCCAAGTACTGACCACGCTCAGCAATGTTTAACTTCGATGATCGGACGAGAATCGGTTCTTTTTTTTTTTTTAAACATGTTTATTGTATAAAATTTGTACAGTCTGATAACAGGTATAATAAACATTTGAAAAACTACCACGCAATATTGCTTAGCTACCCAATTGCTCGCTTGTGTGTGAGTCTCTTAGGTATACTTATCTTTGGATAGTGGGTATGTAATGTAGGAACTTTTTTAACTACTAACTAGAAAAATATAAAGCGTGTAACACTTAATACTATGGGGGGAAAGGTGGCTGGGGGAAAAAAGAATAGTTACAAAAACCCCCGTGTCAGTCTTTGAGATCAGGACGTGCTTATACTAACTTATGAACTAGTAGTAGTAGTAGTAGTAGTAAATTATGACCGGGGAGTAGGTGATCGTCACCATCTCCGAAACGCACACCAACAGCAATGTCGGTATCATGTGGCGACCGGTCCTCGGCCCCGTAGGGTTGCAATTTCCCCTGCTTTCAACCGCCACCCTGCTTTTTAAAGCCCGGGCAACTTGCAGGGTGACGATCTACTAGTCAGGGAGCGATCATCATCAGTGAGAGGCCATTCTACCTAACCCATTTGAGTGTTTGAGCGTTTTACGGCTCGGAGCATACGTCGGACCTTGCTCACCTTCAGATCATGCAGGTTTGCCATACCTGCCCATTTGGCCCCACCCTCTTCACCATAGAACCATATTGTGCACCTTTGAGTATTACATCCCTTAACCTATTCTATCCCGGCTGCCCAGGATTCATCCACTCCCCAGGATTAGGATAGGCTATTCTATGACTCAACAGGTTGCATAAATACAAGGGACCGCGCCTTCATGAACGTTGGGAAGAAGTTGTATACTTATGTGTCCAGCCCCATTGAGTTTGATCCAACTTCGGCGAAATTCCGGTTATCAACCCGAATATCGCTTTCATATGGTCTTCACCCTCCGGGACCTTCCACCCTATCTAACATGTATACATCAACTTGGGGTCCGATCCGACTTCCGCTAAATTCCAGTATGTACTGAAATATCACTTCCATTCGGTCTTTCCTTGCCGAGCCTACCACGTGTTGGGGTGTTGGAGGGCTCAAAGCCACACTAGGTTCTATGGCTGATGTAATGGACGTGACCATCGTCCCCAGGTTTCGGCTAAAAATGCAACTTAAATTCACACTCAGCCGTCCCCCATTCAGGTTTGTCTCCCCTGTGTATGATTCCTCTTTTCCTCCCTTATTGTCACCTTACTTATGGGGTCTTTACTTATATTCCTTCCTGACTATCCCTTATTTATCAACCATATATCTGTTAACTAGTTCTATCCTTATTGATTATTCTGTTGCTTTTTCCTTTTATACAACCTTATTGTCAACCTTATTGCTATATTACCTTACTTCCTTCCATTGATAATGATCCTTTAACCTCAGACCTTACTAACGTTATTTGTTACTTCACCCTATTTGTTTTTTTTTTATAAAATTATTTACTTTATTATAGACCTTACTTCTCCCCTGTGTTAGTCTTTAATATTTCCTTTACTATTATTAGTTTATCATAATTACCACCTTGTCTCCCTTACCACTTTCCATTAGTAATTCTTAGTGTTGTGTGTGTTTAATTCCTTACTTTTATCTCCTTTCGTTTACTACCTTAAATCATCTGCTCCCCATCTACTTAGGCTATTACAGTGCTCTCTTTTGTTTCTTTTTTGGGCTCTATTGCATAAAGCTCTGTCCATCGCCATGAGCTTTCTTTAACCTTTTATAATCTCTTTATTCATATTCCTAAAAATTTAGAGCTTGATCTCCCCTAGGTGCCCCCTCCTCTCTGTGCGTTCCTAAACCAAGTCTAGATTATGAGACTCAGTCTCCTAATGCTCACTAACTTTGTAGATTTACAATGTTGTTATACACAATTATGGCTATTATTTTAATTACAGTCTGGTACAAATTACACCATAACCATGCATCTTCCATAAAATTATCCTGTATAGGAGTCCTAACTTTACTTCAGTTTCCCGTGTTGGTTTATCTGGGTTCTCTAAAATTGTTCTATCCTTGTTCATATTGTTCTAGTTGAAAGGTACCACTGATTAACTATCATTTGTTCATTATTAACACTCAAAGATTTTGGCAAAGAATTAGTTTTGGCGGGCGAGATCCATCATTGATTACCAAGGTAACCTCACAGCATTGCCCAAACAATGCCTTTACTAATCTTGCCCCCTTTTGTGTTCCCTATTTCCTTTTAGTTTACACCTTGTTCATAATTTACCTACTTACTTATTTGTACAATGTTGTTTAGTTCTAACATTCTCCTATTTATTACTACTTTAGTTCCCTGTTCCTTGTCCTGAATTAGCTACTAATATTTCCATAAATCCACTTCTTCCATAAAACGTTTAACTTTTTTCCATTTAAAACCTCTTAAAATCGCTCCATCAACAAAGTTTGTTTCTAATACCGTTCTCCTTTTATGCACTAAAGCTGCACAGCTCCTAACCAGGTGCTCTGGTGTTTCTTCTTCCTCATTGCATAATGTGCACATACTCGTATCTGCTTTCCCTATTTTTGCTAAATGCTTATTTAACGGCGCTATACCCGTTATCGTTTCCACCATTCTTCTTAATTCCTTCTTTTCCAGTTGTAAAATACCCTGAACACGTTTGGCTGGCCAACAGTCCACTCCCAGAAAGCTTTTACTGTGCGTCAATCCACTTGTATTTCTCCATCTTTCCGCCGCTTGACTTACCGCCCAATTCCTGATTGCCAAATTATAATTCGCATTGGATAACCCTATCCAATTTTGCGGTTCATCCGGTGGTAAATCCGATCCTCTATTTGCAAGTTCATCTGCTCTTTCGTTCCCTTCTAAGCCAGAATGACCCGGAATCCAAGTTATCTTAATCACTTTCCCATTTTTCCCAATTCATTTAGGGCAATATGAGTTTCCCATATTAAATTGGATCTGCATTCCATTTTCCTTAAGCTTTTTATAGCTGCCTGGCTGTCTGAACAAAACGTTATCTGATTTCTTTGTTCCCCCTGAATCCTTACTTCTTTAGCACATAATTGTATGGCCAGGAGTTCCGCTTGATATACCGTTGGGTGCTCCCCTAGTTTTATGTAATAATGTTTATCTCTGTTATTTGTCCATGCCGCTCCCGTTAGTCCATTTTTCCTGGACCCATCCGTGTACCATAATGCCGTATTCCTTAGATCCTCTGGAATTCCATTGTCCCATTCTTCCCTTGCTCTTATTTCTGTTTTGTATAGTTTATAATCTATATATTTCCTCTCGTCACTATCTTTCCGCATTTCGCTCAGTTCAATAATATCCGGATTACCATTCCTACCAATAAGGTATATTAAATTTGAGTGCCCGTAACCAAGGTTGTCCCATTTACCCCAGCTTATTAATCTGTATATTATCTTTAGTGCTAATTCCTTAACTATTATGTCAAGCGGTAACATATCTGTTAACACTTCCATAGTTCTATTGGGAGTATTGTTAGTACAACCCAAAATTCTTCTATTGGCCATTCCGTGTAACCTGTCAAACCAACCTTTTACCGTTGCCATATCCGACGCTTGCCACCATATAGCTGCACAATATGTTACCCTTGGTACTATAATTGCTCTATATATCCATCTCATTATGTATGGTTTCATTCCCCATGTTGCTCCTATTGCTCTACTCAGCATAGCAATATTACCCTTCGCTGCATCCGCTTTGATTTTAGCATGCGGTCTCCATAATAATTTCCTTGTTAATGTAATCCCTAGATATTTCACTTTTTGCTTTAACGGTACTGGTGTACCCATATACATTAGACCACTCTCAACTGGGTAAAGCGTGGTCTTAGTAAATTCCATTACTTCCGTTTTCTCTGGGTTTACGGATAAGCCCACTGAATCACACCAAACCTCTGTTATATTCAATGCCGTTTGTATCACTTCCAAGCATTTTACCTTATTTCTATTCCTACTAATCACCGCTATATCATCTGCGTAAGCCACTACCACTGCTCCTGTTTCTTCTAATTCCCAAAGTAGGGAATCCAATGCCATGCACCATAGCAATGGTGAGAGAATGCCCCCTTGTGGAGTACCTCTTTTAACCCTTCCTTCCACTTCAGCATCTCCCCTGCAAGCTCTTACTTTTCTATTCCTTAACATGTTCATTATCCAGTGTTTGATGTTATCTTCGACACTAAAGTCTTCTAATGCTTGTTCTATGGTATCAATCGGAGTCATATTAAAAGCCCCCTCTATATCCATAAAACATGCTATAGCACATTCCTTTTTCCTAAACGCTGTTTCAACTTCCCTCACTACCCTATGTAATGCCACTTCTGTTGAGTGTCCCGTCCTAAAAGCATGTTGTCCTGGGAACAGCTCCTTTGCCCTTAGCGTCGTGCTTTTTAAATGCCTGTCAATCAGTTTCTCCGCTGTTTTTAGTAAAAATGATGTTAGACATATTGGCCGATAGGCCTTTGGTTCTGTGAAATCCGTCTTGCCTGGTTTGGGTAAGAATACCACCTTTGTACCCATCCAGGCTTTCGGAATATGTCCCGTTGCTATACTGGCTTTGATTAGATTAGTTATGGCTTGTCCATAGTAATCCTGTGCCCTTTTTAATATCCTTGGGCTAAGTCCATCCAACCCAGGAGCCTTATCTGGATTAAATGAACCCAGAGCCCACCTTATTCTACTAGGATTTGCAATTTGATTAGCTAATCCCCAGTTGGGTTGTATTACACTGTCTTCTTCTATATCCATGTCTTGAGTTTTATGAAAACCTGGAAAGTGAGTCTCTAATAGCTGTTCTATAATATCCTCATTTTTGTGCACTAGTGCATTTCCTCTCCTAATGGCCCCCATATCCGAGCCTTGACATTTCAGTAACACTTGTGTTATCCTGGCTGCCACTGAAGTTCTTTCAATTGATTTTGTAAATTTCCTCCAACTTCCTTGTCTACTTTTCATGATTTCTTTCCTTAATTTGGCTGATTCTTTTTTAAATATGTCCCATTTCCTTCCTTTTGCCCATGGCTTTGCTACTCTCCATCTGCGTTTACATTCTTTCACTATCTCTCTTCTTCTTTCCAATTTCTTATTCCACCACTCTGTTTTTCTTTGTCCTACTGTTTCTGTCACCTCTGTTGCTTCTTCCCAATTCTGGCGAAGCATAGAGGCTATCTGTTCCGCATACGCGTCAATCTCTTCCTTGTTCCCATATCTCCCTACCAAGTTTTTAATCGTTACCCTATTCAGTTCATCAAACACTTCCCATTCTGTGTTTTTCTTGTTCCTTATTGTTTCATTTTCCGTTTGATGTCCCCATTCCACTTTGTATTCTATATATTTATGATCCGATAAGCTTACATCTTCCATTACATACCAGTGATTGAATTTTCCTATTATTGCTTCTGAACATAATGTAATGTCCAATACTTCTTGTCTATCCCTTGTGATAAAAGTAGGTCTACTCCCATAATTGGCCACACACAGGCCCTCGCTTATAATATATTCCATAAGTTTTCTCCCCCTCTCATTTGTGTCTGTGCTCCCCCAGCTTCTATGTCTGGCATTCGCATCTGCTCCTATTATTATTGGTATATTATTTCTGTTGGCCCATTCTACCATTTCCATGCATTTCCGTCCCATAATTTCTCTACTGTTATGTTTAAGATACAGAGACACCAGTAGAATTTCCTTGTATTGGGTTGTTCGGAAAGTCATTTCGTTTTGTTTTGTGAAAATGAAAAGCAATTTTCGTATAATAAACAAATATTTTATTAAATTATATATTGGCCATTCCGTTCCAATACCTTTTGCCATCTTTCTGGTAGTAGCATGATTCCACGCTCATAAAATTTTTGGTCTTTGCTGGCAAAAAACTGATCGAGGTGATTTTTGACCTCCTCCTTTGAAGTGAAGGTTTTACCGTCTAAAAAATTTTGCAGTGACCGGAACAAATAATAATCCGAAGGTGCCAGATCTGGAGAATATGGTGGGTGTGGCATTGTATCCCATTCAAGCTGTAAAAGCTTTTGGCGAGTGACCAAACTTGTATGAGGTCTCGCATTATCTTGGTGGAACACTACACCTTTTCTGTTGACTAATTCTGGCCTTCTCTGGTGAAGTGCATCATTCAGTTTGTCCAGCTGATGACAGTAGACTTCCGAATTAATGGTTGTGTTATCCGGTAAAAGCTCAAAAAAAACGATACCTTTAAAATCCCACCAAACAGACAGCATCACCTTCTTTTGATGGATATCGGCTTTGGAAGTGCTTTGAGCCAGTTCATCTTTTTTGCTCCATGATCTCTTGCGTCTGACATTGTTGTATACAACCCATTTCTCGTCCCCAGTAATGATGCGCTTCAAAAATGGATCATTTTTGTGACGTTTGAGAAGCGAATCACAGACGTCAACGCGACGACACAAATTTCTCTCCGTGAGAACATGGGGAACCCATATATCGAGCTTCGAGGATAAACCCAGGCCTTTCAAGTGGTCATGAACAGTTGAATTTGATAAATTTAACCTCCCACCGATTTCACGTGTTGTTATTCGCCGGTTTGCATCAACTAATGCCATTATCGTGTCTTTATCAGCTTCAACCGGCCTTCCAGAACGTGGTGCATCTTCGACATCAAAATTGCCGGATCGAAATTTTGCAAACCAGTTTTGGCACTGGCGTACTGTCAACACATCTTCTCCATACACATCGGTCAATTTCTTTCTGGCTTGAACAGCATTTTTACCTTTTCTATAGTAAAAAAGTAAAATATGACGAAAATGCTGCTTATCGCTCTCCATATTTAAAAGGGCATCAACCACAAACTACTGCGTAGAATCAATTGCACTTTTTCACACACAAGCCTTGCTATATCAACTCTCAAAACATATAATGGTTATGCACCTTAAGTGCGAAGTTGGGTGCAGAAAAATACAATTAAGCCATCTGTCTGGAAAAAACGAAATGACTTTCCGAACAACCCAATAATTATTCCCCTTTCCTGTTTGAATCGATATTGTCGTTATATTCTCGTCCGTAAATTGTGGCATTAACGTTCCTATTAGCTTCCTTCTTGTTATAATACATGTTCTCGTGTTTAAATTCACTTTTCCAGAATGTATTATTCCTGCTCGATTCATACCTCTTATTCCCGTTTTTCCTCTGTAGTTTAACCATGGTTCTTGTATAAGTGCCACGTCATATCTTCCCTCTCTGAACTTTTTAGTCAGCAAAGCCGCTGCCGTTGCCGCATGGTGCAAATTAATTTGAATTATTTTCATTTCCTTTAGTACACTTTCTTTTTACTTTACGTATCTACTCTAGTTCTATTTGCGTTTAACCGCCCAGCCAATTTGTACGGCTGATTTGTAATACTTGATGTTCCTCTCGTAGTGTGTGTAGTTCGTTGCCTGTTGTTATTTAGGCAGAATCCATAGACTCTCTTCTTACTTCTTCTCCACTGCTCTGTAAACATGCACAAATATCTAAGTTAGAACATTCTACCTGATAAAGTTTTTTTTTTATTATATACATAATTATTCTTTTACAAATATTTCTTCCTCGTTTTACTTATTAGGTTTATACTGCCTAATTCCAATCCTTCCTACATATATATTAACCTTCCTTTTTCATTGATTCTACACCTCCATTAGTCCTCATATATTCTCCAAGCTTGCTGATATATTTGCCAAGCTTCTTAGTCTATCATCTAAATTCATTATTAATACTTTACAATGTTTTCCCTTGTACGTAATTAATTATTAACTAATACAAATTCTTTTTTATCATTCTATATTATTTCCTTCATCTATAGTTTGCCCCTATTCCCTCACTTGAATTCCGCCCCGTTAGTCTCCTCTTTAACATTTTACAGCCATTTAACAGATTCTATTGTTTACATCCTTATTCACTACCTAGCATCCCTTTTTTAATTTACCTGTGCCCTTGATTTAAACATTATCTTTAATTACATTTCCTTACCTATCCCTCCTGTGGTTTGGTACCCTTATTTACTTATATGTATAAATAATTACTTTGATCCATTATGTTTCCGTTATTTACGCCCCAAATATATTCTGACTAATCCAACATATATTACTGATCATGTCCTTACTACATTAATATGAATAACCACTATTTCCTATATTAAGAATAGTACATCACATCTGATTCATAACTGAAAGACGTTATTACCTACTAGTATCCTTAACTATTATTACTTTACTATTCATTCACCCCATCTCATAAACTACTCTATTATTATTTCAATTTACACGCTTCACTTTGCCCGTTTCTTCCATATAATTAATCATAGCCATCCGCGCGTTATTTCAAATATCCTACTAATATATTTCTTCTTATTAATAAAGATCCCCTTACATAAAATTATATATAAGTTCTTTGGTTTATTTTATTACACATTTCTTTTAATTTATGAGAAATGTTTAACTCTTTATAATTCAAAAGTCTTCTTCTATTTCTTTTCTCTTCTTTTTCTTTGTTATTAATAACTTTCCCATCTATCTTACTGAGTTTCAACCCTTCCTATTATTCATTAATAAATATTTAATGAATCCTACCTATACTCTTATCTACTCATGTCAATACCTATAAGATAACTTATTCAGTGTTGAAACATTTATATGTGTCTCGCCTCCTATATATATAAATATACTTACTCGTTACAAATACTATCATATTATCTATTCTTATACTATTTCTGTTAGATTAATGTTCTTTGTTTGTCGATTGTTTGTAGTTTATTAGTACTTCCTGTTTCCATTCCTGAACTTTGACATACCTACATCTGGGCCACTTACTATTATTGCCTGTTTATTACTTAAAATTCTTCTTAGCATCATGAGTGTCTTCCTCATATTAATTAATCATTATTTATCATCATATTCCCATATTAGATCAATCCTGCTACTTACAATGAATAGATTTCATGTTACCCTTTAACATTCCCTTATTATTCTCTATACTTCTTTCTATTATGTCATATAGTGGTGAGCCACATGTTATAATTCTTTATTATAGTACTTATTGGTTTATCTATTATCTACTGATAATTTTCCATTTCCTATCTAGCTCTCTGTTACTTCATTGTCTACATTCATTCACACTACATTATATACTGTTAGTTTCCTTGCAGCATTTCCTTGTCTTTATGATACAATAATACCTCATTATCTATTAAATTAATATTTATTTATTACATTAGACTTATTAACATTCCAAATGCTATGTACGCTGACCGATGCATATTATCCACCTATTGCCCTGTTTTACAATAATCTATTATATTATCTTTAATTGTGTATATTTCTTCCTTCTAATTTTCCTAATCATATTAAGGTTTACTTTCTTTTTCGACTTATCAGACTTGATGATCTTATTTATTCTTTCTTGATTATGATATATAAATACCTTTCCTACATACTGACTCTAAATTGACCAATAAGCCTATTTACAATAGTATTATATTTTATTATTTTTAAAAAGCATTTCTTTCTTTCTCTTTTTTGGAATATTCCCCATAATACATGTCTCTCCTTATAGTTATGTGCTAAACCAATTAGTTTGATCAGATAAGTGTTTTAATTACTTATCCTTATTATTACTATGCTGCTAGCATTTCCTCTTTTTGCAATATACATTTATCATATACCCTTTTTGTCTGTGTCAGATTACATAATGAGTCACTGTAATGCAGCTCCAATAACTAGTTAATTGTCCGCTATACACACTTATAATTATCCTGTTAATACTTTCTCATATTGTATATTTGGTTATTATAGTTTATCATTCCTACAAACCAACCTACCCTATTAAGGGTGTAGATCCGCTCTCTAGTGTGCATGACTCACACAGCGTAGACCCATATACATGCACGAGGATTGCAAGGGTCCGGCAAATTACAAAGTATGACTTTTTACTGCATATTTGCGACCCGTACGACGTCACAATCGTTAGATGAAAGATGAGTCTAGCGCGCTATGAAGCTACAATTTTGAAATTATGCGCTATAGAGGCGTAATCGACTTTATTAGACAGCAAACAGCTGAGCATCGAGTTGAGAGGCATGCAATATGGCGGTACTACGACTCCCTACGAACGCTTATGTCTATTTCAGCTAAGTCAGTCCCCAACGAGCCGAGTTGTCGGGGATGTATCGGTAAAACAGAGGGAGGCTCTGCGAAGAGGCCCGACTAGCCGTCCCACGATGCGCTCGCACGGGGCGAATGAGAGGTTCGCTATTTGCGAAAATACAAATCTGCCGTGCACATTACGATGCTCTGCGTGGTCGCGATCGCTAGATGAAGGATCCATCTAGCGCGCTATGTCCCTACAATTTCGATATTATGCTTTACAGAACGGCAATCGACGATATTCGAAAGGATTTTCGGGATTTGCGCGTTTGTGTGCCTCAAGACGGTCAGTCGAGCCTGCTTGCGGAGCCTCCCAAAAATGCTGTCGAATATCGTCGATTGCCGTTCTGTAAAGCATAATATCGAAATTGTAGGGACATAGCGCGCTAGACGGATCCTTCATCTAGCGATCGCGACCACGCAGAGCATCGTAATGTGCACGGCAGATTTGTATTTTCGCAAATAGCGAACCTCTCATTCGCCCCGTGCGAG
The DNA here is from genome assembly GCA_963971365.1 of Lasioglossum villosulum. Taxonomy (NCBI): domain Eukaryota; kingdom Metazoa; phylum Arthropoda; class Insecta; order Hymenoptera; family Halictidae; genus Lasioglossum; species Lasioglossum villosulum. Next base: position 10,082,376 of record OZ020504.1, on the reverse strand, counting down.
CGCATCGTGGGACGGCTAGTCGGGCCTCTTCGCAGAGCCTCCCTCTGTTTTACCGATACATCCCCGACAACTCGGCTCGTTGGGGACTGACTTAGCTGAAATAGACATAAGCGTTCGTAGGGAGTCGTAGTACCGCCATATTGCATGCCTCTCAACTCGATGCTCAGCTGTTTGCTGTCTAATAAAGTCGATTACGCCTCTATAGCGCATAATTTCAAAATTGTAGCTTCATAGCGCGCTAGACTCATCTTTCATCTAACGATTGTGACGTCGTACGGGTCGCAAATATGCAGTAAAAAGTCATACTTTGTAATTTGCCGGACCCTTGCAATCCTCGTGCATGTATATGGGTCTACGCTGTGTGAGTCATGCACACTAGAGAGCGGATCTACACCCTTAAATACTTCTATAAATCAAGATGTTAATACATCCAGGATGCCCTCTATCTTCATATTACTGGCTTTGTACAATTTCCTTTATTTTCCTTCATCTAATATATTCCTGTCTAAATTATTACTCTAACAGATCCGTCATATCTGCTTAGCTATTCCATGTTTGTTTATTAATAAATTAAGCTATATATTTGTCCTATTCTATTCCCTATTAGTTTGAAACTATATTATATTCTTTATATAAATTATACTCAATTTCCGAACATATTTCCAAGTGAACATTACCTTCCTTTTGTACAATGATCTTTTATAAGGTTTTTCCTTTCTGTTCTCAATTTATTTCCATATCTCTGGCTTGATATTCGCTCTATTTGTTTACCCTTTCATAATTTAACTTACCTCTACCCTGAAATATTTGTTGACTAATAGACTAGTAAAATAAATCTGTTTTATTTTAGGATTGACAAGAAACACTTACATCTGTATATAATTCTTTATTATAAAAATACTTCAGTCAATTCAATTATACATATAAAAGTAAAAAGAAAACTCAACACAGTAAACCCATATAAACTAAAATACAAACGAGAAATAGTAAAAGTGAAATATTGCTATATTATGATCTTAATGCTAGAATTATACATTGTACTTAAAACTAAGGTTTTACAGTCAATATGATCTTAGTATCTACGAGTTGTGAAAACTATATTAATTCCTCCTCCCATTATTCCTAATTTATGCTCCTTTTCTTTAATAAACTTGTGATCCTTAGGAGGAACCTCCACCTCGAACTCTACTCCTCTTTCCTTAATCCTGGGTTCTTTTTTGAGAACCCATTTTTTAGGATTTAGTTGAGGATATTCCTCCGCCAGAATCCCCACTACATCTGCGTATAACATCTCCTTATTGTTCACGTAAACTATCATTCTTAATTCTCCGTCTAGTCTTTTACCATTTATTAGTATATATTTTGTTTCCCCTTGGTTATAAATGGCTAACGCCTCTTTTATGTTGGCTAGCGATTCTTCGTTGTTAGCTGTTAAAATGAAACCTCCTGCCTTCGGCCCCCATCTACCATAGTCAATCGACTTCTTAGTCCTAATTTTAAACCTAATAAAATGGACCCACATTTTATTTATTTCCTCCCGCGACATCTCTTTACCCGGCGCCGGGTATCCTTTTTTGACGATAGCAATCGTTCTTTCTTCAATTCCTAATTCCTTAGGTCTTGATGTACCCGGTTGCTGATCCAGATTCATTTCTGGCTGCTGGACAGCAATTTCCATTGGTGGTTGTGGGATCTGGACTACTTGTTGGTTCGAAGGTGCCACTGTCCCCATTCCTGTATCCTGCGTTTGACTTTGAGGAGCACCCGCCTCATTACCCTTGCCTGGTTTCATTTCTAGTCCTCTACCTGATGGACCTGCTTTCTGTGTCAAGATTGTTTTTGATTGATGTTGACCCATCTTGTTAACGTGTGGTATCTTGGTACCCTGCATCATTTTGATTGTTTTGACATTATTTTTATTCTCCTTATCCTTTTTGATGCTCGGTTTGGATACTATTTCAATATCTGTATCCGTCGCATCGCAGAATAATTCCATGATTAACTTGTCTGTTTGGTTCTGCCTTGTCTCGCTCAGTCCTGTGTTCTTTTCCATTTGTACACTCGCGTACGCTAACTGTATTTACTAATAACCAGCGATTGTTCGATACCGAACCCGTGTAATACTATACTATGAGCGAACGCGTTAGAAGTTTTCACTTTCAAAGTTGAAATTCAACTCAACTTATGAACTAACTTATATCTAACTTAAGGATAGAATTTAAGAAAAGGAAAGGTATATACATATGTACAATGGCTAAGCTGAGTGTCTTGCCCTAGTTATTGTGTCTGGCTTTTCGATCGCGAAGGTCTTTGATATGGGTGTCGTGTATTGATGGCCACCAGTATGTTTTATTATCAAGCCTGTGAAAGTCAAGATAGTCCTTGATGGGTAGTGATTGAAAGTATTTGAAATTGTGTCTGTCCGAATCAAAGTCAAGGTGGTGGTACGAAATTCTTTTGTTAGCTTTGTTTCGTTTCCAGTGATATATGAGGTTCACGTTGTCTGAGTTTTGTATTAGTCCTATCTTATCGCAATGTAGGAATGCCTGTGGGGTAGTGTAGCCAGAAGTGAGTTGGTTTTGGAAAACTGTGGGGTCTTGGTGGGCTAGGGATTTGATGATGTTGTTTTCTATGGAGGGTAGTTTACTAAAATAGTTTCGGGTTATTTTTAGGATCAAGGAATCGATTCTTGGGATATCAGCCGTGTTGTATAGGATTTGATTACTTATGTAATGTTTCCAGTCTGATTTTTGGAAGCGATATAGTTTTAGGCAGGCTCTTAGGCATTTTCTCTCTAATGTTCGGATTTTCTCCATAGTGGTGTGATTGCAGTTCCACCATATGGGGGCGGCATATGTGATGATGGGTCTGATGAGGAGCATGTACAGGATGATTTTTGTTCGGTAGGTTAGGTGTTTGTTATAAAATATTCTGCTATTTTTATCTTGATGAGTTTACTGACTCGTGGAAGGCACCTAGGATATTGAGTTTGTCGGTTGGTGTGGAGAAGATGAGGTTGTCGTTGTGTGCTCTGGCGTGTGTTGAATTGGAACCGCTTCTGAGAAGGATTGAGTTCATGTTTTGAGGAATGTGGAGATCAGCAATAGGAGTGTGTTGTTTGGGTCTGAACATGACATTTATTCGGGGGAAGAAGGAGTCAGAGTCACGATAATCTATTTCTTTGGTCAGGTTGGTCCAGAAACGTTCGATAGAGTTTTTGAGTTCCTTTTGAAGTTTTTTGTTGACTTTTTTGATTGTAGATTTGACAGATTTGGAGAAGAGTTGTTTGAGGTGTGGATCATTAGTGCGTAGATTACGTAAAAGGAAAACTAATAAGCTTTTGTTTTTTTGAAGTTTTTGAATTTTTCTATTTAGGTATTTCTGGGTGTTATTATTCGGTTTGATTTTTGGTATAAATCTGGAGATGGTGTGAGAAATTGCGTTGTTGAAACCTTCAAGGTGGTTGTCAATCTCTGGGATTGATAGGTTGCGGTCTTGTGGAATTTCAAGGTGATATGACTTGGCTAACTTTTTTGTGAAGCGCGGCCAGTTGGTGGTTTTATAGTTGAGTCTGTATGATTCTGGGTTTGGAGTCCAAAGGGGGGCGCAGGAAATTGGTAAAAGGAAAGTTATTAAGAGGGCTGTGTGGTCACTGTCGTAGGGTAGCGTGGGAGGTTTGCCGTTACTGCCGTTTAGCAGAGGCATTCTTGCGTCTACAAGACATATGTCTAGAAAAGACTGTGCTGGTTTGTAGGTAGGAGATGCAGGGGTGATGATTTTAGTTTTGTATTTGGTCGCGTGGGAGTCTTCCCATTGTTTCAGTTGTCTACCTCTCTGGTTGTCGATCCGATCTCCCCATGCTTTTCGTCTGGCATTAAGGTCCCCGGCAGCAACGAAATAATTGGTTTCGGATTGGAGATTGGTGCTGTCAAGGAGAGCATTTAGTTCGGTCGTGAATAGATCTCGGTTGTCAGATCTAGCGTAAGTGCTGATTAGTACCAGATTTTTGTTGCCGTTAATTTTTATTTTTATTGCTGTGTATTCTAGGATTGTGTTGGAAACGGCGGGTTTAATCTCTTCGAATGGGATACTACGTTTTATTAGGATAGCTGTACCACCACCTTTCTTTGAGTTTGGTCTGTCAGATCTAATTATGTCGTATTCCTTAAAAGTGGGTTTCAGTTTGGGCGTAAGTTTAGTTTCCGAGAGGAAGACAACGTGGTGGTTATGGTTTTGAAGGAAGCTGAGGAGTTCGAGACTTCTGTGGTTTGTAATTATGGAGTTTACATTGATAGCTGCAATTCTAATCTGGTTGGTGTGGTGATTGGGAGGGGTGAATTTTAATTAGAGAAGAGGGTGTTTAGAATGTATTCTATTTTCTGTGAATTGGCGGCTATTTGGGTTGCTAGTGTTTGGAGTTGGTTGGTGAGGACGTTTAGGAGGTCACCTTTTAGTTCTTGAAACCATGTTGGAGGTTGTGAGTTCTGGTGCGTGTGATGGTCGCTATTGGGTCACTGGATGGTGGGCCGGCGAGGTTTGCTGGTGGTGGATGGTGTTCCTTGAGGGGGAGTGAATTTCTGGCTGCTTGGGCGTATGAGGTGTTGGCTCGGATTGTTGAATTGAGAGCGCTGAATTTGCTGACTGCGTTGTGACGCTGTGCAGAAACCAGTTCTTTCTTCTGGAGAGCAAATTTGATGAAGGGGCATCCTTTGTATGATGCTGGATTGCTTTCCTGGTGGCAGTTGGCGCATTTCAGAGCCCGTCTGTTGTCTTGTTGGCTGATGGAGCAGTTCCCCGGTTCGTGGGTTTGGGCGCATTTTACGTACCTGTATTGTAGGTGACAGTTTCTACTAAAGTGTCCAAGTCGTTGGCATTTACGGCATTGGAAGATGGGCGGTTTTCTCAGCTGTTCCCATCTGATTTTTTGATGAGCAAGTACTTTAATCTTGTAGAGATCCTTGGTATTGCTGTCTGGCGATAGTTGGATGATGTGGTGATATCGGTCCGGATGGCTTCTATCGAATTGGAATTTCGATAATTTTATAATGTTTATGTTTGGAATTTGGAGGGCTGAAATTTCTTCCAAGATGTCATCAGGTGTGAAATCGTCTTTGATTCCTTTTATTATTAGCGATCTGGGTCTTAGCGATTTTGGTGTGTAAGTGAAGTGTTCGGTGTTTTCCTCTTTGAGTCGGTTGACCGTGGTCTGATGATATTGGATTTCTTGAAGGTATATTGTGTGGTTCTGTTTATCCACTTCTTTTATTGAAAAAGCATTGTTGGGAATATTCAATGATTTTAAGGCGTTGATAAGGGAGCCCAGGTTGGAATCTGTAGTAAATATTGGAGGTGGCCTGATCGTTTTAGGTGTTTTCTTGATATTGGTCGAGTTTGTACCATTTTCCTTACAGTTAAATTTCATCTTACTGCCCTGTAAAGCGGCATTCGCCACATCTGTGCGACCGTGCTCCCCTCTTAAATAAGAGCAAAATCGGCCGAAATCGACGGCCGGCGGCCGGAATTGGGCCGTCTTTTTGCCCAGGTCCAAATCCCTGGTCCATTGGACGGCAGAAAGAGGACCAACTGCGCGCACAGAATACCGGCCGAAATTGAGCCAAGTCGGCCTTCAGCCGCTCCAAGCGTAGCTTGTCCTCTATTCTGCCCATTTTCAGCCGCGGACCGACTTGGCCCTGGAAACGCCTGACTATCTGGGTATACAGGGTGTCAATTAAGTCCCGGGACGGCTGAATATTTTCTCATGTAAGGTATTTTTGAAAAAGGTCAAGGTCATTTCTGAAGTAATTTTCAACGAGGAATTCAACGGTGACCTTCAATTTGACCTTGAGCTTGACCTTCAAGGTCATTTCAAGGTTAGGTTAGGTTTTTTAAATGGAAACCCCCTTTTTTGACACCGGCAATAGAAAGAGCGGGAAATTTTACGTTTAGATATGTACTAAGTCATTGGTAGTGTTTGATCTTGAGGGTCACTCTAAGGTCATTTAAACTCGAGCAAGGTCTGGATATCTTTTGGAATAGATGGTTTTCAGTTTTTTTTTAACGACCAAAACTAATAACTTTAACAAGGCGTATTTAGTAGTGACCTATTTAAAAAAGTTATTAGTTTTGGTCGTTAAAAAAAAACTGAAAACCATCTATTCCAAAAGATATCCAGACCTTGCTCGAGTTTAAATGACCTTAGAGTGACCCTCAAGATCAAACACTACCAATGACTTAGTACATATCTAAACGTAAAATTTCCCGCTCTTTCGATTGCCGGTGTCAAAAAAGGGGGTTTCCATTTAAAAAACCTAACCTAACCTTGAAATGACCTTGAAGGTCAAGCTCAAGGTCAAATTGAAGGTCACCGTTGAATTCCTCGTTGAAAATTACTTCAGAAATGACCTTGACCTTTTTCAAAAATACCTTACATGAGAAAATATTCAGCCGTCCCGGGACTTAATTGACACCCTGTATATTGTGACGTGGCGTTTTAGCCAACGTCCTCAAATACCGAATAACGGAAGACCGGGTCACTTTCCGCTGCCGGAAAAGCGGGGCGAATCATGGCGAGCGCTCTCCCTGGGCACGAGCGAGACCCATGGGCGAATTTTTCATATTTTTGAGCGTCGCGCCAATTTGCGCGACGCACATTTGCAGGACCGTCACCGGGTCCCGAGAGGACCCGGAACACTTTTCCCCGCGGAGGAAATCGAACGCGAAAGGCGCCGGCGAAGGAATGAGCTGCCGGAGAATCGACACGGCCCAGGACCAACAACCTGGAGGCGCCACCAAAGAGCAGGACCGGCCAAGAAGATATCTCAGCTACTTTGGCGTCGCCTCAACCGGGAAGCAACGTGGCCCGCTACCGGATTGGCCGATGTCGATCGTCTGAGAGAGAAGCGGCGAATCAGCGTCAGCACTGCCGGAGAAGCCGCCAATCGCCGGACGCCAGGGATCGTCGCGCCGAGCGAGGCCCCTGCCGAAATTCGGGCCATGATAGGTCGAAGCGTTCCGCGGGGAGAAGCGTGCGGAAAGGAGGGACGCCTCACTTCCGCGTTCCCGAGTCAACGCGTAGAGAGTCACTCTCTCTCGTAGACCATTCGTCATACAGCCCGTAATATTGTAACCGCGAATTCCTAACGAGTACTTTGCTACGCACGCTGCCGGCGAAAGGAGCAAAGGGGATCATCCGGTTCGGGCGAATAAAGTGCCGGTCGTAAGTTCTTGTCGGATTTCCTATCGAAAATCAGAGTGATTCTTGTTCGCGTTGGCTCGGTGTGCGTGACGGGTTCGCGATCGCGTCGCGGAACTTCGACGTTGCTTTGCGGCTGCCGGCTGCAGCCAGTCCGCGAGCAAAACCATCGGTCGAGCGGTAGGCGAGCGGAGAAGACTATTTAGCGAAGTGCCGGGCACTATTTATCGAATTAGCGAGGATCCGCGCGTCTCCGTAACGTTCACACCAACCTCGTGTCGTCCCACGGTGGGACGCCGCCACGTGCTCGCGTCGCACTCGCGTTATCGGTGCCGGTAGAGAGAAGTAATTAGAGAGGCGCGTATTACATCGGAATCCGGGCGAGAAACGCATAAATCGCGTACGCGGAAGCTTCCATCGCGTGTTGCCGGGTTCGACGCGCTTCTGTAAAAGTCCAGACGGACAAGGCACGCGGGCGAATAATATCCGTCGTCGCAGAATTGTAGCGTGCCGGTTAACCTCGTCAACGCTGCCGGTGTCGGCCGGTGTTGAGAAACAACTAAATATCTGACGAATATATATATTTATTCTTCTGTGTGTATGGAACATCAAATAACTTAATAGTATAAGCTTTATACATCACCAACTGAACAAAAGAAATAATTTTTAAAGGCGCCTGCAATATAAATTCAAACTATTAGAATTCACACTACAGGCCACGTGTGTTACAAAATTAAACAATTTTCATTCGCAGGTTTCATACACCATTTATACTTAACATACCTTTATATAACTTTATCACTTATCACATTCGGCCTTAGAACTTTGCAATATTAAAGCTTTTATAAACACTAAATTTGTTCTGACCATTCTCTTTCCATTCCAAAAGCTGACAAAAGGAAAATGAGAGGGAGCGAGTCATTCTTATACACGAGTACCATACCTCACGCACCAATCACACACAGGATATTTACATTCAACCAATCACACGTAACAGCGCGGTTAGCATACCGTAAAATAATTACATCTCAACAGCCGGCAGCGCGATTATACTATCTGTCGCTAATAAATTCTGGTTGACCAAATTTCATGGAGTCCTGATTTCGTGAGAAACCATCCCGCCGCGGGGAACGCCTCGTGGTCGTCCTGCGTAGTATCCTGGGCCCGTTCGCGTAACATTCCCGTGGCACCTTCCGTGCCTGGCGCCCGAATATTCGCGAGATTCACGGTAAATTGACGAGCCTGCGAACAACTTTTGTCCCGGGTGGACCGCGTTTTGCGCGGTCGAACGCGGCCCGGCTTCCGAGCTTATAAATACCCGGTGTCGTCGCAGTTTCCGCCCGTCCGGCGGTGACTTGCTAGACGACGTGACAATATACAGGGTGTCCCAAAACTACCCTAGGAGCCGAAAATGGGAGGTTCCTTGGGTCATTCGAAGCGACATTTTCCGTTACAAAAATAGTGTCCGTGGCTTTGTTTAAGAGTTATTAACAAAAAACCCGGATCAATCAGAGCGTGGCTACAGCGGATTGATTCTGAGTCGACCAATAGCGACACCACGCCTCACGGGACCTGTCGCAGAGTCGGACTCCGTTCACTATAGCTGCGCTCTGATTGGTCCGTGTTTTTCGTTAATAACTCCTAAACAAAGCCGCGGACGCCATTTTTGCAAAGGAAACTGTCGCTTCAAATGACCCAAGGAACCTCCCATTTTCGGCTCCTAGGGTAGTTTTGGGACACCCTGTATATAACATATAATTTCTGAATTTCTTTTCTTATTTTCTTTATATTGCGCGAGAAATGTAACCAATTATTATATCAAATATTATATCGAATATTGAATTATTGTATTTTAACACTATATTGCGAGCGATAGAATTAAGCGAAACCTATTTTAAACAAATGAAATAATTCGAAATATAATATGCGAGCGATTAACTAGAAGAAACTTCCGTTGAGATTTATTCGTTATCGAAGAATATGAAAAAAAATTGAGAAAAAATTGCTGAACAATGGACCGATGCAAATGAATCGAATATCGTGCGTCCGGTCGAGAGATAGACGATGGATTAAGTAGAAAAATTGGTTACAAAGAAATGGATGAGCATGCATCCACCATAAGAAGATTAAGCGAAGAACAATGGATCAACAAGTCTAGAAAGGGGTGCCTCCTCATCAGGAGAGTCCGCCGACAATCAAAATCTTTGAGACACTTCGTTCGTACATAGTAAAAATTCAGTTCAGTAAATACTCAGTTAAAATTCAGTCAGTTTCAATCAGTCGTGTTTTGTTAAATTCACCCTCTGTTCAGTTAAAGTGTTTTATAAAACTTCAAAAGTGAAGAGTAAAAGTTAAGGTTTCAATCCAAAAAATATAGCGTGTATACCCGCTGGATTTTTATACCACTCTTCATCATCCTCAACTCCACCACATCAACATCATTAAAGCGGACACGCAACTGATAGCGAATACCGAGTCCGTACTATAGTTTACGAAAATAAAAGCGAAATACAACTATCACTTATTGGATTTATGGGTATATTAAACTAGACTCTATTAGTATAGGAAACAAAATTTATTCTATAAAATATATTTTATGAAGGCACGTTGTGAGACACGTCTTTACTATTCGACAAACTCGAACGAAGTGAGGATCGCTCTTGAAAAAACAGACGACGATCTAAGGAGCAAGCGAGAGTTGAGAGTTCCATGACCCGAACGGCATAGATACAATGTATGGTTTGTACAGGCGCTCGAAAGTCAAGCGACCGAATGTGCCTACTAAATAACAGTAGATTATTTTTGTCAATTTGTTTCTTAAATAAATTCCAACACGCTCCCTCAAAAATAAATCTATTATTCAGTTAAGACGTGCCTTCCTTGTGCTTCGTCTGGGGCTAATTATATATATGGTCCAACATTTGTTGCTTGGGATTAGGGAAACCCAGAGAAAACCTAATCAGACCAGTACATACACACACATATAAAAATAATTGTAATTACTTGAAAAAAAAAATTATCAATATTAATACAGTAAAATTATTCCAAATCCAGTCCATTTCTCAGTTCTAGGAACCTGGCTGTTGGCAACGGCTTGGTCAAAATATCGGCCAGCTGACTTCCTGTGGGCATATATAACAGTTTAATTATGCCCTTTTCAACCTGCTCTCTAGAAAAATGGTACTTTATATCTATGTGTTTTGATCTTTTATGATTCGTTGGATTGTTAGCAATACTAATGCAGCCATTGTTATCCTCATAGATTACAATTGGCTGCAGAACATCTATATTTAAACTCTTCGCCAAAGATCTCAACCAAAGGGCTTCTCTAACAGCTTCAAAAAGCGCCATATATTCAGCTTCTGTAGATGAAGCTGCTACAGATGCCTGTCGTTTTGTATTCCAACAGATTGTGCATCTCTCAAACAATTTAAACAGATATCCTGTTGTACTTCTTCTATCATTTAAATCATTTCCTCCCCAATCTGAATCAACATAGCCGCTCAGAAGATTAACATAATTTGCTCTTTCGTAAACTAATTTGATATTTTGCGAACCCTTCAGATATCTAAGTACTCTTTTCAAGCACTGCCAAAGTTCTTTGTTATTTTTGTTTAGATATCTGCTTAAAATGTTCACAGCTGTGCTTAAATCAGGCCTCGTACATAGCATCACGTACATCAAACATCCGACAAGATTTCGGCAAGGAGCATCATACTCCTCAGCGGAATTTAATGCCGTGTAATCTAATTTATGTTCAAGAGGCGTATTGATAGGGTTGCAATCTGACATTTTAAATTTGTGCAAAATTGTTTTAATATATGCACTTTGGTCCATGCTTATCTTATTTCCATTTCTTTCAATTTTAATACCTAAGAAAAGTTTTATTTCGTTTAAATCTGTCATGCAAAATTTTATTTTTAGGTAATTTTTAAAACTATTCATTGTGTCGATTTTTGCGGTTGCAATCACTAAGTCATCTACATACAACACAACATATATATTTTCCGATACATCTCCTTTGTCTAAAATGTAAATGCATCTATCGACAGGTGAATTTTTAAAGCCTTTTTCTAGAAGAGCTTGTTCGAAGATTTCAAACCAGCATCTGGCTGCCTGCTTTAATCCGTACAACGCCTTATTTAATTTACACACTTGATTATTATCACATTTAACTCCCTCAGGAACTTTCATATATATTTCTTCCTTTAATGTTCCATTCAGAAAAGCAGTTTTGACGTCCATGTGATGGATCAACAAGTTAAACTGATTTGAAAAAGCTAGTATAAATCTAAAGCTAGAAATTCTGGCAACCGGTGCAAAGGTTTCATTGTAGTCTTCTAAATATTGTTGACTAAACCCTCGAGCAACAAGCCGAGCTTTATATCTCAATGGATTTCCAAATTCATCGTTCTTAATTGTGAACACCCATTTACAGTCAACAATATTTTTATGCTCAGGCTTTGAGACCAAGGTCCATGTATTATTTATCAAAAGTGAATTGATCTCTTCTTTAACAGCCTGTTCCCACTGAATTTTATCCTTCATATTTTCAATGTCTCTATACGATACAGGGATTTTACAAACAATCGATTGAGCGCATAAAAGATAAACGTCCAATATATTGTCTTCATTGTATGAAACATCTGGTCGATTTTTAATTCGATCGCTTCTTCTTAAATCAGAAGCTACTTGTCTTTTTCGATAATTATTTATAGAACTATCATTGTGTGAATCTGTTTCAATTACAGATTTATTAAGTCCATGACTTAAATCGACATTTTCAATAACAGTATTTAACGGTGGAGATTTATCTGATTTAGTACTATTAGATTTAAAATTATCTACTGATTTTGACTGCACGTCAGATGCATCAGTTTCAGGCTGTACCATTACAGGCCTCGATATCAAAAAATTAGTTTCGTCAACTATTACATCTCTCACAATAACAAATTTACCAGTTTCCACATTCCACACTTTATAGCCGTTCGGTTCGTAACCAACTAGAATGCCTTTCGAAGATTTTTCTTCGAATTTTGATTGTCTAATTTTATTATGTATATATACTGTTGAACCGAACACCTTCAAATACCTTAATTGTGGCTTTTTGCTATGCCACATTTCGTATGGTGTTTTTAATTGTTTCAAAGCTTTTGTCGGAGTTAAATTAATTAAATATACAGCGGTAAGGACAGCTTCTCCCCAGAAAACCTTATTCAGACTAGCTCCAGCAATTAAAGTCCGAGCTTTTTCTGTTATCGTCCTTACCATACGTTCCGATACACCATTTAACTGTGGGGTTCGTGGAACTGTTAAGTGATATGTAATGCCTTTTTCAACACAATAATCTTTCATTTCGTTTGACAAGTATTCCCCGCCATTATCGCAATACAAGTTTACTAATTTAGAATTAAAATGAGTTTCACTCTTTGCAACATAGTCTTTAAACATTGAAAATACGTCTGATTTATGTGATATCAAATATGTTACACAATAGTGGGTATATTCATCAACAAAAACTAGAAAATAATTTTTTTCGTTAATTGTAGTAGGAGTGATTGGACCACAAACATCTGAATGCACAATGAATAACGGTCGTTTTACATATTTCTTATCTTTTGAGGTTCGAAATGGTAATCGCGATTGTTTGCCGTTTATGCAAGCTTCACAAAGATTGTCGTTAACCACAACATTCTCTACTTGATTTATATCTGCAAACATTTTTCTATTCTTTAATTCTAAAAATTTTGACTTTCCGATATGGCCTAAACGCTGATGCCATAACTCATAATTATCTTTTATCGTATTAGAGACATGGACAGTAGGATAAGCATTTACTATAAAATCTATACCAGTTAAATTGTTTAGGGGCTTACCAGACATTATGACGTTTTCATTTTTACTTATCTTAACGCCTTCCTTGTCGAAAACAACGGTCATGCCTGCCTGCTGGATCCTTTGAACGGACAGCAAATTATACGGCACATCTGGGCAGTAGTATATATTGTCCACGGTTCCCTTGATGCCCAAGTTGGTAGTAACATCCAGCGTCCCTTGTTTTGTCGCTGCAATGAATGTCCCATTTTTCGCCACAGAAATTCGTACTGGCGTCTGCAACACCTTAAAGTTTCCGGTCAGGTCTTCCCTGTTGATCAGGTGATCCGATGCCCCCGAATCCAAGACGAAGGTGATTTTGTTTGTTTCCTGCATTTCTGATTGGTAATCTCCAACCATGAATGCGAAACTTGACGCAGGCGTTGACGAACTTGACGAAGGTTGAACCATTTGAACGGTTTGTGCAGTTTTATCTGTTCCAGCACTTTGTTGAGGGATGCTTCTTTTATAATAAATGCAGTTCGGTTTGATGTGTCCTTTTCTGCCACAGTGGTGGCATTTTACTTCTCGTTTTTTGTTCGTCTGGTTATTTCGTTTAAATTTCTGTTGCGGTTTTGAGAAATTGAATTCTCGTTTCCTTCCCTTAAATTCAGCGTGAAGCACTTTTAAACTGGTATCACGGTTCTCACTCGTCAATTTGACCTCATGGTCCAAAAGTCTCGTCTTGACAAATGCAAGTGTTAAATTGTCTTCCGATAATGTTTCAATCGCTGTTATTACACCATCGTAGGACGCGGGCAATGTTAACAAGAGGTGTGACACTTTATCGGCTTCTTCCATTTTTGCACCCGCGCCTAATAGTTCCGAAATTATCTCATCGAAAACCGTAAAATGTTTTAATAGTGACGTATTATTTTGGAATTTTAGAAGTAATAGTTTTTTTCGTAATGCAAGCTGTGTAGCGACACTCTTTCGCTCATAAATAGCATCCAAACTACACAACACTTCTCTAGCACTTTTATTTGTCTTTACTAAACTAAGCAATGAGTCCGACAAATATTCTATGATGACATTTTTAGCGAGATTTTCAGCCCGAATCCATTCCGTAGTTAGCTTTGTCGGAATGTTGTCATCGATCACTTTTATTGCGTCCAACTCGGTTAACAAGCCGCGAATTCTGAACTTCCACGTAGTATATTTTTCACCGTCGAAAGGTTTGATATTCCTTTTCTTATCCATTGTCTTCTATGAGTTTCTTAAATTCACTGTGTCTATGCACGATATTGAACACACGGCAAACTATTTCACAACGTAATTCTTTTTAGAAAATGTCTCTTACACAACGTAACTAGGTACACGACGTAATACAGTATGCAACGTAACCTGGGCCCATAACCTATTGGATTTATGGGTATATTAAACTAGACTCTATTAGTATAGGAAACAAAATTTATTCTATAAAATATATTTTATGAAGGCACGTTGTGAGACACGTCTTTACTATTCGACAAACTCGAACGAAGTGAGGATCGCTCTTGAAAAAACAGACGACGATCTAAGGAGCAAGCGAGAGTTGAGAGTTCCATGACCCGAACGGCATAGATACAATGTATGGTTTGTACAGGCGCTCGAAAGTCAAGCGACCGAATGTGCCTACTAAATAACAGTAGATTATTTTTGTCAATTTGTTTCTTAAATAAATTCCAACATCACTAAATACTAACATTTATAATAATTTATAACAATTTTATGTATTCTGAATTTGTTCCTTCTTTTAAAATACACTTTGTTCAATTGTTTTACTAGAATCAATTATCAAAATCATTTTAAAAAGACCCAACATCGATTTCTTCGTTCCACATCCTAAATTAAAGCCATTTACATATAAAAGAACCCTCAATTACCCGAACCGAAGCCGATAAATGCAGGCAGGTTCAAAACTGCGTTATATCTCCTATTAAAATCTTTAAACTTTTAACTTCTCATTATACGTCCCAAATAGGACGTAACAAAACAAAAGAAAAAATAGTGAAAAGTGAGGAAAGCTAGTTATGTATAAACAAAAAAAAATAGTGACAACAGCACGTGGTGTTCCCAAGCGGTCACCCATCCAAGTACTGACCACGCTCAGCAATGTTTAACTTCGATGATCGGACGAGAATCGGTTCTTTGCAATGCGATATGGCCGTTGCCTCTTGATATAGTCCAGCAATTAATGATATACAATTTATTTTTCACAATGTACAGAGGACAAATGGATATAATACATATTTCTCATTTATGAATACATGTGTTTTTCAAAACCATCAATATTGATATGTGTGGGAGGCTTTATTCGTTCAACTATAAATAATCAAGATTTACATAAATTTATACAGGCTGTTATTGGAAATGGGTATAAATAAATGGACGCGCTGATATATTTAACTTTAAGATTTCTTTATTCAAAGGCACGGAAGGACAACTTGTCTATTCGGTTAGCGGACTCGAAGTGAAGTGAAATTAAAAGAAAGTTGTAGGGGCGGAGAGAAGGACTGTCGCCCCCTTAACTGTTCGGAAAAACCCCAGCCTTCATAGTTTACAGTACAGGCCCTTGGGTTGACGAAAGCCAGGCCTATGGGTCCGGTTACATCTGGACTATTATTCTACGCTACAGAAACTGCAGCGTTTCCCTCGGACACAGAAATTCATTTTTGAATTCGGGCAATTGCAATATCGTTACTAATAAACCAACAGCTGTTGTCACTATTTTGTCTTCTTTTATATGTCACTCGCTTCAATGACCAACCACCGAAAAGGCAACCTACTCTTCAATTTTCGGTTCCCTGCTGAAGGAAACCGAAAATTGAGGAAAGCAGATTGCCTTTGTTGGGATTGGTGAGGGAACGAGTTATATATGTACAAACAAAAAAAAAGTGACAACAGCACGTGGTGTTCCCAAGCGGTCACCCATCCAAGTACTGACCACGCTCAGCAATGTTTAACTTCGATGATCGGACGAGAATCGGTTCTTTGCAATGCGATATGGCCGTTGCCTCTTGAAATAGTCCAGCAATTAATGATATACAATTTATTTCTCACAATGTAAAGCGGACAAGTGGATACAATATATATTTCTCATTTATGAATACATGTGTTTTTCAAAACCATTAATATTGATATGTGTGGGAGGCCTTATTCGTTCAACTACAAATAATCAAGATTTACAAAAATTTATACTGGCTGTTGTCACTATTTTGTCTTCTTTTATATGTCACTCGCTTCAATGACCAACCACCGAAAAGGCAACCTGCTCTTCAATTTTCGGTTCCCTGCTGAAGGAAACCAAAAATTGAGGAAAGCAGATTGTCTTTGTTGGGATTGGTGAGGGAGCGAGTTATATATGTACAAACAAAAAAAAAGTGACAACAGCACGTGGTGTTCCCAAGCGGTCACCCATCCAAGTACTGACCACGCTCAGCAATGTTTAACTTCGATGATCGGACGAGAATCGGTTCTTTGCAATGCGATATGGCCGTTGCCTGTTGAAATAGTCCAGCAATTAATGATATACAATTTATTTCTCACAATGTAAAGCGGACAAGTGGATATAATATATATTCCTCATTTATGAATACATGTGTTTTTCAAAACCATTAATATTGATATGTGTGGGAGGCTTTATTCGTTCAACTATAAATAATCAAGATTTACATAAATTTATACAGGCTGTTATTGGAAATGGGTATAAATAAATGGACGCGCTGATATATTTAACTTTAAGATTTCTTTATTCAAAGGCACGGAAGGACAACTTGTCTATTCGGTTAGCGGACTCGAAGTGAAGTGAAATTAAAAGAAAGTTGTAGGGGCGGAGAGAAGGACTGTCGCCCCCTTAACTGTTCGGAAAAACCCCAGCCTTCATAGTTTACAGTACAGGCCCTTGGGTTGACGAAAGCCAGGCCTATGGGTCCGGTTACATCTGGACTATTATTCTACGCTACAGAAACTGCAGCGTTTCCCTCGGACACAGACATTCATTTTTGAATTCGGGCAATTGCAATATCGTTACTAATAAACCAACAGCTGTTGTCACTATTTTGTCTTCTTTTATATGTCACTCGCTTCAATGACCAACCACCGAAGTGAAGTGAAATTAAAAGAAAGTTGTAGGGGCGGAGAGAAGGACTGTTCTGTTCCCTGCTGAAGGAAACCGAAAATTGAGGAAAGCAGATTGCCTTTGTTGGGATTGGTGAGGGAGCGAGTTATATATGTACAAACAAAAAAAAAGTGACAACAGCACGTGGTGTTCCCAAGCGGTCACCCATCCAAGTACTGACCACGCTCAGCAATGTTTAACTTCGATGATCGGACGAGAATCGGTTCTTTGCAATGCGATATGGCCGTTGCCTGTTGAAATAGTCCAGCAATTAATGATATACAATTTATATTTCACAATGTACAGAGGACAAATGGATATAATACATATTTCTCATTTATGAATACATGTGTTTTTCAAAACCATCAATATTGATATGTGTGGAAGGCTTTATTCGTTCAACTATAAATAATCAAGATTTACATAAATTTATACAGGCTGTTGTCACTATTTTGTCTTCTTTTATATGTCACTCGTTTCAATGACCAACCACCGAAAAGGCAACCTGCTCTTCAATTTTCGGTTCCCTCCTGAAGGAAACCGAAAATTGAGGAAAGCAGATTGCCTTTCTGGGGATTGGTGAGCGAGCGAGTTATATATGTACAAACAAAAAAAAAAGTGACAACAGCACGTGGTGTTCCCAAGCGGTCACCCATCCAAGTACTGACCACGCTCAGCAATGTTTAACTTCGATGATCGGACGAGAATCGGTTCTTTGCAATGCGATATGGCCGTTGCCTGTTGAAATAGTCCAGCAATTAATGATATACAATTTATTTCTCACAATGTAAAGCGGACAAGTGGATATAATATATATTCCTCATTTATGAATACATGTGTTTTTCAAAACCATTAATATTGATATGTGTGGGAGGCTTTATTCGTTCAACTATAAATAATCAAGATTTACATAAATTTATACAGGCTGTTATTGGAAATGGGTATAAATAAATGGACGCGCTGATATATTTAACTTTAAGATTTCTTTATTCAAAGGCACGGAAGGACAACTTGTCTATTCGGTTAGCGGACTCGAAGTGAAGTGAAATTAAAAGAAAGTTGTAGGGGCGGAGAGAAGGACTGTCGCCCCCTTAACTGTTCGGAAAAACCCCAGCCTTCATAGTTTACAGTACAGGCCCTTGGGTTGACGAAAGCCAGGCCTATGGGTCCGGTTACATCTGGACTATTATTCTACGCTACAGAAACTGCAGCGTTTCCCTCGGACACAGACATTCATTTTTGAATTCGGGCAATTGCAATATCGTTACTAATAAACCAACAGCTGTTGTCACTATTTTGTCTTCTTTTATATGTCACTCGCTTCAATGACCAACCACCGAAGTGAAGTGAAATTAAAAGAAAGTTGTAGGGGCGGAGAGAAGGACTGTTCTGTTCCCTGCTGAAGGAAACCGAAAATTGAGGAAAGCAGATTGCCTTTGTTGGGATTGGTGAGGGAGCGAGTTATATATGTACAAACAAAAAAAAAGTGACAACAGCACGTGGTGTTCCCAAGCGGTCACCCATCCAAGTACTGACCACGCTCAGCAATGTTTAACTTCGATGATCGGACGAGAATCGGTTCTTTGCAATGCGATATGGCCGTTGCCTGTTGAAATAGTCCAGCAATTAATGATATACAATTTATTTTTCACAATGTACAGAGGACAAATGGATATAATACATATTTCTCATTTATGAATACATGTGTTTTTCAAAACCATCAATATTGATATGTGTGGAAGGCTTTATTCGTTCAACTATAAATAATCAAGATTTACATAAATTTATACAGGCTGTTGTCACTATTTTGTCTTCTTTTATATGTCACTCGTTTCAATGACCAACCACCGAAAAGGCAACCTGCTCTTCAATTTTCGGTTCCCTCCTGAAGGAAACCGAAAATTGAGGAAAGCAGATTGCCTTTCTGGGGATTGGTGAGCGAGCGAGTTATATATGTACAAACAAAAAAAAAAGTGACAACAGCACGTGGTGTTCCCAAGCGGTCACCCATCCAAGTACTGACCACGCTCAGCAATGTTTAACTTCGATGATCGGACGAGAATCGGTTCTTTGCAATGCGATATGGCCGTTGCCTGTTGAAATAGTCCAGCAATTAATGATATACAATTTATTTCTCACAATGTAAAGCGGACAAGTGGATATAATATATATTCCTCATTTATGAATACATGTGTTTTTCAAAACCATTAATATTGATATGTGTGGGAGGCTTTATTCGTTCAACTATAAATAATCAAGATTTACATAAATTTATACAGGCTGTTATTGGAAATGGGTATAAATAAATGGACGCGCTGATATATTTAACTTTAAGATTTCTTTATTCAAAGGCACGGAAGGACAACTTGTCTATTCGGTTAGCGGACTCGAAGTGAAGTGAAATTAAAAGAAAGTTGTAGGGGCGGAGAGAAGGACTGTCGCCCCCTTAACTGTTCGGAAAAACCCCAGCCTTCATAGTTTACAGTACAGGCCCTTGGGTTGACGAAAGCCAGGCCTATGGGTCCGGTTACATCTGGACTATTATTCTACGCTACAGAAACTGCAGCGTTTCCCTCGGACACAGACATTCATTTTTGAATTCGGGCAATTGCAATATCGTTACTAATAAACCAACAGCTGTTGTCACTATTTTGTCTTCTTTTATATGTCACTCGCTTCAATGACCAACCACCGAAGTGAAGTGAAATTAAAAGAAAGTTGTAGGGGCGGAGAGAAGGACTGTTCTGTTCCCTGCTGAAGGAAACCGAAAATTGAGGAAAGCAGATTGCCTTTGTTGGGATTGGTGAGGGAGCGAGTTATATATGTACAAACAAAAAAAAAGTGACAACAGCACGTGGTGTTCCCAAGCGGTCACCCATCCAAGTACTGACCACGCTCAGCAATGTTTAACTTCGATGATCGGACGAGAATCGGTTCTTTGCAATGCGATATGGCCGTTGCCTGTTGAAATAGTCCAGCAATTAATGATATACAATTTATTTTTCACAATGTACAGAGGACAAATGGATATAATACATATTTCTCATTTATGAATACATGTGTTTTTCAAAACCATCAATATTGATATGTGTGGAAGGCTTTATTCGTTCAACTATAAATAATCAAGATTTACATAAATTTATACAGGCTGTTGTCACTATTTTGTCTTCTTTTATATGTCACTCGTTTCAATGACCAACCACCGAAAAGGCAACCTGCTCTTCAATTTTCGGTTCCCTCCTGAAGGAAACCGAAAATTGAGGAAAGCAGATTGCCTTTCTGGGGATTGGTGAGCGAGCGAGTTATATATGTACAAACAAAAAAAAAAGTGACAACAGCACGTGGTGTTCCCAAGCGGTCACCCATCCAAGTACTGACCACGCTCAGCAATGTTTAACTTCGATGATCGGACGAGAATCGGTTCTTTGCAATGCGATATGGCCGTTGCCTCTTGAACTAGTCTAGCAATGAATGATATAGTATTTATTTTGTAAAATGTACAGAGAACATACGGATATAATATATGTAATTACAGTTTTCATTTATTAATTCATGCATTTTTTAAACTATTAAGATCGGTGTGTGTAGGAGGGTTTATTCATTCAACCTTAATTAATCAAGATTTACATAAACTTACAGGAGCTGTTGTCACTATTTTATCTTTTGTGATATGTATATTACTCGCTTCAATGACCAACCCCCGAAACGGCAACCTGCTCTTCAATTTTCGGTTCCCCTCCTGAAGGAAATCAAAAATTGAGGAGAGCAGGTTGCATTTTTGGGGGTTGGTGAGGGAAGCGAGTTATGTATAAACAAAAGAAAAAATAGTGACAACAGCACGTGGTGTTCCCAAGCGGTCACCCGTAATTTCCACCGTTACCACCCCGCCCATTGCGCCCACTTACCCTGCCGCGGGATAGCACGGGCGCTGGCAGTCTCTCGTCGGTGCCATTGCCGAAGTGTAGGGAATATCCATAGCGGTGCGAAATATCCCTAGCAGCGCGAGATGAAAATATTCTTTGTAATGTTATCCGCAACTATCGTTGTTAATTATCAACAGTTGTCATGGCAAAGGAACAGGAGAATTGCTCTTTGTGCCAAGCGGCAACTGTTGTTCTTCACCCTTTTGATTTTATCTCGCGATGTGACAACATGTATTTATATTTATAGAACTTCGCGCATGATTGTATTAAATTAATTATCTAGCGAATCATTTACTTCAATTTATTATTCAAAGTTTCTCGCAATTGTTTAAAATATACATTCCTATTATTCCTCTCAATTGTGAGTTTATTTTTCTGAATTTAAATCTCTCCTCCGACTACGAGATCTGGCCGAAGTGGAACGGCCATTAGAAGAGATCATTTATCGGTAACCGTGAGTTTCCGGTTATCTACAACAACGAACATTTCCACAGGAGGCTGAAGACACCGCCACCTCGTGGCCGTGACTTGCGAATCGATGAACTGAATACCATCACTGGGTTATTTAGGTTACAAACATTTCTTATTTCTACAATGTGCGCAAATAATTATTATAATAGCGATATATAAAATTAACATTACTGTTTCGATATCACCTTAATTAAAGGGTTTAATTAAATAACCATTTATAATATTAAAAATGTTTTATTATTTATTATGCTGTAAATAGTTCGTAATTTCCTAAAAAAGGAGAAATTTTATATCTTTTGCATGCCTATCAAACAGAATTTTTTTCGGTTTAAAGAAAATTAATAACATATACATATATATTTATTAGATTCTGTACAGAATCTTCATCACGAATCAGCACGACGACACAAATGTTGTAAGATGGCATATTATACACTAACCTGTGTGTTTAACCTACATAAATAATTTTGTAAACGACAAGTTAAGAAATGAGTTAAAACAAATATATCTTATGAGAATTATATTAAAAGAAAAACAGAAAACATGAACCTGTTACCAAAAACCCATGAAGAATTCAGTCAAGTCGAATATTGGAACACATTTTTCAAGAAACGTGGTAAAAAGAGTTTTGAATGGTACGTATTATTTATATTTATAAGTAACTTGTAAATGTAATTTATTAGATTTATGGCATTTATGTTTGTATTCAGGTATGGAGAATATCCAGAATTATGCAGTATACTCTTAAAGTTCATCAAAACAAAAGACAATGTTTTAATTGTTGGTTGCGGTAATTCAACTCTTAGTATGTGCTTGTACGATGCTGGTTACAGGTAAAATTTATTTATATTCAATGAAAGTATAATCTTAAGGGTAACATTAATCAATCATTAAATTTATATATGTTTTTCAAATGTCTAAAACATAAGCGCTCTATAATACTTTCACATGAGGATTAATTGTTTTTATTTTGTAAATTAATTGATAAAACATATTATGTTTACATTACCTAAATATGTTACATGTTCGTTTATAAAGATTGATATTGAAGTACATGTGTTTTTTAATCACAGGAACATTACCAATATTGATATATCACATATTGTTATTAAACAAATGCATGACATTAATGCTTCGGTGAGGCCAAATTTAATTTATGAGCAAATGGATGCTACACAAATGACTTATCCAAACGATTCATTTAGTGTTATTTTGGATAAAGGTACTTTAGATGCTCTTATGCCAGATACCAAGGAAGGTACAATATCCACAATTACCAAATACTTTAAAGTAAGTTCATATATATTAAATAATGTTCAAAATGATGTGAAAAGAATGTTTCTTTATATATAAACTTATCTATTTTAGGAAATCACAAGAATTCTGCGTAATGGTGGCAGATATATTTGTATTACTCTATTACAAGAGCACATTTTAACAGAACTTTTGTCTTATTTTCCTGCTGCTGGATTTATGTTTCGTATAATACGATGTTACGAAGCAGAAGCAAAAGCTCGAATAGAAGAAGGCAGTTCGATTCCAGTTTTTGTAGTAGTTGCTACAAAATTTACAAATTTACCACATACTGTAAGCTTTCCGTTTCTATATTTCAATACAATTACAATAATAAATTTCTATTTTACAAAATAGAAAAGCTTTTGTTAGAACCTTGGTTACAACTATTGTCAGTATATTGTATGTATACATAATTATGTATTCTCTATTATTTATGTATACACATAATATATTATCTAATAATTGTTACAAAATCAGAATCGTTTTGTTGTCACTTTTATTAAATAATTTGTAACTAGTTGATAGATTTTTCGAAAGAAATACACTCAGGATTTATAATTATAACAGGTCTTGGAAATAGCATTGGTTGATGGTCCTCCAAAACGGTTGTCAACGTCAAATGATATGATATCTGCTGTACTTTCAACACAAAAATCAGCTTTAATTTGTAATAATCTACAGAAACGAAGTGTAGCTGATATTGGAGAGATATCATTGGATTTACATCGTCCTGATGATGAGCATCCACGTTATACAATCTATGTATTGGACAAGCCTAAAATGCATGGTATAAATACATACGCAGCATTTATAGTGCCACAGGGAAAGTAAGTTTGCTTTCACCTTTACAGGGCCGAAATCTTTCCATTGAAAACTTGAAATTTCTTTACAAAAACAATACATATACGCATGTATATACAAGGTGGTCCACACAACTTGTTCACCCTCAATAACTTCTAAAGTATGCATTGTATGAAAAAATTCTTCTAGGAAAGTTGTACAGTTCGAAGGGATACATTATCTAATTCATATACTTTTTTATAACTGGAGGCGTTTCGGATATTTGAAGGTCAACTTCGTTTTTTAAAATGGAATGCTATATTTTTTATGCCAAACTATCGAAGAGTGTTAAATTATGAGTAAAAAAATTACTGACCTTTATTAGCCATAAACCTAATAGTTAACGAATACTTTCACTTTGTTTCTTGAAAAGGGTCTGTATATGATATCAAGTAACAGTTTCAATACCAGCAAAGTACTCGATTTACAGTAGTGGAAACGTGAAATAGTTAGCTTTTCGTCGAATTCGACTTTAAGACAATGTTAACATAGCGAAGAGGTTACAAAAAGCTGAATATTCCACTACTGTAAATTGAGTAATATGATAGTAAAAATATCACGTAATATGCATTTTGAATTCGTCTTAATGTCCTCTAAATATGATAAAAAAAATATGCGTTCCTATTTGTAAAACCCAAGGTGACCTCGATTTCGCCATTGAAACAAACTGTTTTCAACATGTTCTTAATAATATCTATTGTGCACTTCATATCTGCAATTTTTTTTGTCCGATGGCTGCAAGTGGGTGCAAAATCGGTTGCGTTAGAGGAAACACCCTGTATATAAATTTGTATATTTACACACATATTGTATAAACAACCAACATATTATATTAAATTCCTAAGTTTGTCCCTTGCCACTAAGATTGCCACCCAGGCCCTCTAAAAATTAATTTCTATTAGTATTATAAGCGAATACGATTTTACCAATAATTTATATTTCATTAGAGAAACAGATTGGTTATTTAGCACAAAAGAAGGAAGACAGCAAGTTCTTAAGAGTGCGCAACGAGATAGGCTTGCAATTGTAACTCTACGCAGGGAACATAAATTTGAGAGTTGGGATGCTGTAAAAACTGAATTGGAGGATTGCATTTTGAATTTAGCACCAGAAGGTTTATCTAAAAAAAATGATATTCCTTTCTTATCATTAGGGTCTGATGTAGGACAGAGAGTTATATGTTATGAAGGGAAAAGTGAGCTAAGTGGTTCTTTTGTTGTTGAAGAAATTGAAAGGGATGGTTATGAGTTTAGAAGACTCGTGTTTCTAAGTAATCCATATGTTATTCAAAGCGAAGCTCGGCTCAAGCAAGGTATTAAATTTTGTTCCTATATTCTACTATTATGTTAATGATTCTTTTTTAATTTTTAATTAACCTTTTTTTTAGTGAAGTCTAGACGTGGTAAAATGAAAAAAGTTATCGATCCTGGTTTCCTAGCTTGTGATCATCATTTATATATGAGTATTGGTGTTACTGCTGTAATAAATCCTAAAGAATCTGATGAAATTATGATCGTAGGATTAGGGGGAGGGAGTTTATGTACATTTTTGTATAATTGCTTTCTTAAGGTACGAACACGGATATTATAAAATTCATTTATTACATATGACAATATATACAGTGGGTGTACAAAATGTTCGTACACATTTTAAAATAGAATAATTTTTTTATAAGTGTACGAAACAACCTTACGAAATGATATGTAAAAATGATTTTCCAAAAGTTATAATTTACAAGGTTACATGCAAAAATAAAATATGTATTTTTTAAAACTTTTTTACTTGTGCTCTGAAAGAAAATTTAAAATATATGTTTTGTGAATCTATAGTAGTTACACACTTGCTGAAAATTTCATTGAAATTTGTAGTACGTGTATAACCAACATAAATCTACAAAACAAATATTTTAAATTTTCATTGAGAGCCTAAATGAAAGAGTTTTAAAAAATGCCTTTTTTATTTTGGCATGTAGTCTTGTAAATTGTAATTTTTGAAAAATCTTTTTTGCATATCATTTCGTAAGCCAATTCTTCTAATTAATTATAAAAGATCAGGTCGTTTGATATAATTATAAAAAAGTTATTCTATTTTAAAAGGTGTGTGAATACTTTGTACACCTACTGTAGTTTATTCACGCTATTATTAACCATTGTTTAACTAGCAAACGCTGGTTAATAGTACCGTGTACACCACGTGTAAGATATAATTATATACTAATACGTATTTTTAATTTTTGCAGTTGAAAATTATTGCTGTTGAAATCGATGAAGCAATGCTGAAAGTTGCAACCGACTATTTTGGACTTACCCTTGACGCCAGAATGAAGGCTGAAATTGCTGATGGAATTCAGTTTATTAAAGAAACCTCGGTAGCTGGGAAGAAATTTAAAGCTGTGCTGTTTGATGTGGATAGCAAAGATACTACAGTTGGGATGAGTTGTCCACCTAAACAATTTTTAGAAATGCCAATTATAAAATCAGTTTCAGAATGTTTAACGAGTGATGGTATTTTTATATTGAATTTAGTCAGTCGAGACCAAAACATGAAGAAAAAAGTGAAGAATGATTTGATGTCCGTATTTAAATGTATAGCATGTTATTCCATTCAAGATGAAGTAAATGAAATAATTCTATGTTCTATAAATGAAAATGATAGTGCAGAATGGAAAAATAAATTGATAGCAGCCGCTACAACTTTAAATGGACAAGTGTGTGCGAGAAAATTATTAAGTAATGCAGATATATTTGATTTGTCGTCTTTTATGGAAAATCTATCTGTAAATTCTTAATTAAAAGATTTGTAATAGATATTTGTAGTAAAATTCATTAGCTATTCAAGTTCACCTTACTCGGTAAGCATGTACAGTGAACCATAAAAGTATTTGAACGCACTTTAAAACAGTATAACTTTTTTATGGTCGGACCTAACGACATGACCTCATTTGAGCAATTAGAAGAAATTATTTACTAAATGACATGCATGAAAGATTTTGGAAAAATTGTAATTACTAAAAATTACATAAGAAATTAAAAGAGGTACCATTTATAACTTTTTTATAGAGCTTCACTTTAACATAAGCTACTCCGTTAGCAATTAACTTTCAAGACGGTACACTCGTCCCGCCAATAATACTGATACACTCCAGCCTCGATCAGCTCCTACATCGACTTTTTGGTCCGGACAAGAACCTACATCGACTTTTTGGTCCGGACAAGAACCTACATCGACTTTTTGGTTCGGACAAGAACCTACATCGACTTTCTGGTCCGGACAAGAACCTACATCTTTGGCCTTGATCGGAACGAAAAGTTTATACTGTTTGATTCGCAGCACCCGTATATATCCCATTTCTAAACAATTGTTTAAACAAATATAATTTTTTAAACAAAGTATAATTATTCTATTTATGAACAGAATTTTCAGGGCATATAAAATTATTTAAACAAACATACAAACAATCTGTTTTGTTTTTTTAATAGATTTAAATAGATCATACTTAAGTAAAGTAAAAAAAACATTCAAAGTGAATAATAAAATGCATTTTCCTATTTGCAGAGTCATTGCTGTCATTGCTGTCATTGCTGTCATTGCTGCCTACTAAATGGTCAATACTTCACCGGTATTCGCCTAGTTAATTGTTATTGCATTTCTATCAATAGTTACTATTATAATAATTATTTATTTATTTGTTTTATAATATTTGAATTATATTTGTCTATGTATTATAATATTTGTTTTTATGTGTGTGTGAAATAAATGATCTTTTAATTTTAGATTAATTGTTTTGTGTCGTCTTTCTTTTATTCCGACTTCCAAACAGAGTTACCAGACGGGGCGCTTTTTTCGCGCATGCGCGAGTTTCGGCAGGAACGTATCTACGTCCGAAGTTTGTGGGGAACTATTGGGGAGAAAGTAGTGGGAGACTATTATTAGCAGGAACGTCTAGCGGAGTCCGTTACAACCGTTACGACACGAGGCACGAAAGGACAGCGGGCTGCGAGAATTTCAGATAAGTTATTGTTAATATTTAATCAAATAATAAATTTTGCGAAATTAGCGGGGCGACCAAAGTACCCGATTTTCGTACTTGACTGAGGCCGTATGACGTCAAAATCGTCGCGCATGCGCGAAAAAAGCGCCCCGTCTGGCAACTCTGCTTCCAAACTGAACATAATTTTTGAAGGCAATACCACCGACTAGATATAGGATAGACCTATCATCCAATGTATTTCGGTGGCCATTTTTGCCAGGGCCACTTGGCCCGTTTTTCTTGTCATTTCCTGTATTACCAACTGTTGGTACATTTTCTAATACATTTTCTAATTTATTGGAAGTCGATCTAAAATGTTGTTTGATCTTTTTTGTTTAAATAAAATTATTTATTCCTTATAACGTGTCTACTTCTGTAATTGTTCCTTTTATTTGACCCTATTGAATAATTATTTTTTGCAGATAACTGCATAAATAATTTAATACGGAATATTTCTGTCATTTAGAGAGAGAGAGAGAGAGAGAGAGAGAGACGAAAATTGGAAAAAAATATTTACGTAAAAATTGTTTGGTAGAAAGGGAATATAATACGGGTGCTGCGAATCAAACAATATAAACTAAACGTTCTGATGATGGCCAAAGATGATGTAGGATCTTGTCCGGTGTGAGAGTCGCTGACAGCGACTCGCTGTAGGCTCTTGCCAGAACCAGAAAGTCGATGTAGGTTCTTGTCCGGGCTAGAAAAGTCGATGTAGGAGCTGATCCAGGCTAAGCACTAGACTAGGGAGCAGCACTATAATAGACACAGTCAAATCCCGAGTGTGAGCACTCTCATTTACTTCCTGTATCAATGCAGAGAGTAAATGAGAGTGCTCACGCCCGGGATTTGCCCGTGCCACTTTTGGCTGCACATCGAGTTTAGTCCGGATCAGCTCCTACATCGACTTTTCTAGCTCGGACAAGAACCTACATCGACTTTTTGTTTCTGGCAAGAGCCTACAGCGAGGTGCTGTCAGCGACTCTCACACCGGACGAGATTCTACATCAACTTTGGCCATGATCAGAACGTTCAGTGTATATTGGTGTATATTGTTTGCTTCCATTTGCTTCGCAGCACCCGTATTATGTTCCCTTCCTATCAAACAATTTTTACCTAAATATTTTTTTCCAATTTTCGTCTCTCTCTCTCTCTCTCTTTCATGAAATGAAGGAAATATTCTGTATTAAATTATGTATGCAGTTATCTGCAAAAAATAATTATTCAATTAGGGTCAAATAAAAGGAAAAATTACAGAAGTAGACAGGTTATACGAAATGAATAATTTTATTTAAACAAGAAAGATCAGACAACATTTTAGATCGACTTCCAACAAATTAGAAAATGTATAAGGTACTATTTACAATTCTTTAGTACCTTAAAAAATTATGTTCAGTGGGAATAAAAGAAAGACGACAAAAAACAGTTAATCTAAAATAAAAAAAATCATTTACTTCACACACATGAAAACAAATATAATACATAGTCAAATATAATTCAAATATTATAAAACAAATAAATAAATAATTATTATAATACATAGTAACTATTGACTAGGCGAACGTCGCTGAAATATTGACCTTTTGGCAGGCAGCAATGGCAGCGATGACAGCGATGACTCTGAAAAAAGGAAAATGCATTTTATTATTCACTTTGAAGGGTTTTTTTTACTTTACTTAAGTATAATCTATTTAAATCTATTTAAAAAATGACTCAGATTATTTATATGTTTGTTTAAACAAGTGATATGCCCAGAAAATTTGGTTTATAAATTGTTTATGAACATTTATACTTTGTTTAAAAAATTGTATTTGTTTAAATAATTTAATTTACAACCATTAGAGGCAGCTCGAAAATCTATTGAGTTTGGTCTCATTCTAATCAGAAGAACGCCGCGAAATCTGCTGACATCACTCCGCGAAATAATTATGTGAAATAACAAAGTTTAGCAATTGCATTTTTGCCGTCTCATACTAATATACCTGGCTGGCTGTAGAGTTGCCCGGCCGTGTTTATTGCACCACTTGGCCGCGGACACAAAGCCATTGTCGCCTAGGCACCTCGTCGCCCCAGTAGAAAATAAGAAAAAGGATCTTCTAGAAGTCTACGGATCCTTTCGCGAGTACATTCACGATTACAACAACCAAGCGCAGCTCGAAAGTCTATCGAGTTTGGTCTCATTCTAATCAGAAGAACGCCGCGAAATCTGCTGACATCACTCCGCGAAATAATTATGTGAAATAACAAAGTTTAGCAATTGCATTTTTGCCAACTCGTACCGATGTGACGGTTAGCGAACAGATTCCGTTGACTTTCCCACAGGAATCTCTTCAAAATCGTCTCTGGCAGGAAACGTCCTAGATAACCTTTTCATATCTTAGTTGATCCCTTTTAACGAAGACCGACTTCTGGCTCAACTTAATGGAAATCGACAAAAAACTAGAGTCTGGTCCTAAGCGGCGATTAGGTTATAACAGACCACCCCCTTCAATTTTGGGGTATATAAACCCGTACATTTTTACTCTCAGGGGGTAGTACTTCTGTAGTCACGAATCGTGTCGCGTCGTGCTGTATTCTCGTAAGTCGATTTCCAGTAAGATCGGGCTAAAGTTCCCCTTCGGACCAACCTTTGAACCGTATAGATTCCGTAGTCCGGTAACAAATCTATTAGGGCATTACGTAAAATCGCTTCGAGACCCCCGCATTTTGCCAGTGCGTCAACATCGAGCAACATAGGTAATATTCAATTCTTACACACTCTATCTCGCGACACATACATACTATATATTTCAATGTAAACTATAACGATTTGAATATATCTGAGTTTTACCTAATCACTTGTAAATTCTTTAAACCCTTAATTATTGTTATACCAATCCTAATATAGTAGTTGAACGTTCCCACATGATACAATCTTACCGCTCGGATTGTATCAATTAAGTTATACTTGTTACGAGGCTCACTAACAACCCCATCACCTATCAAACTCTTAGACGACATTCCAATCGCCTAATCGGGATATTTTCCAACCTAATACCTACCCGATTTCATATTGGGATCATCCACATTACCTATACGTCCACACACAAATTAAACGGCAACCTGACAATCGCATCAAGGTGCGTCCGCTAAACTCTATAACCTCCTTAATAATCTTTCAAGTCAGAGTTTCCCCTCCATCACACGTAGGTTCATCCCTGAAACTTCACTCTTACTAGCGGCTCCCTGACAATCGTATCAAGGTGCGTCCGCTTTAACTAACAATTTGAGATCATATTCCCAGGGTAATAACCCTTCGCCGGCCACTCGTGCTGCTCGCGGCCCTGGCTCGTAACACCGATATACCTGGCTGACCGTCGGGTTGCTCGGTCGTGTTTATTGCATCACTTGGCTGCGGCCACAGAGCCATTGTTGTCTAGGCACCTCGTCGTTTTGCCGAACGTAGAGAAAGACAGCCGAACTTGAGAGGTCTCGGTCGTCGTGAAATATAAACATAGCTAATCCAAATTTCCAACTTCCTTATTTTTCATTATTTTTTTAGGAGACTGCGATTACCATATTTGTGGCATTTTTCTAATGCAAAATGATACCAAACATGATACATTTCCGATGATATTTACTTGTGTAATAGACAGTCAAAATTTCGGGCGCGAGCAAGGATAGCGTATGGGAAAGAAAGAAACGCAGAGAGTCCTAGTCGCCAGCACATTTCAATGGCTCGCCGGCAACGCAACTGTCCTTCCTTGCGCCCGAAACTTTGATTGTCTATTACACAACTAAATATCATCGGAATTATATCATGTTTGGTATCATTTTGCATTAGAAAAATTCCACAAATATGGTAATCGCAGTCTCCTAAAAAAATAATGAAAAATAAGGAAGTTGGAAATTTGGATTAGCTATGTTTACATTTCTCGACGACCGAGACCTCTCAAGTTCGGCTCTGACCGCTCTGTGGCCGCGGCCAAGTGGTGCAATAAACACGACCGAGCAACCCGACGGTCAGCCAGGTATATCGGTACGAGTTGGCAAAAATTCAATTGCTAAACTTTGTTATATCACATAATTATTTCGCGGTGTCATGTCAGCAGATTTCGCGGCGTTCTTCTGATTAGAATGAGGCTAAACTCGATAGACTTTCGAGCTGCGCTTGGTTGTTGTAATCGTGAATGTACTCGCGAAAGGATCCGTAGACTTCTAGAAGATCCTTTTCCTTATTTTCTACTGGGGCGACGAGGTGCCTAGGCGACAATGGCTTTGTGTCCGCGGCCAAGTGGTGCAATAAACACGGCCGGGCAACTCTACAGCCAGCCAGGTATATTAGTATGAGACGGCAAAAATGCAATTGCTAAACTTTGTTATTTCACATAATTATTTCGCGGAGTGATGTCAGCAGATTTCGCGGCGTTCTTCTGATTAGAATGAGACCAAACTCAATAGATTTTCGAGCTGCCTCTAATGGTTGTAAATTAAATTATTTAAACAAATACAATTTTTTAAACAAAGTATAAATGTTCATAAACAATTTATAAACCAAATTTTCTGGGCATGTCAATTGTTTAAACAAACATAAATAATCCGTGTTTTTTAGTAGATTTAAATACATTATATTTAAATAAAGTAAAAAAGACCTTCGAAATGAATAATAAAATGCATTTTCCTATTTGCATAGTCGTCGCTGTCATAGCTGCCTGCCAAAAGGTTTATACTTCATCGGCATTCGCCTAGTTAATTGTTATTGCATTCCTATCAATAATTACTAAATAGTACCTTATACATTTTCTAATTTGTTGGAAGTCGATCTAAAATGTTGTCTGATCTTTCTTGTTTAAATAAAATTATTTATTCCGTATAACGTGTCTACTTCTGTAATTGTTCCTTTTATTTGACCCTAATTGAATAATTATTTTTTGCAGATAACTGCATAAATAATTTAATATAGAATATTTCCTTCATTTCATGAAAGAGAGAGAGAGAGAGAGAGAGACGAAAATTGGAAAAAAACATTTAGGTAAAAATTGTTTGATCGTAAGGGAACATAATAACGGGTGCTTCGAAGCAAATGGAAGCAAACAATATACACTGAACGTTCTGATCATGGCCAAAGTTGATGTAGAATCTCGTCCGGTGTGAGAGTAGCTGACAGCGACTCGCTGTGGGCTCTTGCCAGAAACAAAAAGTCGATGTAGGTTCTTGTCCGAGCTAGAAAAGTCGATGTAGGAGCTGATCCGGACTAAACTCGATTGGCAGCCAAAAGTGGCACGGGCAAATCCCGGGCGTGAGAACTCTCATTTACTCTCTGAATATACATTGAACGTTCTGATCATGGCCAAAGTTGATGTAGAATCCCGTCCGGTGTGAGAGTCGCTGACAGCGCCTCGCTGTAGGCTCTTGCCAGAAACAAAAAGTCGATGTAGGTTCTTGTCCGGGGTAGAAAAGTCGATGTAGGAGCTGATCCAGGCTAAGCACTAGACTAGGGGGCAGCACTATAATGGGCACGGCCAAATCCCGGGCGTGAGCACTCTCATTTACTCTCTGATCAATGCATCATATCGTCTTTGGTCGTTTGCTTGTGCGGTTGCTCGTTAGTTGTTTGAATAATTTTACGATACTTGTAAGTGCATATTAAATATTTAGTCGAAATGAATATGTCAGTGGAGAAGAAAAAATACCCATCCGCATTGCCAACAAATTGGCCGACGAGAGAAGAATCTACCAGAAAAAGCCAAAATGCCCAAAATCAGTTGTCGACTACGGGGAAGGTTGATGTTTATTATTACAGGTGAGTTTCACACACACACGAATATTTTCTTCAAGTTTCAATGACTTAAACTGACTGTATATTTTACAAAAGAATAGTTAAAAAGTAAGAAGAACTGGAGAATCTTTATATTCGATGAGATTTTGCATGAATATGTGCATTCTAACCTCAACGATATATGTTTATGGATACTGGATTTTTTCAGCCGTGGAGTCAGAAACGATGCATCGTTGGTACCACCGATAAGGCAGACAGCGTCTATTTTTAAACAACCAGTAACAATTTATAAAACCCAGGAGGGAAAAGTGAAGGATATCAAGCATGGGAATCAAGAAAAACCAAAGCAGGTAATTAATATAATTAATACATGTATCTGCTATACATATCAAATTATTGAAAACTTTTAAGACAAGTATTATTGACGTTTCCTAACATTCTTATTTTGTGTCTGAAAATATTTCCAAAATATGTATTATCAAATTCATCTTATTACATGATAAGCCACTTGTAAACTTCATTACGTCATTTAATAATCATGATGTTTCCCTCCCATGCACACAAAAAATATCCAAACAATTGAATCATTTGTCGTCAGCGTAGAACACTAAATTCTGAATAATTTATTTTATGACATTTAAGTGTATTCCTTGTAAATTCTCATGGTACAATCATCCGATCATTCATTTAGGAAGGAGCCGATAAAGCTGAAGGCAAATACGGCTCCCAAGATAAGCCTAAACAGGTAACATTGTTCGATGTGCTTATGGAATCATTATTAATTACGTGTTTGTCTCTTTCTTTCTATAAATCATCAATATCCTGTATAAAATATTATTCATATGTAATCGATTATCTTCAACCATCTTAGATGCAGTTGCGTAGTGCATGTATCATTAGGAAATTCCAAAGGATGCAAACGTTTTACGGAATTGAAGATTATAACAAACGTAATTCTTGTGTGCAATGTGTAAAAATTATTATATATTAAGTCCTCTCTCGTCGTCTATTTCCATTATTATAAGTGTAACACATGGTCATTTATAAAATTCACAACATTTAACTATACATTCTAATTTTGCTTGTAACATGAAGCAAATATATTTTGCTTATGCGATTAGATGATCATTATGCGTGTTAAGCATCATTCTTTCCTTTGAAATAGTATTATTGTGCTGTAAACGAACACTGTTGTCGTCATACACATTTTATGTTCAAAATCTTGCAGTTGTTTTGGGAGAAGCGTTTGGAGGGATTAAGAGCATGCGATCCAGACGGTTTTGAATTCGACGCAATGGACTTACCAAAAAGTTTGAAACCAGTCGGACCATATATCACAGAAGAAACTCTTCTTCAAAGTGTTGCAACTGCTCTGCATGTTTCGTCGCAACCAGTCACAGGACAAACGGGTTCAAAAACAGCTTTAGAGAAGAATCCCGGGGTATTTCTTAATCCCGATCAACCCCTCGTACAGGTAGAATAGATATTTAGATATTCGATAGGGTGATACAGTAAACTCTATAAACAGATATGTTCAAAATACACTTTAACGTTACCTTCACACCCTATATAATACAAATAATGATGTACCGGAGGTTCGAAAGGGTATACAGATAGCAACAGACCATCCATTTTATCGATCGAATACAAGTAACAAACTAGCCCTTACACGATAAAGAAAATTCTATTTGTTTCAGGCTGTCTCGATAGCAGACGACGACATCAAGAGGCAGGAGGACCGAGTAGCCCTGGCAAGAAAAAAATTGCAAGACGCGTTACGAGCGGTCCCTTCGTAAATTGTATAATTCTTTTTAGCTGTATTTCCATTCGTTCAACCTTAGTCTTAAGTTCGTCATAAACTATGTCATACCGGTTTTTATAATAAATGTTTTGTAAAGAAACAAATGTGACCACTGTATTATGCTTACAATGTAAGTTCAAAAAACGAAACATAAATTGTTTTTAGTTATTCCAATTCTGTTTTGGATATATTCACTTTGTTTCCTCGACCAATGTGCACACGTACTTTAGTATAGAAATTTAAATACTGTTGTTAACGCTTCTGGTGTATTCTAAACAAACGAAACTCGACCTGGTCAAATTGGTTGATTAGATCAATGAAAGGGAGGGTTCGCGTTGGTCAACTGTGGCCGCCGTAAAATCTAATTTCTCTTTTCGCTACGAGCTAATGATAATTTTGGTTGGCGTACACCGTGGCTAGCCGCCATCTGTTCAGATTTTCGGCGTACTCAGAATTGAGTAGGGTCCTAGCGGTTACGAGAATTTGGAAATTCCTCGGATCACGGTTCAACGAGGTTCGGGACGGGAAAGGGGCCGCATCTGGCTACGCACGGACCGGAAACGAGGCCACACGAAATGATCCTTGAAGCACACAGCTCCTCGCGAGAAAAAGTAATAACATGCATGCAACCGCACCATATGCGGCCGCATTATATTAATTGTATCCACCGCTGTCTGGACATTTTTCCATCGTTACAGAATCGTGCAAATTACGAGAATGTCTCTTCCATTACAATGGCCCTTTTTAGTACAAAATACATTTCCGATCACAGAGAACATTGTCTTTTTAGAAGCAAACACGGTATTGTGCAAAAAGTCTTAAGCCAACACGAAAAAGTTTTGTACTTGAATAAATTTTTGACAATGATGTTCATATATCCACTTGTTACCATACTTTTACCATAAGTTGCGCACTCAGGGGGTGGCTAAGGGCCTTGCCCCCTCTAGAAAAAGGAAATAGAACATTGGAAAATTAGAACAGCTGCTTCTAATGTGCAGGGCCGGATCTAGGTGCACGGTAGTGCACCAGCCAATTTCTCGCACTATGTATCTCCTTTTACACGAAACAACTTAGCCGTTTTTTAGAGGCTTATAACTCGACACTGAAGGCAGATGGAGTGATGTAATTTCGTACACTTGTTAAATGCTTCAATATTGACAAAACATTAATCTTATAACATTAGTAGTTTCCGAGATATAGGACCTCAAAAATCGCTTTTGTCACTGACTGACTGACTGATTAATCAGCAAAACCTTTTGGGTACTTCCCATTGACCTACAAGTTTGAAATTTGGTAGATAGGTCCATCATAACAAAAACTCAAAGGAATAATTATCAAAGTTTGAAATTTTACACCTTAAAGGGTTTGTATTGAAAAAAAGCGTTGCGAAATAGGTACGTAGGATAATAGAACACAGCAGCATAACATACATAAGTATACAGGGTCATCCGTTTTTAAACAGACAAACGTAAACCAGCTATAAAGAACCCCAAATGGAACAAGTTTTACCCCTGCCACTTTTTAACTTCCCGATTCATAGGGAAGTTATTGTAATTACCCCGAAAATCGAAAATCGATTTTTTAGCAGATCTCCACGTTTCATGGTCATTGGAGTCATTTTAGACTATTTTTATCAAAATGTTTGTATGTGTGTGTGTGTGCGTATGTCCGTTTGTATGGTATCAAATTTTTCGTTAACGTTTTCTGAAAAAATAACAATGCGATCAGAATAATGAATGATGCAATCGATGCGCCCCGCTGGAACTTAGAGCTGATTAGATTTTGGTCCATATTGGTCAAGTAGTTTTTTAGTTTTTTTCGAAAGTTCATTCAACAATGCAAATTATACGAGAGGACGGAAATTTTCCACCGAAGAAACAAACATAATAATTACATATATTTTATTTTTATTTTTTTATAATTTAAACAAATTTTTTTTATTTGAACTAAAATTTTTTTTTATTTTCCTTTTTTAATTATGCAACTAATGCTAATGTTACCGCTTAGAATAATCGAAAATTATCCCAATGCGAGAGTGAATTATACATCGCTACTGCTGAGAATACATTTTCAAAGAATTTCGATGAATGTACAAAAACATTTATATTACAATCTTTAAAAAAACAAGCAGTTCAATACGAATTATTGACTGAGATGAAATTGAAAGTTAATATAAAAAAATGGTTAATGGAGCATGCGAGCAACGAGCATACCATGTTGGTTTAATGCGACGCCATACAGCAAACATTTCGATAAGTAGAAAACTATTGAACTTCCCTGAGAACGTATAATCTTCTTAAAACGTACACTAAATAATGATAATAATATACTGCAACTAACGAATCGGGAAGTTCTTTGTGTGGCTCGTGGAGAGTCACACACCAAATAACATCCGTACTACAAACCCTCTCGCGAACTCACAAAGCGAGCTACAACACCCCCACCCGCGAAGCTCGCGAAGCGAGCGAGCAACAATAACCAGCTAGTTTTGTTTCGGCCTTGATTTCTAGAAAATTGCAAAAAACCATAATTTTTTTAGTTCACATAAACTTGAATATCTCGGGACTCCAGTGATGAATCTTGATGATTTTTTCTTTGTTTACTAACTTTGTTTAGTAAAAACGTTCAGTTTTCGAAAAAATAGTTTATGTTAATTTTTGAAAGATCTTAAAATTTTGAATTTTGTTAATAGTTTTTTGTTATTTTTTGTCTTGAATTAAACGGTTGATTACGCATAAATCCAAGTTTTTCGAAGTTTTTTCATTCAGACTCCACGACGTGCCCTATGCCAAAAAAGACAAAGATCCGAAGGTCATACAAAAATATTTTGTTAACAAACAAGATGCCCCTATTTATTTTAAACCAAACAAAGGAAAAATCATCAAGATTCATCACTGGAGTCCCGAGATATTCAAGTTTATGTGAACTAAAAAAATTATGGTTTTTTGCAATTTTCTAGAAATCAAGGCCGAAACAAAAAAAGTGGCAGGGGTGAAACTTGTTCCATTTGGGGTTCTTTATAGCTGGTTTACGTTTGTCCGTTTAAAAACGGATGACCCTGTATAAACGGTCGTTCACAAAGAAATCATCGATCAACGTGCGAATGGAAAAAATAATAACTGGAAACCGATGCCTGAAACAAACCGATGCACAGTGGGACGGATGGCCATTTTAGGTGGAAAAAAATCCTACGCATCAGATGCGCCTAGTAATATTAACGTACGTGGTGTCGTTGTAAAGAGGAGATCTCAATCTTTAAGTTTATGGTAATTTTAATTGCAAAAAAAATTTTTTTCTTTAATTTTTGAAAAAAATTTTTTAATTACATGTAATTTCTTACAGATACAGTATCATCAATTCAGCACTCGATTGTTAATATAAAGGAAATTTTAAGAAAATTGAAATTTGTGGGAAAAAATCATAGATCACGATTTTTGAAACCGATTCAAATTTTGTATCAGGTCAAGAAACTAGATTTAACATATATACAGCCTTTAAAAATAGTATTTATGTAAAAAATATTATATAAATTACATAAACAAACATAAGAAGAAATAAAAAATGCAATAATAATATTTAATAATAAATAAAAAATGTAACAGTAGTATTAAATAAGTATAACACCATAAACATAACTACAAAACAACATAACAATGGTTCTTTTGTAATATCACTGTCGCTGTAAACTAAAAATATTTGTGGTATTAGACGGAAGTTCCGGTCAATACTGATTTCGGAATTCCGGTCAATACGGAATTTCGGTCAATATAATTAGGTCTAATACACCTTTTGGTAATTTCCTTTTTTTGTGGTATCACTCTATATTCATTTATAACTGGATCTGAAGTTATTAACAGCATTGCCATTAAATCGTAATTTGTATTTACACGTGAATTCTTCCTTGTGTGGCCAATCCTAAACCTTCTTACATCTTTGTTGCGAGCTTCTTGAGCCTCTTCAGACATCATCCCAATGGGCAATAGGCATGATTTATATATTTCTAAACTGTGGTATAATAATTTATGAACTGTGACGGGCATATAATACCAAGAATATAATCTTAAATATAGATCTTTTGTTTCACAAACAAATTTCTTGAAATTTACTAAATTAATATGGTAACCTGAAGAAAGAGCAGATAATATGTAAAAGAACCGTTCAAGGAGTTCCACATTAATTCCAGTTATTTCCGAGGTTTTTTTATAATTTTTGAAAAAACGTCTAGCTGTGTTACCGTCATTTGTTGAGCCACTTCCACACCGTACGCACGGTGAAATTTAAAAAATTGTAGCAGGCGGATCCGCAACATTCCGCAAGTTTTTTTTGTCAGAATCTCTTTAGAATAGTTTGACCTTATAAATAAAAAAAGTCTCACGCCCGCGTTTTCCCGTGATTTTTAGTTCTGCTCTGCTAAAGTCAACTAAATGACGTAGAAAACTGGTACTTAAGCAATGTCTAAAAATTATTGTAAAGGACTTTACTAACGAAATTTTTGAACATTAACGTAAACATTTATTTATAATGATATAGGAAATCGTGCATAGAAGCTTAAAGATTCTTATTTATTGCTCTGACACAACTTTCTTTGTAACGAATATAAACGTACGATTTCGCCGTATTACGGTTCGAAGTTTTCGCGCATTGATTTCTATGCTTATATCGCTGTTAAATGAATGGGTATAATTAGGGTCAGTGAACATTCCCAAAGAAGTATATATGAATGTTATATCTATCTTCTGACATGATTTTTTTCCACCTAAAATGGCCATCCGTCCCACTGTGGCGATGGTTGTCCGAATAGTTTCAGAATACCTCGTAGCACGTCAATCTCCTTGGAAGTCTCCTCCGATTGCGTTTCCACCTTAATTATCGAGGATCAAAATTCGTCTGGAGCGGAAACTATTTCTCAACTACCGAAGCTTAATGTTCCCGAGAAAGACAGAGAAACAGAGACAGACACAGAGAGAGAAAGAGAGAAAGAGGAGGCGACGGGTGTTCTAAATCATCGGTTCGAGTTAGCCGAAAGTGGTCGGTCGAGTCGACGCGGGTCAACGAAACTGCAACCTTATGCGAGGATCTCACAGGACGCGAAAGTCAATGGCGCAACCAGTGCAACGAGAGGAACTCTGCGAGTGTAATAGAGTCTACTGACGAAACGGTTCGTGTTACGAAGTACATACCTACATACATACAGCGTACATACATTTCCGAAACATCTTTCTCAGCGGACGACAGTAGCTTTGTGCTGTGCAGTTTTGTACGACGATACGAGCGTCGTCGTCGTCTGGGAATGGGTGCGTGCCCCGGGCCCCGCACAAAAGAATGCTCGGGCAGGTATACGGACGTCGGTTTTCAGGTAAGCACAAGCCAGGTAAGCCAGGTAAGCCAGGTGGTAACCTCTTTTTTCAGTCCGCCTGCCCTCTCCACTGCCATTCTCCGAATCCCGACCTCCGTCCTTTTCTCATCGTCGCTCAACAGCTGTTTCCCTGTTCGTAAAGGGTCGTTCTCCCTTATTGTCAACTGGCTCAAACGAGAGAGAACGAGAGCGAGAAAGAGAGAGA
Organism: Lasioglossum villosulum; assembly: GCA_963971365.1. NCBI lineage: Eukaryota > Metazoa > Arthropoda > Insecta > Hymenoptera > Halictidae > Lasioglossum > Lasioglossum villosulum. Next base: position 10,041,534 of record OZ020504.1, on the reverse strand, counting down.
GAGAAACCAACAGGGAGAGAGCAGACCTCTTACGTCCTCCAGACGAAAGCACATGTCCCACTTTAAATCGTTATAATTCGTCGAACACGTTTGTAGATCCTGTCTAATCGGCCTTACGTGTTCACCACTTTGGTAGTGTATACCACGTGTGCGTGATATACCAGCAGAGGAAGTCTGATTGAGGATGTGACCCGAATATTCTTTTTTTTTATCGAAGTCTAGGCAAGGTAAAACGAAAAACGTTATCGATCCTGGTTTTCTAGCTTGTGATCATCATTTATACAGGGTCATCCGTTTTTAAACGGACAAACGTAAACCAGCTATAAAGAACCCCAAATGAAACAAGTTTTACCCCTGCCACTTTTTTTGTTTCGGCCTTGATTTCTAGAAAATCGCAAAAAACCATAATTTTTTTAGTTTACATAAACTTGAATATCTCGGGACTCCAGTGATGAATCTTGATGATTTTTCCTTTGTTTGGTTTAAAATAAATAGGGGCATGTTTTTTGTTAACAAAATATTTTTGTATGACCTTCGGATCTTTGTTTTTTTTGGCATAGGGCACAATACAAATTACGATTTAATGGCAATGCTGTTAATAACTTCAGATCCAGTTATAAATGAATATAGAGTGATACCACAAAAAAAGGAAATTACCAAAAGGTGTATTAGACCTAATTATATTGACCGAAATTCTGTATTGACCGGAATTCCGAAATCAGTATTGACCGGAACTTCCGTCTAATACCACAAATATTTTTAGTTTACAGCGACAGTGATATTACCAAAGAACCATTGTTATGTTGTTTTGTAGTTATGTTTATGGTGTTATACTTATTTAATACTACTGTTACATTTTTTATTTATTATTAAATATTATTATTGCATTTTTTATTTCTTCTTATGTTTGTTTATGTAATTTATATAATATTTTTTACATAAATACTATTTTTAAAGGCTGTATATATGTTAAATCTAGTTTCTTGACCTGATACAAAATTTGAATCGGTTTCAAAAATCGTGATCTATGATTTTTTCCCACAAATTTCAATTTTCTTAAAATTTCCTTTATATTAACAATCGAGTGCTGAATTGATGATACTGTATCTGTAAGAAATTACATGTAATTAAAAAATTTTTTTCAAAAATTAAAGAAAAAAATTTTTTTTGCAATTAAAATTACCATAAACTTAAAGATTGAGATCTCCTCTTTACAACGACACCACGTATGTTAATATTACTAGCCGCATCTGATGCGTAGAATTTTTTTCCACCTAAAATGGCCATCCATCCCACTGTGCATCGGTTTGTTTCAGGCATCGGTTTCCAGTTATTATTTTTTCCATTCGCACGTTGATCGATGATTTCTTTGTGAACGACCGTTTATACAGGGTCATCCGTTTTTAAACGGACAAACGTAAACCAGCTATAAAGAACCCCAAATGGAACAAGTTTTACCCCTGCCACTTTTTTTGTTTCGGCCTTGATTTCTAGAAAATTGCAAAAAACCATAATTTTTTTAGTTCACATAGACTTGAATATCTCGGGACTCCAGTGATGAATCTTGATGATTTTTTATTTGTTGTGTTGAAAATAAACAGGAGCATCTTTTCTTTTGTTCCCAAAATTTTTTTGTATGACCTTCGAATCTTGGTTTTTTCTGGATCGGACTGTAGCTATCTGAACGGTTCCAGGATGCGTGACTTCAATGGATGATATTTTCTTGGAATAAACGTGCTAAAAAAAAACAAAAATATTTTGTTAACAAAAAAGATGCCCCTAATTATTTTAAACCAAACAAAGGAAAAATCATTAAGATTCATCATTGGAGTCCCGAGATATTCAAGTTTATGTGAACTAAAAAAATTATGGTTTTTTGCAATTTTCTAGAAATCAAGGCCGTCTAGAAATCAAGAACCAAGGTATGCATGCATCTGTCACTTGATACGTGATTGTCACGTTGTTAATAGCTAAATAACGAAGCCGAAATCGCAATTTTTTCATTCTTCATTTTCGTCTTATATCATCGTTAAGAACCAACCCTTAATCATCAAGATTCATCACTGGAGTCCCGAGATATTCAAGTTTATGTGAACTAAAAAAATTATGGTTTTTTGCAATTTTGTAGAAATCAAGGCCGAAACAAAAAAAGTGGCAGGGGTAAAACTTGTTCCATTTGGGGTTCTTTATAGCTGGTTTACGTTTGTCCGTTTAACAATGTATACGAATATTCTGTACACCCACTGTATATATTGTCATTATGCAACAAATGAATTTTATTACATCCGGGTTCGTACCTTAACAAAGCAATTGTACAAAAATGTACATAAACTTCCTTCCCCTAATCTCAAGATCATAATTTCATCATATTCTTTATTATTAATTACAACAGTAACACCTATACTCATATACAGGGTGGGATAGTAACTATTAGCACCTCAGATATCTTCGAAATTATAAGTTTCACAGAAATATTTGCTGAAATAAAATTGTACAGTACGAAGGGGGCCATCCGGGCCTCCCAGAAGTTAGCCCCCCACTTGTGGAATTAAATAATTTCAACAGTTGTGCTGAATTGTGCTATGTTTGTGGTGTATTGTGCTCGAATATTATAACTATAATACAAAAAATAAGATGAAAAATGGAAAAAACGATTTTTTGAGTAGCCCCCCACTTTTCATTTTTTTCAATTTTGTCAATTGAGCTAAAGTATTACTTTAAAAAAATAATAAATAAATAAGTAATAGCCAATAATCATTTTGGACATCTAATTAACGTTTAAGTCAGTAACAATTATCCAAACAGCATATATGCTAGCACAACTCAGATGTACGATATTATGTTTGTCGGTTGACCGGACAGCCGAAAAATGATATAGTATTTTAGCGCGAAGGGCCGCGTACAAGAGTAAAGTGCCCTTCATATCGTTGTGCTGGAGAAATTAAAAGTTGTGCTGAGTTGTGCTAGGCTAGCACAACACAGATATATGATTATATGCTGTTTGGATAATTGTTACTGACTTAAACGTTAATTAGATGTCCAAAACGATTATTGGCTATAACTTCTTTATTTATTATTTTTTTAAAGTAATACTTTAGCACAACCTTAGCACAACTCAGCACAATTGAGAAAATTGAAAAAAATGAAAAGTGAGGGGCTACTCAAAAAATCGATTTTTTCAATTTTTCATCTTATTTTTTATATTGCAGTTATAATATTCGAGCACAATATAGCACAAACATAGCACAATTCAGCACAACTGTTGAAATTGTTTAATTCCACAAGTGGGGGGCTAACTTCTAGTAGGCGAATACGTCGTTCCTTTGTTTGTACGTTGGTTTTCTCTTAACGTTCACATGCTTCAGTTCAGTTTGGGCCAGCATGGAACTCAATTGTAAATCTATACCCTTATAAAAAATTTTTTACACATGCAAGTACAGTGAAAAATTATATTGTGACTACTATTGATCTTGTGAAACACTTAGTACAAAATGATCCATACTTGGATCAAAACGTTGAGGATTTTTTAAATTGCAAAATTGCTTTGTCTTTATTCTTGTCTAATTTCTTATTAATGATATTTGGTATTACATTTTATTACATTGTTTCTTTATTTTCTATTTGTTCATAACAAAATTGTTTATACATTTACAGTTTATTATTGTTTGTATAAAACTAATAAATACGGCAAAGAGACAACTGTGTTTTTGCACGTTTTTGAAAATTCCTAATACTGGTATTCCGGTACAACGTTTAAAAATACACCGGATACCGGTATTGTATTTTTGGTTTGGTATTGCAAACTCTATACACGTAACAAGATAAGCGTAACTGCAACAGCCTAAGAGAACTGCACTGGAATCGTATTTTGAAGGATTTATAGTTTAGATATTGTAATTTTCGACTACAATTGTGATTGCATTATGAATATTCCATATCATCTAACTGCACTGTTTGCATGAGTATCCACTATTTCTTATCGGAGGATATTATCAGTTAGCCGTAGAAAATTCTTGCGGACGTTTCGTTACTCTGTCGCGGTTACTCTCGAGCTTGTAAGTAAATATTTAAATTGCTGTATACCTGTAGACTTTATTTTCTGCAGCAGACCTTACTGCAGAGTGTCGTGCGCTCCGCGCCGCGAGATTATTCTGTTATGCTATACGGAGCAACAACGTACATAGTAATTCTGTTTCAACAAATTCCTAAGTACATATTTAGATTTGCGAATATTGGTATACTTATTTGATTGAAACCGAGATGTCGCATCCCAGCAAGAATAGTGGCATAACTAGACAGCGGATGTTATACATTTAAGACAAAAATGAGTAGGTGTAATTCGAAACAGTGAAAACGGAAGACTTTCAAAATACTGTTATATTATTTTTGACCTATTAAACATACCAAGAAAGAATATACAGTTTTATTCCACTCCAGTTGATTGCAAATCAAGTAGAAAATATTGATTTTGCATAAACGTCCGCTGTCTAAACAAATAAAAAATGCAGTATTCTCACAATAACAGTTTAAGAAAATTATAAAATTTGCATCGATATGCAGGGTGTCCCAAAACTAGTGTATGAGCGGGAAATGGGAGGTTTCTTGGGTCATTTGAAGCGACATTTTCCTTTACAAAAATGACGTCCGGGGATTTGTTTAAGAGTTATTAACGAAAAACATGGACCAATCAGAATGCGACCTAGACGCGAGATAGCACAGTCGGCCCGACGCGCCAACCAGAGAATTCAAATGGAGGAATCAGAGTTCCGATTGAATGCGAAATTTCTCGCGCATGCGCGATGAAAACAGTAGCGTATCTACTATGACGCAGCAGAGCGGCCAGGGCCCCGACGGCCTGTGGCAGTTATATTGGCGGGTGAGTACCGGTATTATTGTTCTCATGATTTTAGAACAATGTCTTGTTCGGTTTACCATTTCAATATTTCACATGTGTACACTAGTAAAGGGTATAGCCGGATAAGATAGTCAAAAATGCCCTTGAACCGAATTGTATCGACGATGTGCCATTCGATAGGGCATCAAGAAAAAACATACTGTGCAAAGTTTCAACCCTGTATCTCAATCCGAAGGGTAGTTATGGGGTAAAATCGAAAAATCAGTTTTTGGCCTATTTTCCCCAGTTAATGATGTTTAGAAATTCTGAAAAAATGTGACACATGTCAAGAACCCAAATACATACTTTGCAATTGGTTTCAGATGTTTAAAGTGAAAATCCTGCTTGTAAAAAATCAAAAACCTGAAAAAAATCGAAAAAATGCAGATTTCACATGGAAGTTCTAGAGTGTCCACATTTATATTTTTCCAGTAGCAGTATATTGTTATAGGTATTGTTCATGAATTTTTTCAGATTTTTTGGTTTGGTGCGCCGTTGTTAAAAAAAATATAAACCGATTGACATGAACAATACCTATAACAATATACTGCTACTGTAAAAATATAAATGTCGACACTCTAGAACTTCCATGTGAAATCTGCATTTTTTCGATTTTTTTCAGGTTTTTGATTTTTTACGAGCAGGATTTTCACTTTAAAAATCCGAAACCAATTGCAAAGTATGTATTTGGGTTCTTGACATGTGTCACATTTTTTTCAGTATTTCTAAACATCATTAACTGGGGAAAATAGGCCAAAAACTGATTTTTCGATTTTACCCCATAACTACCCTCCGGATCGAGATACAGGGTTGAAACTTTGCACAGTATGTTTTTTGTTGGCGCTCTATCGAATGGCACATCGTCGATAAAATTCGGTTCAAGGGCATTTTTGACTATCTTATCCAGCTATACCCTTTCACATTCAATCGGAACACTGGGAGGAATCTGGAGGAACTTTCCCCTCCGGCTGGGCACCCCACTCTTACTTCTACTAGTTCTACTGCGCACGTGCCACACACGAACGTACCTCTAAACGTGACTCACTCGGGCAGAGCAGAGGTACGTCGTGTGTGGCGCGTGCGCAGTAGAACTAGTAGAAGTAAGAGTGGGGGCCCAGCCGGAGGGGAAAGTTCCTCCAGGTTCCTCCATTTGGCATCTCTGGCGCCAACTGTCAATTGGCCGAACGTGCTATCGCATGTCTAGATCGCGCTCTGATTGGTCCGTGTTTTTCGTTTAGGAGTTATCCTAAACAAAGCCGCGAACGTCATTTTTGTAAAGGAAAATGTCGCTTCAAATGACCCAAGGCACCTCTCATTTTCCGTTCATATACTAATTTTGGGACACCCTGTAGAACAGACATCCATAATCTTTCAGAAAAATATGTTTGAAAGTAAGTCCGATTAGGCTCTATAAAATGATATTATGGATGCCTTTAACAATTCTAAACTGACACTGTCCTTGCCACTACAAATATGAATTACAGTAATGTCTTGGAAGTTGTCGGAGGGCTGTACGCGATAAGTTGCCAGAGTGCCACCCATTCTTTATTTTAAAATAAAATGGCAATCAAACTTATCGTAAATAATAATTATTAATCCAAATATTAGATGTCCAAGTGTAGGACTGTTTTGAAATATAAGTACTCCATACCGGGACGCGATGCCAGTAGCTGTCCCACTCTAAGCTTATACACAATGTGCATACGCCTAAAACCGGACACGTGTTTGCGACTAAAATCAATCCGTTGTTTGCAAATTATTTAAATAAATGTACGTATAATTAGTCTTCTATTAGCTTGTATAACGTACGTATAGAAAATGTGTACCGCCTGTGACGTGAATAATACTTAATTTTTTATGTTAATAACAAGAGAGAAACAAAATTAAAAAAGAACTAGAACAATAATAATTTACATGGAAAAAGAAAGATAATTACACAACAATTTAAAGATATAAAGTTAAAAATCAATGATGAATCTAAAAAAATAAGGTCTGGAATTAAAGAAGAGAAAGCAAAATTGTGCATTCAATTAGAGAATATGGAGAACGAAGGAGTATTGTCTATTGAAATGCTTGCTTTGCAACAGAAAATGAGAATTGAATATAGAATAATAATATTTTCATACCATATGTATATCATTAAAGATTTAATAAAAATCGGAGGCATTCTCAAGGAATACCCCCACTTCTGCCGGCCGTGCGTCTCGCTCCCCGTAGCGGTCATAGTGCTCGGAGCACTATAGTGTCTGTTATACAGATTATACATAATTTCAATTTATCCCGGTATAGGCTTTACTTCTGTCCAGGTACTAGCTTAGATTGGATTTAATATGTCCAACTATAGGTTTGAATTATTCTTGTTAATACGAACAAAATATTAATCTGAACAATAATTTTGGGACTTTAAATTGTTTTACAAAATCTGAATTTTATCATACTATTCTTAAAAAATTGTTTTTGTTTATCTAAAGTGATAAAATTAACGGTAGCAAAAAATGCTGTCCAGGCATAGGGTATTTCACCTTACTGATCCTTTCGCGAATACGTTCACGATTACAACCTCTAGACGCAGCTCGAAAGTCATCGAGTTTAGTCTTATTCTAATCAGAAGAACGCCGCGAACCCTGTTGACATCATTCCATGAAAGAATTATGTGAAATAATAAAGTTTAGCAATTGCATTTTTAGTGGTTTCACACCGATATGCCTGGCTGGCCGTCAGGTTACTCGTGTTTATTGCATTGCTATTGTGTTCTGGGTTCTGACCTCAGGCCTCGGTGTCCGATCCTCGGGTCTCGGAACGTGTTCATTCAAGCCTCGAGCTGGCCAAAAGGATCTTGAAGGATCCGAAAGGATCTGTATCTAGATACAAATCCTAGTTACAAATGTATCCGTAGCTTCGGATCCTTTCGGTTCGGATCCAAATGTATCTAAATACCAGTCAACTAAAAGATCCTTTTGTATCTAATTGTAATAGTTTATTTTGTTCCCATTATGGGCTACAAAGAGTCCCGTTCCCTTTACAATTTAGTTTCGTTTTATCTGTCTGCATAATCTATTAGAATCTATCAAAATATAAAATATAAATTTTGTATCTAATTAAAGATTTTGTATCTATGATTCGTGATTCGAAATTTGTATCTGGATCCAAATTTTACCCAACTCTGACAGAAGTAAATGGAAAAACTATGATTTTTATGGTTTTTTAATGGTTTCTGCCGCTGCAATAAAATTTGCACTAATTTTCACTATCATATTCGTAATCAGCATGTCAAAATATGTAAGAGTCCAAAGTATAGAAAAAATCGGAGGATTGTCGCTTTCGGAAGTTTATCCCAAGAATGTTGTAACGTTGCTTTTAATGTAACAAAGTCGTTAAGAGAAGAAATCAATTTTTATGTTATTCCTGGTTTCCACAATGAATGGAAAACATTTTTATTTTGCATAACGGTCCGCAATCATAATATTGCAAATATTATTTGCACTACTTAATATATTATTGCATAAGCGTACATAATTATTATATTAATATTGTTATATTAATATTATTATATTAATATTGTTATATTAATATTGTTATATTAATATTGTTATATTAATATTATTATATTAATATTGTTATATTAATATTATTATATTAATATTGTTATATTAATATTATTATATTAATATTGTTATATTATTATTATTATATTAATATTATTATATTAATAGAACAATAATATTATTATATTAATATAACAATATTAATATAAATTAATCAAATACACGAATCTATTACATGTGATGAGACTCGTTGCAAACTGAGATTTATATCTTTGAACAAAAATAATTTACAAAGCGAAGAACAAGTATGCTAAAAATGTTCCAATTTATTCAAATGTGGAACCACCCTGTATGTAAACAATTAAAATAGGGTTTCTGTCCTCCGTTATAGCTTCTGAAAGTTCAAAGTGTATCTCTAACTTTGTAATAGAGAGTCTGACTTAGCATGTAAACGAGTATCATTACCCATTCACCTTTAATGCGTCTGTATGATTTTCATAGACGTTATCAATTCGATGTGTCAAGAACATACCATAAAATTAACCGGCTCGTTCATAAAAGTTCGTTATATAACTTGGGGACTTTCTTCGTTTATTCGCGTTTCATTTTCCACCGCAACGTTCCTCAATACCAGTTCCTCGTAGATTTGAAAAGGGTAAAGTCACAGTCAGGAGAAAAAAAATAAAGGCTAATAGAAACCGAGAAATTCTATGGACCTACTTTGAAAATAAAAACGTGGTACAGTAGCATTGTGCTTTGCAGCGTTCGAATGGCAAACAAGCATTTCGAATGTGCAAACCTAGTGATTAGAGCGAAGAAAATGCATTGCTCTAAATGATGCCTTAGATATTGCTCTGGAACATCAACATCTCAGCTTTCTTATATTTTCTGACTCTCTCAGCGCACTCCAGGCTTTCGAATACCCCAAAGTAAGCATTAAAAGGAACCCATACATTTTGGAAACTAGCTGGTTATTCGTTAAAGTACATATAGCGATCGTATGAAGCTTTAAGCAAAATTAAAACGTTTTCGGCGCATTGGTTCGATCAAAACGTCGAGACGTCGAGACAAATTATTGTGCCTATTTTGCAAATTGTGTAAATAGTAACTTTTGATCGAACCAATGCGCCGAAAACGTTTTAATTTTGCTTCTAGCTGGTTATTGTTGCTCGCTCGCGTCGCGAGCTCGCGGGTAGGGTTGTTGTTGCTCGCTCGCTTCGCGAGCTCGCGGGTAAGACTGCTCTTGCGAAAGGGTTAGTGGTACGCATTGCTAGTGGGGCATACAGCTCTTAATGGTTTTTTTATTAATTTTGTGTGTGACTCTCCACGAGCCACACAAAGAACCTCCCGATTCGTTAGTTGTAAGCGGTAACATTAGCATTAGTTGCATAATTAAAAAAAAAATTTTTTTGTAAATTAAAAAATAAATTTTTTTAAATAAAAATGAAATATATATAATTACGTTTGTTTATTCGGTGGAAAATTTCCATCCTCTCGTATAAATTGCATTCTTGAATGAACTTCTTTCGAAAAAATCTAAAAAAACTAAAACATCTAAAAAAGTACTTGACCAATATGGACCAAAATCTAATCATCTCAAAGTTACAGTGGGGCACATCGATTGCATCATTCATCATTCTGATCGCGTTGTTACTTTCTCAGAAAACGTTAACGATAAATTTGATACCATACAAACGGACATACGTACACACACACAAACACAAACATTATGATAAAAATAGTGTAAAATGACTCCAATGACCATGAAACGTGAAGATCTGCTAAAAAATCGATTTTCGATTTTCGGGGTAATTACAGTAACTTCCCTATGAATCGGGAAGTTAATAATAAATAAACGTGTGATTTTATTTGCAAATAATAACTAAATTTGTTATTTTAATTAAAGTTATTTAAATAATTCCATAAATAATCTATTTATTATTTCTTATTTGCAAATAAAAGTTTATTAACTTCCCGATTCATAGGGAAGTTACTGTAATTACCTCGAAAATCAAAAATCGAATTTTTAGCAGATCTTCACGTTTCATGGTCATTGGAGTCATTTTAGACTATTTTTATCAAAATGTTTGTGTGTGTGTGTGTGTGCGTATGTTCGTTTCTATGTTATCAAATTTTTCGTTAACGTTTTCTGAAAAAGTAACAACGCGATCAGAATGATGAATGATGCAATCGATGTGCCCCGTCGTAATTTAGAGCTGATTAGATTTTGGTTCATATTAGTCAAGTAGTTTTTTAGATTTTTTAGTTTTTTTCGAAAGAAGTTCATTCAACAATGCAATTTATACGAGAGGATGGAAATTTTCCACCGAATAAACAAACGTAATTATATATATTTCATTTTTATTTTTTTTAATTATGCAACTAATGCTAATGTTACCGCTTACAACTAACGAATCGGGAAGTTCTTTGTGTGGCTCGTGGAGAGTCACACACAAAATTAATAAAAAACCATTAAGAGCTGTATGCCCTACTAGTTTATTATTTATTATTTGGATTGAGGTGGAAATCAATTAAATAGCTTTTGGTCTTCTCTTATTTCTTGTATTTTGTATATGTATACAATGAACACGTGACGAAATTAATACATATCATGATTACCCGTATATATAATATTTAAGTGAATACAACTATTTTTTGTATCAATTTGATTTTCCAATTGATAATTCGCAGTTCATGTTTAACTTTAACACTACTCTTTATTCAAACATAATGTCAGAAAGTTTGTTCGATTTTGGCGTATTGGTCATAGTTGCCAAAGAAAATACCCGCTCGACTGGAGCCGATGATGGTAAAGGTGTGTTATATTTTATAAATATACGTTTTATAGCCGCGTACGCATCCAGACTATTTAAAAAATTCGAAAAATTTGATACCATGGAAACGAACATACGCACACACACACAAACATTTTGATAAAAATAGTCTAAAATGACTCCAATGACCATGAAACGTGAAGATCTGCTAAAAAATCGATTTTCGATTTTCGGGGTAATTACAGTAACTTCCCTATGAATCGGGAAGTTAATAAATCTCTATCTCTATATATAATAAAATCGTGTCTGTCTGTATGTATGTATGTATGTATGTTTGTAACGGCATCACTTGAGAACGGCTCAACGTAGAAAGCTGGGGTTTGGGCTGTTAGACGCGGCGTTTCTTCGAGAAGGTTTAGGAAAAAACATAATTCAAAAAAGTACATTGGTTCAAAAGTTGTGACGTCATTAGTGAACACATGTCAACTTTTTCGCTCTCTATTGCGCACGTTTCTGCATATAACTTTTAAACGAATAGACTTTTTCGAATGCGGTTTGCTCTAAAACCTCCCAGAGAGACAGAGGGAGAGAAAGAGAGAGAGAGAGGGAGAGGGAGAGAGAGAGTGGGGGGAGAGGGGGCGAATGAGAGAGGGAGAGACGCAAAGAGGGACAATTCACCATCGCATTCACATTTACATTCACATTCACATTTACATTCAGATTCACATTTACATTGACACTGACACTGACAATCACATTGACATTGACATTGACATTGACATTGACATTGACATTGACATTGACATTGACATTCACATTGACATTCACATTGCTATTTACATTGACAGTCGCATTGACATTGACATTGTCATTGCTATTGACATTGACATTGACATTGACATTGACATTGACATTGACATTGACATTGACATTGACATTGACATTGACATTGACATTGACATTGACATTGACATTGACATTGACATTGACATTGACATTGACATTGACATTGACATTGACATTGACATTGACATTGACATTGACATTGACATTGACATTGACATTGACATTGACATTGACATTGACATTGACATTGACATTGACATTGACATTGACATTGACATTGACATTCAGATTGACATAGACATTGACATTGACATTGACATTCAGATTGACATTGACATTGACATTGACATTGACATTGACATTGACAATGACATTGACATTGACATTGACATTGACATTGACATTGACATTGACATTGACATTGACATTGACATTGACATTGACATTGACATTGACATTGACATTGACATTGACATTGACATTGACATTGACATTGACATTGACATTGACATTGACATTGACATTGACATTGACATTGACATTGACATTGACATTGACAGTGACATTGACATTGACATCCACATTCACATTTACATTCAGATTCACATTGACACTGACACTGACACTGACATTGACATTGACATTGACATTGACATTGACATTGACATTGACATTGACATTGACATTGACAATCGCTTTCACATTGACATTGACATCGACATCGACATCGACGTTGACATCGACATCGACATCGACATCGACATCGACATCGACATCGACATCGACATCGACATTCACATTCACATTCACATTCACATTCACATTCACATTCACATTCACATTCACATTCACATTCACATTCACATTGACATTCACATTGACATTCACATTGACATTCACATTGACATTCACATTGACATTCACATTGACATTCACATTGACATTCACATTGACATTCACATTGACATTCACATTGACATTCACATTGACATTCACATTGGCATTCACATTGACATTCACATTGACATTCACATTGACATTCACATTGACATTCACATTGACATTGACAATCGCATTGACATTGACATTGACATTGACATTGACATTGACATTGACATTGACATTGACATTGACATTGACATTGACATTGACATTGACATTGACATTGACATTGACATTGACATTGACATTGACATTGACATTGACATTGACATTGACATTGACATTGACATTGACATTGACATTGACATTGACATTGACATTGACATTGACATTGACATTGACATTGACATTGACATTGACATTGACATTGACATTGACATTGACATTGACATTGACATTGACATTGACATTGACATTGACATTGACACTGACATTCACATTCACATTGACATGCACATTGACATTGACATTGACATTGACATTGACATTGACATTGACATTGACATTGACATTGACATTGACATTGACATTGACATTGACATTGACATTGACATTGACATTGACAATCGCTTTCACATTGACATTATCATTGACATTGACATTGACATTCACATCGACATGCACATCGACATTGACATTGACATTGGCAACCCGCCCGGAGGGCCTAGCTACGAGGGCGTGCCGGAGGCACGCCGCGAGCAGCTAGTATATAATAAAATCGTGTCTGTCTGTATGTTTGTAACGGCATCACTTGAGAACGGCTCAACGTAGAAAGCTGGGGTTTGGACCATTGGATTCGGCGTTTTCCCGATTAGGTTTTAGAACAAAAAAAATTCAAAAAAGTCTATTGGTTCAAAAGTTGTGACGTCATTAGTGAAAAAAGGCAACTTTTTCGCTCTCTATTGCGCACGTTTCTGCATATAACTTTTAAACGAATAGACTTTTTCGAATGCGGTTTGCTCTAAAACCTCCCAGAGAGACAGAGAGAGAGAGGGAGAGAGAGAGAGAGGGAGAGGGAGAGAGATAGAGTGTGGAGGAGTGAGGGGGCGAAAGAGAGAGGGAGAGAGACACACACAGAGAGAATTCACATTCACATTCACATTCACATTCACATTCACATTCACATTCACATTGACATTGACATTGACATTCGCATTGACATTGACATTGACATTGACATTGACATTGACACTGACACTGACACTGACAATGACACTTTCACTGATACTGACACTGACGGTGACAATGACACTTTCACTGACACTGACACTGACAATGAAACTGACACTGACACTTTCACTGACACTGACACCGACATTGACATGACATTGACATTCACATTGACATTCACATTCACATTGACATTCACATTCACATTGACATTCACATTGACATTCACATGGACATTCACATTGACATTCACATTGACATTCACATTGACATTCACATTGACATTCACATTGACATTCACATTGACATTCACATCGAAATTCACATCGACATTCACATTGACATTCACATTGACATTCACATTGACATTCACATTGACATTCACATTGACATTCACATTGACATTCACATTGACATTCACATCGAAATTCACATCGACATTCACATTGACATTCACATTGACATTCACATTGACATTCACATTGACATTCACATTGACATTCACATTGGCATTCACATTGGCATTCACATTGACATTCACATTGACATTTACATTGACATTCACATTGACATTCACATGGACATTCACATTGACATTCACATTGACATTCACATTGACATTTACATTGACATTCACATCGAAATTCACATCGACATTCACATTGACATTGACAATCGCTTTCACATTCGCATTCGCATTCGCATTCACATTCACATTCCCATTCACATTCACATTCACATTCACATTCACATTCACATTCACATTCACACTCACATTCACGTTGACATTCACATTGACATTCACATTGCGGTTTTCTCTAGAACCTTCCCGAAGAAACGCCGCGTCTAACGTTTCAACTTACATATAATACCTACATACTTTTAAAAAATAATGTGCCACAGCAAAGCGTGGCGGGGGGAAAGCTAGTGTAACATAAAATTCACTAATTAAACGAAAGCTTCTTAAATTAATCTATTTTTTCAATGCAAAACATACTCGTGAATGGCTTTCATTGCCCATATATTGATGGATTTCGAATTTCTTGTACTTTTGCCTCCCATTGTACCTCCAGAACATCCTTAAGTTTTGAAACATTGCTGAAATTGTTGTGAACAGGTAATTCATCAATTGGGACCAATCGTACAGGACGCGAAAACAACTGAATCTAATCCTGCAGAAAGCCGCGAATTCGATCGGCTCAGGAGAACGGCACCTGGAGCTCTGGAGTTGTTCGAATTCCAGCGAGATGGCCAAAGGAAATAAAACGATCACGGTGGATCTTTTCGTCTCGGATTACAGTTTCTCTGTCGCTTAACCGCGAACGCATACATTCTATCAACCGCACCGGCATTTAAGCAAGGATTAAGTTTTATCGGATACCAACTGCGACTGCATGAAATGAATACAGTTTAATGCATCTGATTGTTCTCGCCGTTTCGTCGGTTTGCTCGTGGGAATTCTTGCGGAGTCCGCGGTGGACGAATGAAATCGAAACGACATTGCCGTTGGTCGTCACAATGACCGCCAAACCTATGTGTAATTACACTTCCGCTCATAACTCTTAGGACACCTCAGGTTTTCGGTAAAACTCTGGCATTTCGTATAGATTATGAACCTTTGATTGTACAGGGTGGCAATTATAAAGCGATACAGACGAATATCTCCAAAAATACTGATTACAGTAATCTCTTGATTTTTGTCCCAGGGGCTGTTCGTAGAGCGGACAAAAATCGCGATGTAGACTTGTTTTTTTTAGAGGATAACTAGGGATTATTGAATTGGATCCTCAAATAAATTTATAAGACTGAAATTAACTATTTAATTTTATTTATAACTTCTAACATTGAAAATAAATTATTTAAAAGTAACAATTTTAAATCTTAACACTATGACCCTTCTCCAATGAATTCAGTTTATCGATTAAACATTTTTAAACACTTTTTCAAACATTTGTTTTAAAACAAAATGATTCAAAAAGCAACTTCACAATAGTGAGAAAGTTCATATTGATGAGAGTTGACTGAAGGTAGCTACAGTTGCTACATTTTTAACTTCTCGATTCATAGGGAAGTTACTGTAATTACCCCAAAAATCGAAAATCGATTTTTTAGCAGATCTTCACGTTTCATGGTCATTGAAGTCATTTTAGACTATTTTTATCAAAATGTCGGTATGTGTGTGTGCGTATGGCCGTTTGTATGGTATCAAATTTTTCGTTAACGTTTTCTGAAAAAGTAACAACGCGATCAGAATGATGAATGATGCAATCGATGTGCCCCGCTGTAACTTAGAGCTGATTAGATTTTGGTCCATATTGGTCAAGTAGTTTTTTAAGTTTTTTTCGAAAGAAGTTCATTCAACAATGCAAATTATACGAGAGGACGGAAATTTTCCATCGAAGAAACAAACATAATAATTACATATATTTTAATTTTATTTTTTATAATTTAAACAAATTTTTTTTTATTTAAAAAAAATTTTTTTTTTATTTTCCTTTTTTAATTATGCAACTGATGCTAATGTTACCGCTTAGAATAATCGAAAATTATCCCAATGCAAGAGTGAGTTATTCATCGCTACTGCCGAGAATACATTTTCGAAGAATATCGATGAAAGTACAAAAACATTTATATTACAATCTTTAAAAAAACAAGCAGTTCAATACGAATTATTAGCTGAGATGAAATTGAAAGTTAATATAAAAAAATGGTTAATGGAGCATGCGAGCAACGAGCATACCATGTTGGTTTAATGCGACGCCATACAGCAAACATTTCGATAAGTAGAAAACTATTGAACTTCCCTGAGAACGTATAATCTTCTTAAAACGTACACTAAATAATGATAATAATATACTGCAACTAACGAATCGGGAAGTTCTTTGTGTGGCTCGTGGAGAGTTACACACAAAATAACATCCGTACTACTAACCCTCTCGCGAACTCACAAAGCGAGCTACAACACCCCCACCTGCGAAGCTCGCGAAGCGAGCGAGCAACGATAACCAGCTAGTTATACATAGACTTATATATTAATAGTTTATTGTTCACATTTAATCTTGAATTTTTACATGTAAGCTAGTACATAGTACCTCTTTTTAAGCGGATTTGCACTATTAACTTCCCGATTCATAGGGAAGTTACTGTAATTACCCCGAAAATCGAAAATCGATTTTTTAGCAGATCTTCACGTTTCATGGTTATTGAAGTCATTTTAGACTATTTTTATCAAATTGTTAGTGTGTGTGTGTGTGTGTGTGTGTGTGTGTGTGTGTGTGTGTGTGTGTGTGTGTGTGCGCGTATGGCCGTTTTTATGTTATCAAATTTTTCGTTAACGTTTTCTGAAAAAGTAACAATGCGATCAGAATGATGAATGATGCAATCGATGTGCCCCGTCGTAACTTAGAGCTGATTAGATTTTGGTCCATATTGGTCAAGTAGTTTTCTAGATTTTTTAGTTTTTTTCGAAAGAAGTTCATTCAAGAATGCAGTTTATACGAGAGGATGGAAATTTTCCACCGAATAAACAAACGTAATTACATATATTTCATTTTTATTTAAAAAAAATTATGCAACTATTGCTAATGTTACCGCTTACAACTAATGAATCGGGAAGTTCTTTGTGTGGCTCGTGGAGAGTCACACACAAAATAAATTAAAAAACCATTAAAAGCTATATGCCCCACTAGCAATGCGTACCACTAACCCTTTCGCAAGAGCAGTCCTATCCGCGAGCTCGCGAAGCGAGCGAGCAACAACAACCCTACCCGCGAGCTCGCGAAGCGAGCGAGAAACAATAACCAGCTAGTTTTGGTTTTATATGATGCTTCCAGGTCATTCTTGCATCTAAATGCATGCCCAAGTATTTCACTGTTTCAGTTTGAGGAATAATGGTTCCATTTAGGGTGATAGGTGGGACACTGCCTTTTCTGAACAAGTAGGTAGAATGGCCTTCTCATCAATGATGATCGCTCCCTGATTAGTAGATTGATCACTCCGAAAGTTGCCCGGGCTATAAAAAACAGAGTGGCGATTGAACGCAGGGGTATTTGCAACCCATAAAGGGCCGAGAGCCGGATCGCCACATGAAACTGACAATGCTGTCGGTGTGCGTTCAAAGGAAGGGGTGAGTACCGATCACTCCTCCCCCTGTACTTTACTATTACTACTGCTACTACTACTAGGGATGAATCTACACCTCTGGATCGGTGGACATTTGTAAGAGAACCTTGCTGCGAAATTGTTTCTAACAAAGAAAATTGTTGCTAAAGTTCTTTTACATCAATGCCTTCTACTCATTGAGAAGAGAAAAAGTTTGAAAGGAGCTATATGTCGCAGACAAATTATTGAGCTATAAGCTGTTGAAGTCTTTGCAAAATTTGATTGTGTGAAATTATACTGAATTTTTCTTCATTTGTTTTCTCTACTTTGGGCACTCATATTATTATATATAAACATAGTCTAACTAAATCATGAGCTGAGCGACCTGCGATCGACTTTCCTCTGTCAAAATAACCTTTATGCAGCTCAAAATATGCTCATATGAGGACAAAAATGGTTTCCCGCAAACACTAATTTTATCAACAAAACAGTGTTTGCGGGAAACCATTTTTCGTCCTCATATGAGCATATTTTGAACTGCATAAAGGTTCTTTTGACAGAGGAAGGTCGATCGTAGGTCACTCAGCTCATGATTCAAGTCGAAAAAATCGTTTTGTATTAGAAAAATACATTAGAATCTGCGGAATTTTTCTTCATTTTTTCCCCCTACTTTGGACGCTCATATTATTAGATATAAACATAATCTAACAAAATCATGAGCTGAGCGACCTGCGATCAACTTTCCTCTTTAGAACGAGCCTTCAGACAGCTCGTAACATGCTTCTATAAAAACAAAAAATGGTTTCCCGTAAACACGGTTTTCACTTGTTTTTCTAGTAATAATCTAATAATATGCTAGTCATATCCATGGGTCTGGTACCCCCTTAACGTGGTGGCGCTATTGGCCGAACCAGAATCAATCCGCTGTAGCCGCGCTCTGATTGGTCCGTGTTTTTCGTTAATAACTTCTAAACAAAGCCGCGGACGCCATTTTTGTAAAGGAAAATGTCGCTTCAAATGACACAAGGAACCTCCCTTTTCCGGGAGTTACACTTATTTTGGGACACCCTGTATTTGCCTATAATATTGTAATAAAGCATTTATAGACAAACTTCATATAACATTGTTTTCGTATTTTCACTTGTAGATCATGCTCGTACAATCTCGCTGTAAAGGTAGAAAACACCCTATATAACTGCTCAGAGCTGTGGGTAATAAAAAGTGTAATAGATTAGCTATTGCGTGTGCAGTTTTCAATGGAATCGTAAGAATACGATGCCATTACGCAATTCATTGCACACCGAGTACATCAGTAAAAACTTTCACCAGTTAATGAAGTGTAAACTTGCAAACGCGAGTAGATTTAAATCGTAAACAATTTACGGCGCTATAAAACATAATCCTAAATTAGCTAAAAAGCCCCAACTGGAAATCACGCCTATTATTATTGTAAAATAAAGGTAAACTAGTCGCATCCATAAAGTTTACGCTGTAAAAATACAGTTATTGAAGATCGTATTTCAGGTGATAATGATACAGGGATTATCCCGCGTAGAATGGGTATCTCAACTGCTACGGTACCAAAGTTATAAAGACATAAAGTAAATTAGCGGTACGAAACGGCGTATAGAAAGTTTTTCCCGGTTACCGTGGAGGTTCGACGGTACCGTGGCCTGCGTTTTCTCGTTTTTAAAGGGTACAGAAAGCCAGGCAAGCACAGCGGTCATTGTCGCGCGAGGTTTTAAAAGGCCCCGGCCGATCGGCTTCTAAATTTTATTATGTTATTCGCCGGCAGCTCGGACTACTCCATTATGCCCTCCGTCCCCACTACTCCCTTGGAATGCTTACTTCTTTCTCGGTACTTTTATGGGCCAACGGCTAATCCGGCTTTTGTGATTCAACTGGCCGTCGATCACGAACAATTTGCCGTGCGTTTTGGCATACATTTAATACTCGCGCTCTACAAAATGCCCGAATGCTTCTCAGTCAATAAACTCCTAGCGGAGGGCCGCACAGTGGTCAAAACTTGGACAAAAATCGATTTTTAACTTTTGTTTAAATGACCGAAATCAATTATGTTACGTCATTAACAATGTCCTGAAGTCTATGAAAAACAAGTAAAATGAGTTAAAAGTTAATATGGGCAAAAATCTGCAAACGGAGTTTGTTTCATAACTTTAAGGATACTTTAAGAAAAAGATTTATCCTAGTTTCGTTTGGGCATTATGAGGTAAACATATAAAATTACGCATCGGAAATTTACTTTTTTAATTCAAAATCGAGTTAATACGCTGGTCGAATAAGAAACTCGAAAATAATTATTAAACATATTCAAAAAAATCTTTAAAATTTTTTATCGATACAATGCATAAAGAGACATATAAACAAATTTTTTTATAATTTTACATGCAACTGTAGCTGTCTAAGAGGAGTTTGGACAGACACAAATATTATTAAATTAAAGCGATGAGCAAATAACGACGATACTTAAATATAAATATCTACTTCTACTTAATAACTTTTAACTCATTTTACTTGTTTTTCATAAACTTCAGGGCATTGTTAATGACGTAACATAATTGATTTCGGTCATTTAAATACAAGTTAAAAATCGATTTTTGTCCAGCTTTTGGCCACTGTGCGCCGGTCTCCGTGTGTCTCTCCGTGTGTGCGGTCAACCCGGCCATCCTCGGTCGAACCCCCTCAAACCCGCTCAAAAGATCGATAGCAGGACATAGTAGCGCTTCTATTTATACGCGAATGCGGTTCGACATAACCAGAGATACAATCTGCGATACGTGCAAGATAGAATCGTTCCATCCAATTTTAGTTCATGGAACTGTACGGATTCGCAATACATTCGAAAGCTCGCGGAAGAGTCGGCCGATAACACTTTCATATGAACCGCGAATCCGTGCGCTGTCGTTAAAATCACTCCGGACCCTAGTCAATCTCCCTGGTTTACTCAAGATGTCTCCTTAAAAAGAAGCTTTATATCCACTGTTAATCTTATAAGGGCTAATCATTACAACCTAGCTGCCTCTCTTCATCGTGTAAATATTATTGATAATCCCAGTTGTAAGTGTAACTCAGCTTCTGAGGATTTGGATCATGTATTACGGCAGTGCTGTTTATATGAATCCCAAAGAATTAAACTTGTAAACTAGCTGGTTATTGTTGCGAGAGGGTTAGTGGTACGCATTGCTAGTGGGGCATACAGCTATTAATGGCTTTTTTTCTATTTTGTGTGACTCTCCACGAGCCACACAAAGAACTTCCCGATTCGTTAGTTGCAGTACATTATTACATTACATACATTTATACATACAGTATTACATACAATACTACATTATTACACAATTATTACATTGTTACATTTAGTGTACGTTTTAAGATGATTATATGTTTTCAGGGAAATTCAATAGTTTTCTACTTATCAAAATGTTTGCTATATGGCGTCGCATTAAACCAAATTCGTATGCTCGTTTTTCACCGACCGGCATACCGACGATGCGCTAGCGTCGTCCAAATTAATTATATATTTTTTTCAATATGATATCAATTCATTATATATGTATAAATATTAATTGTGGATACAATCAAATTATATATATATATATATATATATATATATATATATATATATATATATATATATACACGGTGTCCCAAAATTTCTTCAACATCCGGAGGTTCCTGACATCATTTGAAGCGACATTTCCCTGTAGAGATGAATAATTCAATCTTGCATTGGGATATTGTTCTATTATTGGTAGCGGTAACATTAGCATTAATTGCATAATTAAAAAAAAATTTGTTTAAAATTTTTTTTAATTAAAAAAATATATATACAATAATTATTACGTTTGTTTCTTCGGTGGAAAATTTCTGTCCTCTCGTATAAATTGCATTGTTGAATCAACTTCTTTCGAAAAATTCACTGAAAAATATGAAATAATTTCCTTTTGATTTCTATGAATACACACCATCTGTTAATATAATTGATTAAAATAAAATATTAAATACAATACAATCTTTTCGGACGCGACGCAAAATTGAAAATTTTCCAAATGTTGACAGGTATTGCTGATTATGATTTCATTGGTATATAGTGGACTTGGAAATCAGTAGGTTGGAAGAGAAGATATATTAATATGTGAAAGAATTTATGGATTTTCGTAATTTCTGGTGTCGAAAATTTTTAATTTTCCGCCGCCTCGGAAAAGATTGTATTGTATTTAATATTGTATTTTAATCAATTGTATTAACAGTTGGTGTGTATTCATAGAAATTAAAATTAAATTATTTCATATGTTTTAGTGAACTTTTTGAGTGCGTTTCGAAGTCGGTTTAATTTTTTGCAAAAATCTGAAGCTGGGGTCTCTGAGACCCAACAATACCTTGCGAAGACTAATATTGTCAACGAAGTTAAATGTCGATGAAGTCATGTCGGTGGAACAATTTTCGATGAGTTAAGGGTAACCGTAATATGCAACAACCTGATAAATTCAATAATGATTTATAAATTATAATTATGATATCGGCGCCAGGTTCGATCCTTTTTAGATACAACAAATGTGCAAGTTAAATATTTAAATTTCTCAACGTTTCGATCCCAATGCGGATCATTATCAAGAGACCCAAATTTTTGCGTCTGAAAAAGAAATTAATATTAAAGATTTTGAAATTAAATATACTGTTTTAAATGTAACACAGCCACGTAAATTACCAAAAATTGATAAAATAGAAAAAGAAGAAATTAAATACGCACTTGCTGTGAAGAAGGGACAAAAACTTTTTAGAACACATAATTGTGAGTTACACTATTTCCACTTTACCCCATGCTGGCGATAATGTAACTGAAGCACGATGTGCTAACCCAACGGAAAGCAGAGAATGTATTGTATGTATGAAAGACCCAGAATGATTGGTGGTAACATTTGAATAGCTTGTAACTTGGAAGTAATTTTTATAAACAGAAAAATATGTGTGCAGCATACCATAAAGCAACATAAATCAGTTTTGTAGTAACCACAATTCCGCATTTCATTAAAATATAACCAAAAAATGAAAAATAATCAAAGTTTTAAACTAAGGAACGAGAACAATATATGTTAAAAAAATAAATCAAATGTTATAATTGCTAAACAATTAAAGTTAAAAAATATTTAATATTTGGTGAAGTGAGGCTAAAAAGAAAAAAAACAATATTTAACGGTAGAATCAACGTTATATTGGAAAAAACCCATCATAAACATTACTGGCTCAGTAATGCCGCGTAGTAGTCATGAATTTTAGGAGTCTCATATCTGAGATTTACGCTTTGGTTTTTAATCATGTGGATAGTTTCCAATGTTAACCTATTGTGTAAGTTAGATTCCCTGTCAATAATTTTTGCATTGTCAAAATCAAATTTGTGGTCATATTCTAATGAATGCCTCGTCAATGCTGTATGCTGTGTAGGAGAACGAAATATGTTTCTTTTGTGTTCAGTTACACGTATATCCAAATGTCTACTTGTTTGTCCAATATAGGTTGTATCACAACCCATACAAGGTATCTCGTAAATGACGTTACAGTTTTTTGTTAATGGAATCTTATTCTTGATGGGAGGGAACAATTTTTTTAAATAAAATGGTATGTTGAAAATGGTATGAATGCCACTCGTCCTAAAAATCCTTTGGATATCAAATGAAATATTATTTACAAAAGGAATAACAACCGTATTTCTAAAGTTGATTGGACCTGTTTTTTGAATTCTTTCCTCTTTTAGTTGAGAGACTAAAAAGGGATTATAAATTTGAAAAATCCTTTCTTTGATGATATTCTCAACAAAAGAAGTAGGGAAGTTATTAACCTTTAATACTTTTTTAATAAGATTTAAATTTTCAGAACGAAATTCAGGATTAGCCAATAAAATGGCACGATCTACAAGACCTTTAACAAGTCCTGATTTGTGTTGTAGGGGATGTGCAGAAAAACAATTCATGTATCTGCCAGACCATGTAGGTTTATAAAACCAGTTTGTAATAAGGGCGGTCCCTGCTCTAATAATTTTAATATCAAGGAAGCTTATGCAAGAATTAGCTTCAAGTTCTGAATCTGTTCTAAATCTTTTTAATAAGATTTTCAGAACGAAATTCAGGATTAGCCAATAAAATGGCACGATCTACAAGACCTTTAACAAGACCTGATTTGTGTTGTAGGGGATGTGCAGAAAAACAATTTATGTATCTGCCAGACCATGTAGGTTTATAAAACCAGTTTGTAATAAGGGCTGCCCTGCTCTAATAATTTTAATATCAAGGAAGCTTATGCAAGAATTAGCTTCAAGTTCTGAATCTGTTCTAAATCTGTTTAATAAGTTTTAATTTTCAGAACGAAATTCAGGATTAGCCAATAAAATGGCACGATCTACAAGACTTTTAACAAGACCTGCTTTGTGTTGTAGGGGATGTGCAGAAAAAAAATGTATGAATCTGCTAAACCATGTAGGTTTATGAAACCAGTTTGTAATAAGGGCTGTCCCTGCTCTAATAATTTTAATATCAATTGAACTTGAATTAGCTTCAAGTTCTGATGTAAATTGAAGTCTATTATGGAAATTGTTAAAAGTGTTAAGCAAGGTGTCAATTTGATCAACTTTAATGCAAGTTAAAATGTCGTCAACATACCGTTTGTAAAACACCAAACTGAATGGTAACTTGGAAATGGATGAGTTTTCTAACTCCTCCATCACCAAATTAGCAATCACCGGTGATATGGGAGAACCCATAGCTGTACCAAATATTTGTTCATAAAAAGTGCCGTTGAATGAAAACACATTAGCTTCCAACACAAACTTAATAGCTGCTAGAAATTCTGTTTTGTTTATAGAAGTGTGATCTTTAATTTCATCCCATCTATGGTCAACCACTTGTAAGGCCAGTTTCATAGGAACATTAGTAAAAAGAGCAGTGACATCCAAAGAAATCAACTGCGTGTCAATTGGTATAGATAAAGTTCTAAGTTCCTTGACCAACTGCCAACTGTCCACAGTGTGGAATCTTGTTTCTCCAACAATCTTAGCCAAAATTGCTGAAAAAAAACAATAAAAAATTTAAAAAATCAATAATGCTTGTAGGAACTTGAAATGATCGTTGCGAGGACCACCCTGTACACCGCTCCATGGGAACAGAGACGTGGCAGGCATCAATTAATAATGGTTCAAGATCGAAACACAGTTTTCTTGTAAAAACCGTGTCGAACCGAAACCGGATCGACACCGAACACTTCATTTTTCAGGCGTCGGCCCGAAGGATACAATCAATTTCAGCGAGATCCAGAGGATAAACATCATCAGCTTGCAAAAGGCCTTTGAAAGGAGGCGTTGGTCCATCGCTCTCCGCGGAAGAACAGCTGGGGGACCTTCGACTCCCAACTGCTATACGTAATCGATGTCGACTGACTTTCTCTCTCGTGGGCCCGCCAGACAAGACGGCCGGATAGGCGAGAACACTGTCCACGGATTTGTCGGTTCGATCTTTCTTTCCAGAAACCGTCTGCTCGGCTTCCTTGCGTTCCAGTTTCCAACAAACTCGACAGTTTCGTGGACTATACCCAACCTTCGCCGTGAATACTTAAGGATGTTCCGGAGGTACGATGGGAGACAAAAGTACAAGAAATTCGAAATCCATCAATATATTGGCAATGAAAGCCATTCACGAGTATATTTTGCATTAGAACAAATAGATAAATTTAAAAAGCTTTCGTTTAATTAGTGAATTTCATGTTATATTTATTTTTCAATCAAATTGTCTTCGTATTATAAAAAATTGTAAATGAATTTTGTGAATAATTGTATCCTCCGAAAAGTAGCTATACTATTATAGTAGAATAGGGTTGGCTGTTCTCGTGTCGCTTCGATTATTTATTATTTATCTCACTTAATCATCATCTTAAAGCCAAAATTGTAAAACCATTGGAGATATTAACGAAGATATTTGATCTAACACATACAGTACCGGTTATTGAGGAAAATAGTGACGAAAATTGAAATTATGTATATTATGATTCCTAGAATTCTCATTAACACCTACATAATGTCTCTCGCGTTTAAAAAGAAATAATTGATTAAGGAAGGACTTAATCTCCTGATAAGAATTACTAAATAGTGTCGTAAGAAACACGACACTATATATTGTACTATTATAATGGCGTAATTTCATTTGTTTTTCAATATTTAACTATGTTCCACCCCTCCGACCATCTTGAAACTTTTGTATATATTAGATAGATAACAGAAAATTGTTGTTGAATTTTTTGAAAGTGGTCACTCAAAGGGTTGTTTGTATTTTCCACCCCTTAAAAATTTAATAATTTTTTTCTACCCTTATTAATATGATCACAATTGAGAAAAAAATATATGATATGAAGGACGTAAGTACGAGTATTTTCGTATTTTTTTTATCCGAATATCTTAATTACCAACCGAGAAAAAAATGATATTGTTAAGGGTATTTACCCTCATATAATCCTTATATGAAGGGTTAGCGACTTGAAATTTTGGGGGATTATCTTTCAACCTAAAACCAATGTTTTCCACACAATTTCAATAAAAACCCAGTGGGGGCCGATTCACTATTCTTAATCTGCTAGACCCTTTTATAATCGGTTATTCCTCATTTCTCGAGAATTACAGTAATTCTTGAAAAATTGAAATCTAGGAAAATTCTTATGAATCTCATTTATTTTATAATATATTTTCGGAAATGAATTTTGAGTCAATTCAAATTGCATATTACTAATCAATCGCATACGTATAAGCATATCTACAAGCAGCATATCGATGTCTATGTATTCATGTTTGCATTGTGATAATTTATAATAATTGTTGGGAATGCGTATCGATGCGAGGTAATACACTTGGTGCTTCGATGTTCGCTGCACGACACAATGTGATGCAATGTTTAGGCGGTACAACAAATTCTAAGTAGACTTCTTGGAAAATATAACAATGGTTTTTATGAAAATAGTGAAAAACTTTCAGCTTCTCAGAATAAGGTACTATCGCTGAAAAAACAGAATTAGAGAATGTCAGAAGAAAGGACATTCAATCTTCAGCAACTTTCGGATGTTCTATATACAATACAGTCAACATCCACACGAAATGAAAGAAATTCTACTGCGGCTACAGATTTTGTTACAATAAAAAGAAGTAGATTGTCTGATTCTACATTAGACGTATATTATACTTCTTAAGAAGTAATTTCTAAACAAAAACGTAATGCTTCATTTATAAAAGTTCAGTTTCAAATAAATAAATTTATCGGTTATATTTAGCGTCTATTTTTTCCTCGTTTTTAAAGTTATGTACATATTGAACAGAAATAAATATTGAGTTAAAATTTTTTGCGCTTTCGATGAATATTATCAACGATATTCCAAATATCATAAGTCCTCTAATATTTTTTTACTGTCTTAAAAATTCTAGAAAATTCTCTAGAATTGTCGAGAAATGTAGTCTTATTTCTCATTTCTCAAGAAATGAAAAATGTTGAGAAATCAGGAACACTACACGCAGTCCTCCAGCTCCAACAATAGGGTAACTGCACCAGTAAATGAATGCTTTTGTATATTTCAACAAATTTTAAGCCGCACGGCATACTAGCGATAATGACTCTAGGGCCAATTGAACATATGACTCTTTTTCGTAGCTGTATTCCTATTACACTCCTCAAAAAAATTAAGGGATCACTTGTGCGAACCCGAAAAGTTGCTACAATTTTACATAATCATAACTCCGACCAAAATTGCTGTATCGATATCGTTAAGCAATGGTCTCGAAGCGTGAAACCTCTAGTTTCAGTTTCTCTGTTTTAAATTTTTGTTATGTTTTTTTTTTACAAAGTTATAGCGAGCTAACGACAACATTGACGGTTAACAAAAATTTTGTACAACTTTGTAACGTCACATGGGGTTAAATAAATTTTTTTGATAAATCGCGTTAACATCGTTTGGAAGGGCTGTCTTTCCTGTGTAAAATGTGTGGTTGTTGATTAGACTAAGACAATTTTTGCACTATCTGGAGCCAGTTAAAGTTAAAAGGCCAACATTTACTTAAATGTTAAATAACTTGAATAAAAAAAATCGCACACTGATCAACAACCACATTTTTATATAGCCTTTATATAGCTTTCGCCATCCAACGAGAGTGAATATTTAACTTCAATTTTCAGTTTACGCTTCACATTTAGCGCACTCTTACCTCTATTTCAAAACTTCGCGCTGGAGGAACGACTTCCCGATGTCCGATTGCTCTAAAACTATGGATGTATCATTTTTTCATGTAGAGGAACAATATTGGGGGGGCTGAGCCGAAAATTTCATGGTGGAAAAGTAAGGACCACCCTAATGTATACGCATTATGTATAAGTATATGTATATTTCTGTAAATCTTCGCCACTAATAAAAATATGAAAAAATTTTTTAGATAAAAGTTGTACTGTTTAATAAATTAAATATAATGCAAAAGAAAAAAAAATCTTTTAAATGTCAATTTTTGAGATTTCAAGGTCACGAATTTTTTTTTTTAAATAAACATTACATTTTGTTTCTAAATTGTTATAGTGCGTAAAAAGACAAATTCAACGATATATAAACATATATGCCGATCATATACTGCAGTGGAGAAAAGCGAGTTACAAAATTTAAAAATTTTCAAAGTCAGAGTGGCACCATTTCCCGTTATTCGATCAATTTCAAATTTTGCATAGTTTATTTTTTCGTCCAGTAGCACCATCCTAGGGGGTGTCCCATATAAAAATCCGAAAATCGAAAAATAAGGTCCACCCTAGTGGTCAGGCAGGCCTGACAACAGGCCCTCCACCCCCTTCGTGACCTAAAGGCAATTCATTTTATTCGCATAATCTTTGTAACTGTCACCCATAATTTGAACTAGTAATGAAAAAATCCTGCGAATAGAATGAGTTAGGGTTAGGTCATAGAGGGTGCGGAGAGGGCTGGCCGATGGCCGCCAGGCCGGCCCGACCGCGCATACAAAAATCCAGGAGTAGTCTTTCAAAATTAAATGCTCATCCTATAAATGTATAATACTATATAGATTGAAACCCTGTTTTCTGTCATTTTCTACTCTTCAAAACGAAGTCCGAACGTTGCGTTTGCGTTTTCATTGATATTTACATAAAATTCAATGTGCAGTAACTGCAGTTTTTCACGAATATCTCGAAAACTATTCATTTCAGCCAAAAATCACACATAAATTTTTTGTTCAGCATGTCAAAACGAATAGAACGACGTATGTCACGTGTCGAAAGGAAGGGGGGTTTTCTAAAGTCTTACCATAATAATAATAATTTAATTGTATTTGTGTTCATTTATTTTTGACAAATGAAGTATAGGGAGCTATTTGGCATACATGAGATTCCTTTAATTCACATATTTTTTGTTTGAATAAAATATTTTCCTGAACAATTTCTTAAATGTTCATTCACTGGTGCGGTTACCCTATGGTCTTGGAAGTTCCTCTCGCGTCATCTGTGAACAAAGCGTGTTCCCCCCGAATCACCGACTGATCTTGATTTTCCTCGACACTCGAAGTCATTAAACTTCCGTTCCCGTAAAGGACGTCGACGAATTCAGATGCACACGCACACCGGTGCACCTCGTGTGCATACAGAAGCGTCCATGAGGATGCGTGTACACACGGGAGACCTTTAAAGCCCGGTCATGGTTTCCGTCTGACCCCATTGTTCGTTCCGTTCCGAGGCCAGAAAAAAGTTGCTCACAATCAGATCGAAATCTATTGAACTGTCTGAAAAGCGAGCCTTTTCTTTTCGTTTCACAGCGCGCTCCCTTTTCTGCGTCCTTCCTCGTCGTCCTGTGTTCCTACGGCTCCTTCCACTTTCGAATCCAGGGTCTCTCTCCTCTACCGTCTCTACATCGATCCCGCTCCCATTCCCTTGCATCGCGACGAGATTCTCCGTCTCTCCCTCTTGTTCCACAGACTTCAAATTCGTCAGGGGTGTCGCAAGATCTGTTCGCGACGAACGGCAGCCGCGGTCAATTCCACGTGTACTTCATTTTCTCGCGAAACGGGTTTCAAGGCGAGAGAAATTACCTGGCGACCCGATCTTCGTTCAAATACAGAAATATGCCGTTCGACTTTTTTCTTGTGGAACGTAACGTAACCTCGTGTACGCAAACCTGACAAGTCTCGTCAATACAATTAATAAGTGGAATTGTGTTTGTAGATTACAATTGAATTTATTATTTTAAATCGTTCTCGTAGACTTGCGCAAATAATAAATGATTACTAACTTCCCGATTTATAGGGAAGTTATTGTAATTACCTCGAAAATCGAAAATCGAGTTTTTAGCAGATCTTCATGTTTCATGGTCATTGGAGTCATTTTAGACTATTTTTATTAAAATGTTTGTGTGTGTGTGCGTATGTCCGTCCCTATGGTATCAAATTTTTCGTTAACGTTTTCTGAAAAAGTAACAACGCGATCAGAATAATGAATGATGCAATCGATGTGCCCCACTGTAACTTTGAGCTGATTAGATTTTGGTCCATATTGGTCAAGTAGTTTTTTAGTTTTTTTCGAAAGAAGTTGATTCAACAATGCAATTTATACGAGAGGACGGAAATTTTCCACCGAAGAAGTAAACGTAATAATTATATATATATTTTTTATTTATTTTTTTAAATTATGCAACTAATGTTACCGCTTACAATAATCGAAATTAAAGTTATATAAATAATTCCATAAATAATCTATTTATTATTTCTTATTTGCAAATAAAAGTTTATTAACTTCCCGATTCATAGGGAAGTTACTGTAATTACCCCGAAAATCGAGTTTTTAGCAGATCTTCACGTTTCACGTTCATTGGCGTCATTTTACACTCTTTTTATCAAAATGTTTGTGTGTGTGTGCGTATGTCCGTTTGTATGGTATCAAATTTTTCGTTAACGTTTTCTTGAGAAAGTAACAACGCGATCAGAATAATGAATGATGCAATCGATGTGCCCCAGTGTAACTTTGAGCTGATTAGATTTTGGTCCATATTGGTCAAGTAGTTTTTTAGTTTTTTTCGAAAGAAGTTGATTCAACAATGCAATTTATACGAGAGGACGGAAATTTTCCACCGAAGAAGTAAACGTAATAATTATATATATATTTTTTATTTATTTTTTTTAAATTATGCAACTAATGTTACCGCTTACAATAATCGAAATTAAAGTTATATAAATAATTCCATAAATAATCTATTTATTATTTCTTATTTGCAAATAAAAGTTTATTAACTTCCCGATTCATAGGGAAGTTACTGTAATTACCCCGAAAATCGAGTTTTTAGCAGATCTTCACGTTTCACGTTCATTGGCGTCATTTCACACTATTTTTATCAAAATGTTTGTGTGTGTGTGCGTATGTCCGTTTGTATGGTATCAAATTTTTCGTTAACGTTTTCTGAGAAAGTAACAACGCGATCAGAATAATGAATGATGCAATCGATGTGCCCCAGTGTAACTTTGAGATGATTAGATTTTGGTCCATATTGGTCAAGTAGTTTTTTAATTTTTTTTTTAAGAAGTTGATTCAACTATTCAAATTATACGAGAGGACGGAAATTTTCCACCGAAGAAGCAAACGTAATAATTATATATATATTTTTGATTAACTTCTCGATTTATAGGGAAGTTATTGTAATTACCCCGAAAATCGAAAATCGAGTTTTTAGCAGATCTTCACATTTCATGGTCATTTTACGTTCATTGGAGTCATTTTAGACTATTTTTATCAAAATGTCGGTATGTGTGTGTGTGTGTGCGCGTATGTCTGTTTGTATGGTATCAAAATTTTCGTTAACGTTTTCTGAAAAAGTAACAACGCGATCAGAATAATGAATGATGCAATAGATGTGCCCCGCTGTAACAACAACTGTACGGAATTACAAGCCTCTAAAAAACGGCTAAGTTGTTTCGTGTAAAAGGAGGTACATAATGCGGGAACTGCCTCCTAGAAGTTAGCCCCCATTTGTTGAATTAAATAATTTCAACAGTGTCTCGAACTAAATGTGAAAGGGTTCATCGCTCTCGGTACAAACCTTGCTGAGCGAACGCCGAAGAAGTCTGTTAAATATACGTTTTTTGCAATAAAAATCGTTAGGAATGGAAAAATGCAAAATTTATAAGGGGACCACCCAAGGAACATACTCTACAAGATGCAAAAGGTTTTGTAGCATTGGTCCATCCATGTCGGCGTAATCGGTGAACATACATAGAAAAAAGCGAAAAAAAGGCACATACAGGTCGAATTGAGTAACCTCCTCGTTTTTCCAAGTCGGTTAAAAGGAATTAATCACTGCCCAACTCCGGATATATGCGAAGATTTGAAGCATTTGGTGTATCATCGTGTTTAGAGCGATTCTTTTAATTTTAATATTATAAGCTCGTTGGTGAAAAGGAGATTGATAACGCGAGATTCGCGAGGTGGACAGACAAAATTAGTATAAGGCTTTAACGTTGAACCGTTTATTATGACGGTGCGTACTGAACTGTCTCGTTTGAGGACGATACAGACAGAACGAAAACATACATGACATAGATTGGCATACATTTAAATAGAACGAGCACAGGCGACTAGAAAACAAAACAAGTATAGCGCGAATTACAAATTACATAGAGGATACGCGTTCGCGTTAACACATCGGATGTCGCAAGATTCAAATGTTCCGATCGTTATTTATGGTTAAATACTAGAACAATCCTCATCAAAGTGCTTGAAAAAAGAATTCATTGCAAGTTGAACAATAAATGTTGCGCGCACGAAAGTGCGAATCAACTATCAAGGAGATGAACTGTGGCTGTACGGAATGGTGCTTCGAATCTTTACTACAATCGCAACCCACAGAACGATCCTCTACCATTTTCCACTTCTTGAACACTCGGAAGTGTCGGCTATAAACACGAAGGGCAGCGCGCGCCATTCTACAATCACACCTGCCTGCAAATAAATCTTCCTTCGAATTCAAAGCTGCGTCGTGGGCGCATGCCGCACAAAGGCTTCAATTCTAATCGGCGTGAAATTTCCAAGCGGAAATACCGTATTAGGCCATATTCTGCGGAAGAAAAGAAGACAACTAGGGATTGCAATACCGATACACCGGTATTTCGTGCTTTTTTGTAATTTCGTGAAACCACTAAGGTAAAGGTGCTAGTAGTTGACCAGTTAAGAGAAGTTCTCCACGCGAACAATAGTAACCACTTACTCTGTCATCAAATAGCGAGAGTCGATGTCTGAAGACACTCTTTAAGTCTTCTAAATTATGTACCAAGACCACTATTTAAAAAAAGTTTACTTATACAAATTTAAGAAATGTATTTAAAAATTCAGTAATTGCTTCAGAAGTTGACCACTTTTGAAAATGAAAAATGTAGTAATTGACCTCCTTTATTCGTTAGTAGTTGATTACTTATACTAGAAAGAGGGTTCAAGCAATAATGTTGGGAATCATTTTACTATCATTTAGTTTCAACAATTACACTGTCCAACACCAAAAATGTTTTCATATAACTGATGGGTGGATCTTATAGAGTTTTTTGCGCTGATTCCGAATCTGCCCTTAGTTTTTCTCCTACACGCACAGTTTTTGAAAAACATGACTTTGAAAAAAGAACCTATTTTTCAACTTTAAACAAATGTTGTGACGGTATGATAAAAGATATTGAATTGTTCTTTGCAGCAAAAGATTCTGTAGACTTTTCTGAATACGGTGATATCCATTATTAATACGTTATGATTGTTTAAACATTAATAAATAATCATTAAAGACGAAGAGACACCACTTTTGCACCAAATTTTGATGATATTTTTTAAATTATCTCAAAAAATAAGGGTCCAGCAAGGAATCGAAATATACCACGCGATAGAGCAGTTTTTTATCTAGAAGATCCACCCTTTCAAGTTAGCAACAAATGACGTTTTCACCTTTCTAGAAAGCAAAATATCATCGTCTGACACGAGTTGCTGCCAGTGGCGCTCTTCCACCAGCGCGGTCTTACACCGCATGGCGCGCCGACGAACGACCGCGCTAGTGGAAGAGCGCCACTGGCAGCAACTCGTGTCAGACGATGATATTTTGCTTTCTAGAAAGGTGAAAACGTCATTTGTTGCTAACTTGAAAGGGTGGATCTTCTAGATAAAAAACTGCTCTATCGCGTGGTATATTTCGATTCCTTGCTGGACCCTTATTTTTTGAGATAATTTAAAAAATATCATCAAAATTTGGTGCAAAAGTGGTGTCTCTTCGTCTTTAATGATTATTTATTAATGTTTAAACAATCATAACGTATTAATAATGGATATCACCGTATTCAGAAAAGTCTACAGAATCTTTTGCTGCAAAGAACAATTCAATATCTTTTATCATACCGTCACAACATTTGTTTAAAGTTGAAAAATAGGTTTTTTTTTCAAAGTCATGTTTTTCAAAAACTGTGCGTGTAGGAGAAAAACTAAGGGCAAATTCGGAATCAGCGCAAAAAACTCTATAAAATCCACCCATCAGTTATATGAAAACATAAAAAAAGTTGAAATTTGTTGGACAGTGTTACCAGCACAAATTACGATTAAAGAATGAAATAAGAAATAAAACAAATGAATTCCAGAAAAAGTTTAATTGAGGAACAGAGTAGCTGCAGAGTTGCGAGTTGATAGATAATAGTATAGAGAAATTTAACCAACAGATGGTATGGCATCCGAGATTCAGTTTCATCAAGAGTGTACAGCTTATAAAAATCTTATTTTGTATGTTTTCCTATAAAATGGTCAACTACTCGTACATGGTCAACTACTGGTACCTTTACCTTATTTGCTAAAGTAAAATACCGTTATTCTCGTTATTAGCTATAAATAATAGATATTTTTTTAGACATCTACTCTTATTTGAAAAACGTATTTACAGTAAATAGTCGAATAGATGTATTATGTTTTTTACAATCACATTTCAAAAATATGCAGTTCATAAGTTAGTTAATGTTTTTGGATAAACTTCCGAAAGCGGCAACCCTCCGATTGTTTTTATATTCTAGACTTTTACGTACTTTGACGTGCTGATTACGAATATGATAGTGAAAATTAGCGCAAATTTTATTGAACTGTCGGAAACTGTTAAAAACCATAAAAATCATAGTTTATTTCCGTAAATAATGGCAATTTTGAAAAATACTTCAAATAAAAGTTGTAGGTCTCATCAAAATACACGTTTTATGTGCTATTGATTTTTATTATAGAAACAGTAGTTTTCGAGAAGAACGATATTAAATGTCCAACATTTCATACAACCTGGATTTTCATCTGTGTGGTCAGGTCGGTCTTCTCCGCCCCCGCCACTACCTAATCCAAATCCTAATCCTAATCCAAACTAATTCTGATCGCACTTTGGGTCATAACAGGCAAAATAGTAGGTTTACGTTAAGAATGTATATAACCTTTTTCGTAGAACTTTTTATGAGCTTAATTTTTTGTTTTAATCTGTTTTTTCTAAAATCAATTTTTTCGAAAATATTTAGTAAGAAATGTCAAAACTTTGAAGGGAGCTGAGGGGCAAACGAGGCTTTGTCGTCAAAAATCCTTTTAGAGACTTTCTTCTCTAATCAAGAATTAATTTTGATAAAAATTTCAGCAAATTCGAAAGTTGTCGCTTTCGGAAGTACACCCATGTTTTTTTCTAATAATAAATATTATTTAATAGGCCACACACCAAGATTTTTATGTGATATTTACTCTTAGTATCTATACTATACCTCTTTACTCTTAGTTGTTAGTATCTTCTTAATAATATATATATATATATATATATATACATTTATTATTATTATTATTATTATTAATATTATTAATATATATATTATTATTATTATTAAGATATATATACAGGGTGTCCCAAAACTACCCTAGGAGCCGAAAATGAACGGTTCCTTGAGTCATTTGAAGCGACATTTTCCTTTACAAAAATGGTGTCCGTGGCTTCGTTTAGGAGTTATTAACAAAAAACACGGATCAATCAGAGCGTGGCTACAGCGGATTGATTCTGAGTCGACCAATGGCGACACCACGCCTCGCGGTACCTGTCGCAGAGTCGGACACCGTTCGCTATAGCTGCGCTCTGATTGGTCCGTGTTTTTCGTTAATAACTCCTAAACTAGGCCGCGGACGCCATTTTTGCAAAGGAAACTGTTGCTTCAAATGACCCAAGGAACATCCCATTTTCGGCTTCTAGGGTAGTTTTGGGACACACACACACATATATATATTATTAAGAAGATACTAACAACTAAGAGTAAAGAGGTATAGTATAGATACTATATATATATATATATATTATTATTATTATTATTATTATTATTATTATTAAGATATATATATATTAATAAGAAGATACTAACAATTAAGAGTAAAGAGGTATAGTATAGATACTATATATATATTATTATTATTATTATTATTAAGATATATATATATATATATATATATATATATATATATATATATATATATATATATATATATATATATTAATAAGAAGATACTAACAATTAAGAGTAAAGAGGCATAGTATAGATACTAAGAGTAAATATCACATAAAAATCAACAATATATATATGTTTTGTTCCTTCATTGTATTATAATACTGTAATGGTTTATTTTTTATATTACATTTTTCGTTTCTAATGTTAAAAATAATTATTTGACTGCTCTTATTAATAATATTTGATTATAACATTTGTTCCTGAATTTTATATTTGTACATAGCAAAACTGTTTATATTTTTACAGTTTATTATTTTTTGTATAAAACTAATAAATCCGGTAAAGAAACAACTGCGTTTTCGTACCTTTCTGAAAATTCCTAATACCGGTATTAACACTGATATTCCGGTACAGTGTTTGGAGATATACCAAATACCGGTATTATATTTTTGGCCCGGTATCGCAAACCCTAAAGACAACGCAAACAATCACAATAACCTGAAGAGGTATTTACGTGTTCTTATTTAAACGAACCTCCCTGTATAGTTGCTTCAGTTTAGTTCTCCAGTTTCATTTTTAAGAAATTGAATTTGTAGAGCTGCTTTAGAATTTTCTTGCATCATAGCAAGAGTTCATTATTACCTGAAATAATGGTTCCACTAGACTAGAGACTAAAGTTGCTGATGCGCTACATAAATTGAAGACTTTAGAGGCTAGAGGTGTTACGTTACAGCCAAGAAGTTTCGTGTAAATTGAGTTTGAAGTTGTTCAGCAACACACGCGACTTGTGCAACATATGCTTAGCAGTTTTGTTAGAATCATACATTCTACGACAAGGTACAGTGAAATTAGAGATTCCACGAAATCTATAAGAAACACCGTCTTTATAGGCTAATAAAAGGCTCACCGTGAATTCTCGTATCATCCATATCACCGCTACACTTTTACGACACGTAGTCCGCGATCAGTCGGTCAGACAATACCGCTTCGCAACAGTCTCGAACTCTATATTTACCTTTTGCACACTTCGCCTATCAATCGAAGAAAAGAATTCAGACTTCTTGCTGGCAATATAATATACAGGGTGGTTCGCCAAATATTACCACCTCGATTTTTGTCATTGTTACTACTCGCAGCGAAGAATGTTTATACGAGGTTGAAATGAACGATCGACGATTCAATTTCTACTTCAAACGTTGATCGCAATTCACAATTAACTGTAATATCTGGTAAATCACTCTGTTTGTTGTTCTGTGGTGAGTCCCGATATTTTCGGGTTCTCGCACACCCGCGTATGTAATACATAGCAATTCCCAAGTAGCACCGTACGTACATAGAATGTACGTTTTACGTCCAGGTTATGCCCAAACGTACTACGTCCATTCTGAACGTTCGATGGATGTTCTTAGGACGTAAATTTTGGACGTTCTAGGAATATCCATTTTTTTAACTTCCCGATTCATAGGGAAGTTATGGTAATTACCCCGAAAATCGAAAATCGAATTTTTAACAGATCTTCACGTTTCATGGTCATTGGATTCATTTTAGACTATTTTTATCAAAATGTCGGTATGTGTGTGTGTGCGTATGTCCGTTTCTATGGTATCAAATTTTTCGTTAACGTTTTCAGAAAAAGTAATAACACGATCAGAATAATGAATGATGCATTGGAAGTGCCCCGCTGCAACTTAGAGCTGATAAGATTTTGGTCAAGTTTGGTCAAGTAGTTTTTTAGTTTTTTAAAAAAAAAATTTTTTTTTTTCTTGAAAAATTCAAAAGACTACATACGTCATGTGGTTGGGCATACTCTATATGCCCAATACAGTGTTATAATCACTTTCCCTGAAAACATATAATCTTCTTAAAACGTACGAATCGCAAAATAAAAATTAGCTGGTTATTGTTGCTCGCTCGCTTCGCGAGCTCGCGGGTTGGACTGCTCTTGCGAGAGGGTTAGTGGTACGCATTGCTAGTGGGGCATACAGCTATTAATGTTTTTTTACTCCGAAAATCGAAAATCGATTTTTTAGCAGATCTTCACGTTTCATGGTCATTGGAGTCATTTTAGTCTATTTTTATCAAAATGTTTGTGTGTGTGTGTGTGTGTGTGTGCGCGCGCGTATGTCCGTTTTTATGTTATCAAATTTTTCGTTAACGTTCTCTAAAAAAATACCAACGCGATCAGAATAATGAATGATGCAATCGATGTGCCCCGTCGTAACTTAGAGCAGATTAGATCTTGGTCCATATTGGTCAAGTAGTTTTTTAGATTTTTTTAGTTTTTTTCGAAAGAAGTTCATTCAACAATGCAATATATACGAGAGGATGGAAATTTTCCACCAAATAAACAAACGTAATTATATATATTTAACTTCCCGATTCATAGGGAAGTTATTGTAATTACCCCGAAAATCGAAAATCGATTTTTTAGCAGATCTTCACGTTTCATGATCATTGGAGTCATTTTAGACTATTTTTATCAAAATGTTTGTGTGTGTGTGTGTGTGTGTGCGCGTATGGTATCAAATTTTTCGTTAACGTTTTCTGAAAAAATAACAATGCGATCAGAATAATGAATGATGCAATCGATGCGCCCTGCTGGAACTTAGAGCTGATTAGTTTTTGGTCCATATTGGTCAAGTAGTTTTTTAGTTTTTTTAGTTTTTTTCGAAAGAAGTTCATTCAACAATGCAAATTATACGAGAGGACGGAAATTTTCCACCGCAGAAACAAACGTAACAATTATATATAATTTTTTTTATTTAAAAAAAAATTTTTTTATAATTTAACCCTCCGATGCCCGACAAAGCCCCTGGGGACCTATGACGTTTTCAACGATGCGGCATTTCAATACGGTTCATCCGAACAGCCGCAGCCTACGTGATTTTTATAAAAGGGATGTCTGGAAGCGATTACAATCGTCATCGATATGATTCCGTAAAATTTTTCATCATAAACGTCGGGTTGAAGTCATTTATGGCGTCGATGCTCGACAAGGTCCGCAGGGACCTTGTGGGAACTTCCATGTAATTTGTTCTTGTTTTTTGATCGTGCAGGTATTTTCGTGTAATTTGTTCGTGTTCTATGGGTTGAACAATTGTTGATGAAAAGGTGTACTGCGAAAAAATGAGTGAATGTGTACGGATACGCACGTGCACGATCTGCACTGCGCGACGGTGACGCGCTGCCTCTTTATTATTTGTCGACCTAAAAATCGCTGCAGATTCCAAATGTTGGGTACATATTCGTGTAAACGTGCAACAAAACGATGATCGCCTGCCATGTTTTACAACATTGTTGACATTGCTGGACTCGCATTATTCATTATCTACGATGAATTGATCACCACGTTAGTCAGACCAAAGACGTTCATTTCTGAAGAAATTGAGCAGGCAACTAGTTACGTCTAATATTGCAGAACGGGCTAAACATTCGCATGTTACCTGCTATCCGAAGATACGTGCGGCTATAGAAGCATTCCAAGTAATGATACCACCGCCGAACAGAGATACCGCACCACCATTGGCACCGCGTCATAACCGTCCGTCATGTTGTTTGTGTCGTCAAGAGACGAATAAGCAACGCAAGACTGCTTATATCTGTTTTATTTGCGACATTTTCCTTAAAAATAATGGCGTCCACAGCTTTGTTTAGGAGTTATTAACGAAAAACACGGACCAATCAGAGCGCGACCTAGACGCGAGTTAGCACAGTGGGCCCAACTGTCAATTGGCCGAACGTGTCGTCGCATGTCTAGATCGCGCTTTGATTGGTCCGTGTTGTTCGTTAATAACTCCTAAACAAAGCCGCGGACGCAATTTTTGTAAAAGAAAATGTCGTTTCAAATGACCCAAGGAACCTTCCATTTTCGGGTGTCGGAGGAATTTTGGGACACCCTGTATATACATACACATTTTGCAGCATAGAAACAAACATAGAAACACAAAAAAATGTAATAGCACCATTACGGCTAACAATAAAAAACTATTATACGCATCTCACGCCATATTAATAGAGAAGGTCCCTGGGGACCTTGTCGGGCTATGACCGTTGAAAAAGTTGTTGGGCATCGGAGGGTTAAAAAAAAAATTAAAAAAAATTTTTTTTTTTTAAATTATACAACTAACGCAAATGTTACCGCTTACAATAATCGAAAATTATCCCAATGCAAGAGTGAGTTAATCGTCTCTTCTGTCGAGAATACATTTTCAAAGAATATCGGAAGTACCAAAAAAAAATGTATATTGCAATCTTTTAAAAAACAATCAGTCAAAACGAATTATTAATTGAGAATAAATTGATAATTAATATAAAAAACAAGCAGTTCAATACGAATTATTAAGTGAGATGAAATTGAAAGTTAATATAAAAAAATGGTTAATGGAGCATGCGAGCAACGAGCATACGATGTTGGTTTAATGCGACGCCATACAGCAAACATTTTGATAAGTAGAAAACTATTGAACTTCACTGAGAACGTATAATCTTCTTAAAACGTACACTAAATAATGATAATAATATACTGCAACTAACGAATCGGGAAGTTCTTTGTGTGGCTCGTGGAGAGTCACACACCAAATAACATCCGTACTACTAACCCTCTCGCGAACTCACAAAGCGAGCTACAACACCCCCACCCGCGAAGCTCGCGAAGCGAGCGAGCAACTATAACCAGCTAGTTAATTTTATGAATGTCCTTAGGACCTAAATTCTGGACGTTCTGGAACATCCATTTCTTAGGTTTTATGAATGTCCTTAGGAATTGAAGTTTGGACGTTTTAGGAATGTCCGTTTCTTAGGTCATGCGAATGTCCTTAGGAATTGAAGTTTGGACGTTCTAGGTATGTTCGTTTCTTAGATTTTGCGAATGTCATTGGAACTTATATATCGGATGTTCCAGGAATGTCCGTTTCGTAGGTTGTACGAATGTTCTTAGGACTTGAAGTTTGGACGTTCTAAGTATGTCCGTTTTTTAGGTTTTGCGAATGTCATTGGAACTTATATTTCGGATGTTCGAGGAATGTCCGTTTTGTAGGTTTTACGAATGTCCTTAGGACTTGAATTTTGGCCGTTTTAGGTACGTCCGTTTCTTAGGTCTTGCGAATGTCCTTAGGACTTGAAGTTTGGACGTTCTAAGAATGTTCATTTCTTAGGTTTTAGGTATGTTTTGGGAATGACTGTTTCTAAAGTATTATTTTTAAACTTCACGTAAAATTGTTTACAACAATTGTTATAAATATGTTAAATTTTTTATTATCTCAACATGTTTTACGCAATGAGTGGAGAGGAAGTCTAACAGGAACCATGCGGTAAACGCACAGTTTCGCTGCAATTTGTTACATTTTATGGAAAATTGTGAACATGTAGTGCAGCACGCACACAACGAATATTACAGGCTTGCTAAAAAATCTTTAAGTCAGGAAGCCTCTACCTCATTATAATGCTAAATACTCCACTGTGGCGTCGCGTCTCATCATCGTGCGTTTACGTGAAGGAGGTTAGTTTAGCACGCGTGCCTTGTGCACGTGTTTGTAATATTCCAATTAATAAAAAGCGTGTGTGGGTAATTTGATAACTTCAACCATTTGTCAGGATTATGTTGGTGAAACTTGTTATTGCGATTTCAAGTAAGCTTTCATTTTATATATTTAGATATTTTCAGTCATTGAAACATTACTGGCAAAAGGAAAGTACAAAATGGTAATAAGGTTGGAGAGAAAATTCTATAATATTTTGGAACGAAGTTACCTTCAAAGACTTATAGTTTAATTGTATAATTATATTTTTAAATAAAACATGTGAAAAGTCTATTTTACATTCTTTATCAATTTTACGCCCAAAAATACAATAAATAACCTTATATTAATATGAACAAAATTTATTAAATATTTACTTACTTATATGTATTAAATGTGTAATTAGTTCTTTAAGTAAAACTATAAAATAAATGAATAAATGACATCTTAAAAACGTTCAGGAAATGACCAGAGAACGTTACTTTCAAACATACTAAAAACGTTCAGAAAACGTCCAGAGAACGTTACTTTAAACAGCCTAAAAACATCCGGAAACGTTACTTTCAAACTTACTAAAAACACTCAGAAAACGTCCAGAGAGCGTGACTTTCAAAGATCCTAAAAACGTCCAGAGAACGTTACTTTCAAACATCCTTAAAACGTTCAGAGAACTTTACTTTCTAACATTCTAAAAACGTCCAGAGAACGTTACTTTCAAACATCCTAAAGACATCCAGAGAACGTTACTTTCAAACTTATTAAAAATACTCAGAAAACGTCCAGAGAACGTTACATTCAAACATCCTAAAAACGTCCAGAGAACATTACTTTCAAACTTACTAAAAACGCTCAGAATACGTCAGAGTACGTTACTTTCAAACATCCTAAAAACATCCGGAAACGTTACTTTCAAACTTACTAAAAACACTCAAAAAACGTCCAGAGAGCGTTACTTTCAAAGATCCTAAAAACGTTCAGAAAACGTTACTTTCAAACATCCTAAAAACGTCCAGAAAACGTTACTTTCAAACATCCTAAAAACGTTCTGAGAATGTCCACACAGTACATTCTCAGGACGTCCAACAACATAACTCGTACCTTCCTAGTACATTCAGGGAACGTAACTAGAACATAACTGGTACATTTGGACATTGGATGGACGTTCTCCGAATGTACCGAATGACTGAAACGGACATTCTCTGGACGTACATAGGATGTCCCTGTGATACTTGGGTTCTATGAGTTTATTCTTCATTTTGACGATTTTAGACAAGCCTGTGTTGGGATTTGTCGGTGAAAGAAAATTATGCAATTCGAAAGCCGATTTTAAATATATAACACATATATCTTTTAGTCAATTAATTTCATTAGCTACAAAAACTGACATTATTAAGTTATTCGGACAGATATTATCTAGATTATATAAAGATTATTCTACAGGAATAAGATGACTGGCATATTAAAAAAAGTGACGAAGAAGAAATCAAGACATATCTATGATGAAAAGTGCTATGGAAAAAGCAATATTTAAATATCTGCAAGAACTTGAAATGACTTCCTCTAGTCCTCAAACAATAACGAAGAAGTTTTTGGTCTTAGAAGTACAAATAGAAGAACACAAAATTTAGATTTATTATTTAATGCTTTAAAAACAATTAAACCCAGGTCAGTAACAAATGAGCGAGTTTTTTATATTACTGGTAATTTTGTGTCCAAAATAAGAACACGACTAAGCAATAAATCCATTGCTTTTTGAAGTCATATTTTATTGAACAAAGAAACAAGTAAAATAACAGTTTACATTAATACAAAACATTTGTTAATTTCTGTGATCTTTTAAGGGTATTATTTTCTTAACTTTTTATTTTCATAATTTTATGTACTTTATTATTTTTTTATTTATTTTTATTTTATTCTTATATATATTATATATATATTATTATTATTTTATTTATTATATATATTATTATTATTTTATTTATTATTATATTATTTTATGTAGGTGTATGTACCTTAAGTTTCCTTTATTG
This sequence comes from Lasioglossum villosulum, assembly GCA_963971365.1. NCBI lineage: Eukaryota > Metazoa > Arthropoda > Insecta > Hymenoptera > Halictidae > Lasioglossum > Lasioglossum villosulum. The sequence goes on along the minus strand of OZ020504.1, from coordinate 9,997,175 downwards.
TATATTTCAATTATTACAAATAAAAAAAATTAAAAAGTTCTATTTTAAGTAGTAATCATGTCTTGTTTTTTATCCTTAAAAATTCGAAACCGGTTTAAACTGGTTTTATGGAAACTGAAAATTCGAAAATCGGTTTTTTAAGAAGTCCGTTTTTGTATACCTTAGTCTGTGTCGGAGGGTCGACGGATGGCGTCTTCGAGAAGGGCGGAAAGGTGACAAGTCTGTTGCAAATGTGCTCGGAACAAGTGCATTTCGCGAATGAACCAAGCGTGGTATATTTAGCAGTAGCGCCGTTTATCCGCGCTATCATTATTTACCATGCTATTTATGTGTTTTCGCCGTTGTGCAACTGCCTTACGACCGCCAGCCATGCCTATACTCTCCGATGCGTGGCGTTACGTGGACGGCCATCGGATTTCGCGGCTAACCAGATATTCGGGGATAGTCGATCAACATTATGGACAACGCGATTGCTCGGCGACGTACAGTGAGCCAGAATGGCTCGTTATCTGTTCGCGCCTATTTCACCATTATTTCAAAACTTAAACACCACATTAAATATGTCGTTGATTCGTCTTGGCGTGAGCTATAATGTTATTAAATAAAAAATATATAATGATAAATAAGTAATCAAGGTGACCTCAATTTTTTATTAAAAAAAAAAATTCTTTCAATTTTTTGTATTGGAATTTGTGGAAGACTAATTCCTGATTACTTTTTGTACGAAACATTTTTTTATCACACCTCCGGAAATGTCTGAAAAATCGTGTGAACGATGAATAATAATTGGAAACTAAATATTCATATAAAATTATTTTATTAATGGAAATTTTTAGATTTATAAAAAATTTAGGCTGTCCAGGTATTGAAACAAGAGTAATCCATAATTTTTGAATCAATGAATTTTATTTAAATTAATTGAGAAAATAAAAATATGTTATGACGATGTACAACATATTTTTTACACAGTATACAACTATTTTTACAATAATTTAATTACATATGTAGAATGTATCATTTACAGAAATCTCAAAATAGTTTGGAATTAAATAAACAAATTTGTAATGAGAAAACACTCTGTTCACCTACTTCTAGTGACTTCTAGTCTCACGTACTAGTGCCAGCGCCGACGCCCAGTTCCCTAGGTTGTAAAGTTTGAATTAAGTAAGTGCAACAATCATTGGCCTCTGTGAATTGGTCCTTACCGATATCACACGCCTTGTAGGCAAGTGGAACTTGGTCCATCCATCATATCACAACTTTGATAGGCTAGATGAACTTAGTCCATCCTTCATATCACTGAAGTGGATGGGCCGGGGAACTTGGTCAACCTTCACACGAAGTGTTTTGGTTTGGATATGTACTTTTCAAATTGTACAGTATTTATCCGTAAATGTCCCAAAAGTCTGGCCTGTAAATGTCCCAGATCTATCCCCACCACTGCGGTGTGTACCCTCTTGAGGGGCCATGAAACTCGAGAGGCCTCGGTCGCCCAGAAGTATGACATCATGCGGCTCGGGTGTCTCGGTAAGACCGCCTAGTCCAAATTTCCAACTTCCTTATTTTCCATTATTTTTTTATGAGACTGCGATTACCATATTTGTGGCAGTGCCAGCGCAGACGCCAAGTTCCCTAGGTTGTAAACTTTGAATTAGGTAAGTGCAACAAGGTAAATTAGGTAAGTACATCATATCACAACTTTGATAGGCGAGAGGAACTTGGTCCACCTTTCATATCACTGCAGTGGATGGGCCGGGGAACTTGGTCAACCTTCACACGAAGTGTTTCGGTGTGGATATCATGTTATTTTTGTAAGGGTTTGAACTTGATGACTGTTCAAATGGCAAAGTTAGAATTCTCGCTGAATCACTTAATAAGTTAAGTGCTGTATGGAATTTTTGAAGTAACAATAAAAATTTTCAAAAGACCGTACCTATGGTATACGGGGAATGCCCGACCACATGACGTATGTAGTTTTTGAATTTTCGAAAAAAAGAAAAATAATTTTTTTTTTGAAACGGTTGTATCTCGGGAACGGCGCGTCCTACCGCAAAAATAATAAATTTTTCAAAAGGCTTAACTGAAAGCATATGGGATATGCCCGACCTCATGACGTCTCCAGACTTTTGAATTTCCCAAAAAAAAAATTTTTTTTTAAACCGCTGTATCTGGGGAACGGTACGTCCTACCGTAAAAATAATGTAATTTTCAAAAGACCGCACCTAAAGCATACGGTGTATGCCCGACCACGTTACGTATGTAGTCCTTTGATTTTGTCAAAAGAAAAAAAAAATATTTTTCGGGTTTTTCGATTTTGATATAATTTGATCCTGTTGATTTGGATATAAAAGACATCTGATTCCAAATTTTCAAGTTTCTACCTTGTCTGGAAGTGGGTTAGAATTAACATGATCATCATCATCATATATTCCAAAAATTATGCATTTTTGGCGTATTTATATCTCAGGTTCCAGACTAGGTAGAAAGTTGCTTTTTACAGAAGAGTTAGTTGATACTATATCTAGCTCACATATAAATTTTGGTTAGGTTAGGTTAGCGGGGAGAGCGGCAATGGCGTTGCCAATATGGCTAAAAAGCGCTTAACTGTCCTACGAGATATACTACTCGGCAGCTTAGAGGGAGCGGGAGGGGGAACTTGGTCGCGCGCGTTGATTATACGAATTTCCTTTTTCTCCATGGTGAACGAAAATCAATTTTGAATCATGTACACTGTACAATATCAATAATCTTATACTCGCAAATTCATGTATGAGATCAACGCGCGCGGCAGCGCGCGACCAAGTTCCCCTTGAATCCGAATATCTATATTTAATAATCCTTTCAGACGCATTTATGAAATAATATATTCTTGAAAATGGTCTAAAACTGAGACCGAAACGTTGAAATAAATTGCATATAATATTTTGCAAAATTGCTTATTGTCCATTGATCGAACCAGTGCGCCGATAACATTAATACGTTGTTATGAACAAGTGACGATCGAGATACAGAGAACTGTGTTCTTCTCTACGTTCGGCAAAACTCAAAGAATAGTGTCTCTGGCTCATAAATGTCCCTCGGCAGACCCGTGCTAGGGACTTGTATCGATAAAATACTGTATAACTTCTTCGCCATCTATCGTGGCAAAACTAAACTACAAAGGTGAGAAGTCTCAAATGTGAAAAACGATCATTTCAATTGGAACAACCTAATAGATATACGGTATTAATAAAAAGAAATTTGGGCACTTAATCTTCAGTAGGTTTTCCAGGACATCGTTTTGGAGAAACGGAATTTTTTCGGTGATAAATCGTATCTGAAAAAGTTTGATCTTCGACCGCTTATTGTAACGAGATATTTTAATAACTTTAATCGATATTATCGTTTTCGAATGTAATGGACATTTAAGAATCACTGTGCATTGGTTAGTGCATCTAAATCTCGCTCGCAAGCCAATTAACGCTGCAGCGAGTCTTCAACACTCGCGCAGGACATCGTTTTCGAGATACGCTGGCCCGCTAAGTGAGTCGTGTGTACTTTAAGGATCCTTTAGCGATCGCTCGTTTGGAAAACTGTTCCTACTGATTTGCCTAATGAGAAAGTTGTTTGTAATGTCTGATTACAACGAGATTTGAATAACTACTGCACGAATTAATTAGTACTAATGTGGAGGAGATTTTGATAAACCTTGGAAGATCTCAAGAGGTTTTGCGTCGAATCAAGTATAGTGATCACCGGTCTAACACGACCGAAAAGTTCTAACGACTTAAACAGATCTAAAAAATATGAATCTCATGTCCAAAAGAGCCAAATATCAGCGGTACAACGGTCTAGATTTCTTTTGACCGCCTTTCTTCACGAGAACCGTTTGTAGAAGTTGGGTTTAGCAAGGTGTACTGAGTAAAACTAGAATTGAATTTGAATTTAGATAGAAGTACAGGGTGAATCACGAATCATGACCAGTAGAAATTATTATTAGCAGTCTGATCGAAAATGTTTTTATCAGGTATAGCATGGTTTCAAGAGAGCTTTCACGTGATTGTACATAACATACTAAAAAAAAAATAAAAAAAGTAACTTATTATTTAATATTATATAATATTAAAACTATTAACAATATTTTATATTATCATATCTAGGTGCACGGTAGTGCACCAGCCAAGTTCTCGCACTACCTACTTTTACTTGAAACAACTTGGCCGGTTTTTAGAGGCTTGTATCTCGGAACTGGAAACAGATGGAGAGGTGTAATTTCGTACACTTGTTAAGTGCTACCATTTCTCAATATTCGCAAAACATTAATCTTCCAACATTAGTAAGTTCCGAGATATAGAACTACAAAAATCGCTAATTTTGTCACTGACTCACTCGCTGACAGATCATCAAAACCTATTGAGTACTTCCCGTTGACCTAGAAGCTTGTTTGGTACATAGGTCCACCATAACAAACAACCAAAGGAATAATTATCAAAGTTTGAAATTTTACTTTTTTTTTATTTTTTTCTTTTAAAATTGAATTTAACCATGGACTCTTGTACGAATTAGAACTTGTAAAAACAAAGTTTTTCTTCTTAGATATTTTAAATTTAGGTACAATAAATCTCTCATGTTGCTTGATATGTTCAAAGTGTTGGGATCTATAACGAAAATATTAATATAAATTTAGTGACCTAGTACGTTGGTTGGTTGTGCATGACGAATAGAAGATGCTTTGAATAATATGTAGTATGCTTATCATAGATTATAGTATTGTATTATTTAACCAAATATATCTAGGTGCACGGTAGTGCACCAGCCAAGTTCTCGCACTACCTCCTTTTACACGAAACAACCTGGCCGGTTATATAGGGTGAGTCACCAAACGTTACCACCTCAAATATCTTTGTTGTTTCTAAAGATACGTAAAATATGGTAAGGACAAAGTTGAATGGTACAATGGGGCTGACACGATGCAAAAAAAAATTTTGTTTTTATGTCATTTTTTTGTAGATATCAAGGTTACCTTGACTTTTTTAAATGGAACTACCCTTTTTTAAACACCTACAATGATAGTCCCTTTCATTAGGAATTCAGTGACTACAATTATTCCAAGGTCATTCAAGGTCGAGGACAGAAAAAACGTATCTGACAACCGTATGACGACAGTCATGTTGGTACCATATATCATAGTGATACTACATATATGTGGTACCAACATGACTGTTGTGATACTGTTATCAGATACGTTTTTTCTGACCTTGACCTTGAATGACCTTGGACTAATGATAGTCACTGAATTCCTATTGAAAGGGATTATCATTGTAGGTGTTTAAAAAAGGGTGGTTCCATTTAAAAAAGTCAAGGTGACCTTGATATCTACAAAAAAATGACATAAAAACAAAATTTTTTTTTTGCATCGTGTCAGCCCCATTGTACCATTCAACTTTGTCCTTACCATATTTTACGTATCTTTAGAAACAACAAAGATATTTGAGGTGGTAACGTTTGGTGACTCACCCTGTATATAAAAATGATAATGAAATAATCTGGTCGTTTGCTACAATTATAAAAATGTTATCCTATTTTAAAAGGTGTACGAACACTTTATACACTCACTGTAATACGAAGCATTAAACAGTGCTCTCGATTCGCAAAATATAGTCTACTTTCGAATCCTTCTATTAACAGTGTCGCTACTTGCAACAAACAAGTAATAAAAAATTTTGCATACGAGTCCGCAAAGAAGTGAGACATTTTATGTCTTTACTTTGCTCCCCCCCCCCCACCCCCTCCCGCTCCCGCTTTTCTTCCTTTGCTGTCCTATATGATTTGGTCAAGTGTATAGGTCAATTGAGAACATACGTCTTACGTCATGTGGAAAGATTTATTTAAAACAAAAGTAACCTATCAAAAATATATTTACAACTGATCCTATCTACAGAGGTGGAAAATGAGCCGAAATCACAAGAGGCTTGTAGGATCGGTTAAGATCAAAAGGGTGTGAAGCTATGGGTCAATAGTCGCGCCAAAAGAATTAAAATGGAATCATACAGGATGCTTACGATTTTTGCTCAACAATTGATAAAGAAATAGAGTTTGAACGTATTGGTAATAATTCGAAGGGGTTTATTAATATTGGAGTAATGAACAAACAAAAGTGAGAAACAAAGCAGCAACGTGCCCTCACTCTCTCTCTCTCTCTCTCTCTCACTCCTTCCCTCGCTCTGACTCTCACTCTCTCTCTGTCTCTCTCTCTGGAAGGTTTTAGATCAAACCGCATTCGAAATTTTCGTGACACTTTTCGTTAACGCTTTTCGGTAACGCTTTTTTCTGCTATGTACCAAAGTAAAGACATAAAATGTCAAAAATGGCTTCCGCGGCTTTGTTTAGGAGTTATTAACGAAAAAGGAAAAATTCATATCGATCGGAATTTGAAATATAAATTATAATATGATATCGGCGCCAGGTTCGATCAACTTTTGAACAAACAACAAATGTGCAATTTAAATATTTAAACTCAACGTTTCGATCCTTATGTGGATCATTTTCAAGAGGCTAAATTTTTGCGTCTGAAAAAGAAAGAAGAAAAGTAATAATTTTAATACATTGGAACCACCGTAAGCAAATTAACACAGCCATGAAACGTTAAACGAAAAATTAGTATCTGGTGAGAAACAGAAACAAAAAAGGGAATTAATACATACTTTTATCCACATAAGGATCGAAACGTTGAGTTTAAATATTTAAATTGCACATTTGTTGTTTGTTCAAAAGTTGATCGAACCTGGCGCCGATATCATATTATAATTTATTTATTAACGAAAAACACGGACCAATCAGAGCGCGATCTAGACATGCGATGACACGTTCGGCCAATTGACAGTTGGTGCGTTGTTTCGACTGTGCTAACTCGCGTCTAGGTCGCGCTCTGATTGGTCCGTGTTTTTCGTGAATAACTCCTAAACAAAGCCGCGGACGCCATTTTTGTAAAGGAAAATGTCGCTATGATTTTTGCTCAACAATTGATAAAGAAATAGAGTTTGAACGTATTGGTAATAATTCGAAGGGGTTTGTTAATATTGGAGTAATGAACGAACAAAAGTGAGAAACAAAAGACATGACTGCTATTGTTCTTATACAATTGTTAACAATTATCATTGGAAGTAATACTCAATAGTGGTCGGTGATGACTGAAATTATAAGCAGCAACGTGCCCTCTCTCTCTCTCTCTCTCACTTTCTCCCTCGCTCTGACTCTCACTCTCTCTCTCTGGAAGGTTTTAGATCAAACCGCATTCGAAATTTTCGTGACACTTTTTCGTGACACTTTTCGGTAACGCTTTTTTCTGCTATGTGCCAAAGTAAAGACATAAAGTGTCAAAACAAAAATAAATATGCAAAATGTACAATTATACGACGATGCACCGACACAGGTTCCTCCAACAAATCACCCATAAATTGTTAGAAAAGTTACACATTCACTTCACCGCGTGAAAATAAGTAGTTTTCAACCCCGATCTATCAGTCTCTGATTGTCGACGTTCTCCAACCACAAGTTGCAAGCTCTCCATCAAGATAAGAATAAATCCCATCAGCGGTATGCTGAAATGCATCGCGCCATACCAGAACGCCGAACAATGCGAGGCAAGAGTGAAAAATCTGCAATATCGAACAATCCGACCAAGAATTTTATTCACATCTTTACAAGGATACTCCTTGACACGATGTCTCCTCGGCTCCTGTCTACCCTCGCGTGTTTGGCAGCTGCGTTTCTTGTCGCACGCGTCGAGGACGCGTATGGATCTTAGCCCAGTGGTTCTTAACCTTTTCGAAGACAGGGAACACTTTTAATTATGTAGTGTAGTAGGTTACTGTAAAATGAATGCTGGCTTCTGACATTGACGGCAATGTTTTGTTTTGGAACAACGATCTAACTGCGACACGGTCCAGAAGAACCAGGACCGGCGCACAGTGGTCCGGATCGTAAAAGTTGGTGTCTTTTAGCTCAAAAGTCAACTTTCTCATATCGATTTCTAACAAATTTGTATTGATTCCTAAATGTTCGTCAACCTCGAAAATGAAAAAACTAGCTGGTTATTGTTGCTCGCTCGCTTCGCGAGCTTCGCAGGTGGGGGTGTTGTAGCTCGCTCGCTTTGCGAGCTCGCGAGAGGGTTAGTGGTACGGATGGTATTTTGTGTGTGACTCTCCACGAGCCACACAAAGAACTTCCCGATTCGTTAGTTGCAATATATTATTATCATTATTTATTTAGTATACGTTTTAAGAAGATTATACATTCTTTGGGAAGTTCAATAGTTTTCTACTTATCAAAATGTTTGAACCAACATCGTATGCTCGTTGCTCGCTTGATTCCTTGTTATAGCATAGTAATGTTGCAAAATAAATTACAAATGCATTTAAATTTTTTTTAAATTTTTTTTTAAATGAAAAAAAAAAAAAATTTTTTTTTATTTTTTTTATTTTTTTTTTTAATAAAAAAAAAATAAAAATTATATATAATTGTTACGTTTGTTTCTTCGGTGGAAAATTTCCGTCCTCTCGTATAATTTGCATTGTTGAATGAACTTGTTTCGAAAAAAACTAAAAAATCTAAAAAACTACTTGACCAATATGGACCAAAATCTAATCAGCTCTAAGTTACAGCGGGGCACATCGATTGCATCATTCATTATTCTGATCGCATTGTTATTTTTTCAGAAAACGTTAACGAAAAATTTGATACCATACAAACGGACATACGCACACACACACACACACACACACATACGAACATTTTGATAAAAATAGTCTAAAATGACTCCAATGACCATGAAACGTGAAGATCTGCTAAAAAATCAATTTTCGATTTTCGGGGTAATTACAGTAACTTCCCTATGAATCGGGAAGTTAATTAATGCAGTTTACCAAGAATTGTAATTAGGCCGAGTACTTAAAGGTAGACTGTTTAGAGATAGTACTTTTCATCAAGAAAATTGCTTTTCTTCTTCGAGGTGCCCTGATGACACCACTTAATATTTCTTATTTTTTTTTTTACGATGAAGTGCACTCTTTTGTGTTATAAAATCAGCATCGATACTAAAGTTATTGTTCACAATATGTTAAAAATAAATATTCAATGAAGTAAAAAAATTGGCCAAATTTTTTACATTTGACAACGAATATCTAGGAAGTCCCAACGAGTCCCGTTTTCTAACAAATTGGATCATTTTCAGCATACTTCCCGAATATAATTATGTAAGAAACATGTCCGCCCGCGTCCCCCTTTGCAAATTATCATTGTTCAAAGCTGTCAATGTTACTTCGTGACGAGTTTCGCTTGCGTACAACGGCTCGTATGGCTGATCAAATGTTTTCCAAATATGAACATTATAAGAAATAAATAAAGATATATGTAAATTAATTTCGATAGTCACTTTTATTATGCCAGCATCTGTGCATAAAATACTTATGCATGGCCAAGAAATAATAAAACACGCATTGCTTCCCATCGGCCAGCTCTCTGAGGAAGCACAGGAAACGAGACATAAAGATTTTAAACAATTTAGAGCAAAAAATTCAAGAAAAATGTCAAGATTATGCACGAAGAAGGATATATTTTTTAGATTATTATTAACATCTGACCCGTACATGTCACGATTAAGATTAACATATAAGAGAAAACCTAAAGAACTGAATCCTGAGGCAGTGGAGTTATTAATTAACTAAGTCAATCGACCATCATAGATTATCACGAAAGACAAATTATGGTATACTTATTTTATTAGCTTACTTTTTTATTTGTAGTAACATTGACTGAATATAATATTAGTGCTATTTTATTCGCAATATGTATTTAAAATATTTCTTCTTTTTTACACAGGAAAGCATCCGACTGTGTGTTAAAGATTAACGCCAACACTAAAAATTATTGTTCCCAAAATGTATAAAAAAGGTTAAAAAACTATATTTGAACAATTCATTTTTCAATAAAAAATATCAATGAAAAGTTAGTATAAATTATTGTTTAACAAATGCAAAAAAATATTGAATTACACATAGTTAAAAAAGATTATTTTAAAAATATTTTTAGTGAAAATTTCATTGCCATATCTCTACTGGTTCAAAAGTTATAACAAAATGACACCAACTTTTCCGATCCGGACAACTGTGCGGCGCGAGGCGGGTTCAGCGCGTTCGCGGAACCCGGCCCCGCGTTTTGTAGGGCCCCGCGATCTACGAAAACTCATCAGATATTTTGCAGGACCCTCTGTATACTATATTGAATATTCGAGTCTCAGATTTTTTGTATCTGTTTTGTCTATGTTTGAAGAGCTTAAGATGTTCCGGTCGATAATGCAAGCCAATTATTCGGCTCTAGATGCGATGAAATACATTGTAAAAAACAACCTTTCGGAAGCATACCCAAATTTATTAATTGCCTTACAGATAACATTAACTACGCCAGTAACCGTGGCTTCAGCTGAACGTAGTTTCTCGCGGTTGAAACTAATCAAAAATTATCTGCGATCGTCAATAAGCCAAGAACGATTTACATCTCTGGCTATTCTTTCAATAGAAAGCGAAATAGCAAATTCCATCACTTTTGATGACGTCATCACAGAATTTGCGGCGAAAAAAGCGAGAAAAATTATTTAATATTCATTTTACAAAAAATATATGTAACATACTTTGTAATTATAATAAATAATTCCTTATTGTGAAATTTATGTATAGGATTTGAATGTGTATTCAGGCCCCGCAAAATTTTTGAACCCGGCCCCGCAAAAGGTCACGCCGGCCCTGTGCGCGATCTTTCAGGTCTCAGGAGATCCCAGTTTTTAACAAGTAAGGATCTTCTCAGTGAACCTACCTCTATGTAATGTGACAAAAATCATTTCCTCCTTCGAGTCCCTTTTCGAGATATTATTGTTTAAAGACATCCGCGTCGCGTTATCTCGTCCGCGCTTGGACGCGCGCTAGGCGCTGAATTCGTCAAGTATGCAGCCTCTGAAAGTCAGACACAGAACTGTGTTGAATATTTATATTTATATTATATTTTTATTTAATATTAATTTATATTTTGCAGTAAATAATTAAAGTTAAAAATAAATAAAGTCTTTCATCTCTGATATTTTGACTGCGTTGAGTTTCACGATTTCTTTTCGACACTGCATAAGTTACATTGCAATTGTTTACGTGCATCGATCTTCAAATGTTTTGAAATTCCTTTTTAAATGTTTTGTTTTTCAGAATTGTGAAAAACAATACTAAAAATTGATTTTTACAACTTTTTTAGCTGGCCCAATAACGAAAATTTAAAAAATGTGTTTTGTCGACTGTTATAAATTATATACGCTCTGAAAATTTCATTGAAATTGGTTAATTGATTTACGAATTATAAATAATCAAAAGTGGTAAAAATAGCAATTTTTCAATATTTTCGGCCTTAACAAATTTTTCTCAAGAATGTAAAACTTAAACATTGTATCTATTTGCATTAAATAGCGAAAATATTAAATACATTACAGAATAAATAATTTATAAAGCTGTTTTAAATTAATAAAAATGGTTAAACAAATGTGAAATATATTAAGTTAAAAATCATTGAAAAGGAATTATTTTTTTATATATTCAGTTCAAATTTCATTGCAATATCTTCAGTGGTTTAAGAGTTATTAAAAAATGTCGCGTACTTTTCCAATCGAGCCCACGTCGGGATTTCAACTTGCAAATTTTATTTTTGATCGAACCTGTGCGCCGAAACCATCAATCTATTGTCCAACGATATTTAAGTATCACTTTTGGACTACCAGACTTAAGGCACTTCATCTTATCGAGTGGGTGCTCGGAAGTGGCAATACGGTCCTGTCCTTCGGACACGTTCTTCAGCGGCGCGGCGCGCGTCGCCTCGAGCACCGCCACGCCGTCGCAGTCGGCGTCGTCGTCGGCGTCGTCTCCGGCGTCGTCGTCGTCCTCGTAGTCGCGATCGACTCAGAGGCCAGCAATGCGGTTCTCCCCCATTACACCCTGACGATCGAAATCGAACGAAATATTCTCTCGCGCGGCTTTCATATGCACGTATACGCTTACGCGTGTGCCCGCGCACACAGAAACCCCGCAGGGACACAAACGATCCGGTATTGCAGGCCGCGTGTAAAGACAAGCTTGTGTGTGCTCGGGTGGTACACCAGCCACGACACCGAGGTGGTGGGTACCCACTTACACCCATAACCATGGGCACGGGACCTCGGTTGGCGCAGAAAAATCGCCAAGGTGTATCCAGAGGGACGTGCGAGTACGAGCGTGATCGTGTGCATGCACGCGGAGTGAGCGAGAATGAGACAGAGAAAGGGAGAGAGAGAGAGAAAGAGAGAGAGAGAGAGAGAGAGTATATTGGCCTGCGCAGAGACGGTGAGGACACGGCCGAGCCGCTCCGCAGGAGTTGCAGCAGTTTCGCAAAGCAACGACAATGATCACCGTGGAAGGCAACCGGTTGCACGCGCTAAAAATACGATGAACGACGCGGAACGCCGAAGAGGAGTTAGTTAATGCGTCGGCCGGCCAGAAACTGTTCCGTTCGTTATTAAGTTGAACGCGAAGAGGATGGGCTGCTGGCGCCGGGCCCTGGAGCCCGACTATGCGCGTGCCGGCGACCGACGTCGCCCCCTTGCCGTCAGCCTCGTGTATATTCGTCCCAAAGGGTCCTTACACGGGCCCGAGGACACTTTACGGGAGCACGGGCCTTCGGGTCCACCTTCCACCGCGCCGCGCCGCGTCGCACAGTGGGACCTTTTGTCCAAATCGTGGACAAAATCGAAGAACTTTCGATAGAAATGAGATAGAGGGCTGACATTTTTTTTTAATACAGCTGAAACTTTACAGAGTATGGGAAAAATAGGGAGATTATGGTACGAATGTTTTTTAACCTCGAAAAAATTCGTCAAAGTTGCGCAATTTCGAGAAAATTGTGGTTTTTAAAATACCACGCGCGGAAAAAATTTTTTTGGAACATGCTCTACATCATTTCACGTAGATTTTCTCACGCTGATTTCAAATGTGGTCTAAAAATTTTTCTACGACCTCAGAATTTTCCAAAATATCAGATTATTGTTGAACAGTTATACTTTGATTTTTTCAAAGCTGGTAAACATTCGTACCATAATCTCCCTATTTTTCCCGTATTCTACAATGTTTCAACTTTAACTTATAAAAAATTTCATTGCTCTATCTCATTTCTATCGAAAGTTCTTTGGTTTTTTCACGTTGATTTCAAATCTGATCTAAAAATTTTTCTACAATCTCAGAATTTTCCAAAATATCGAATTATTGTAAACAGTTAAAGTTTTATTTTTTCAAAGCTAGAAAACATTCGTACCATAATCTCATTATTTCTCCCGTATTCTACAATGTTTTAGCTTTAATTTACAAAAAATTTCATTGCTCTATCTCATTTCTATCGAAAGTTCTTTGGTTTTTTCACGCTGATTTCAAATCTGGTCTCAAAATTTTTCTACGACCTCAGAATTTTCCAAAATGTCGAATTATTGTAAACAGTTAAACTTTTATTTTTTCAAGGTTAGAAAACATTCGTACCATAATCTCATTATTTTTCCCATAGTCTACAATGTTTCAGCTTTAATTTATAAAAAATTTCATTGCTCTATCTCATTTCTATCGAAAGTTCTTTAATTTTTACACAGAATTCATCGGTTTGTCCCATAGCGTGGCGTTAGCATTACCCTAGACGTCACCGTGGGACCGACGAAATCTGTGTAAAAATTAAAGAACTTTCGATAGAAATGGGATAGAGCAATGCAATATTTTATAAATTAAAGCTGAAACATTGTAGAATATGGGAAAAATAATGAGATTATGGTACGAATGTTTTCTAACCTTGAAAAAATAAAAGTATAACTGTTTAACAATAATCCGATATTTTGGAAAATTCTGAGGTCGTAGAAAAATTTTTAGACCACATTTGAAATCAGCGTGAAAAAATTACGCGAAATGATGTAGAGCATGTTCCAAAAAAATTTTTTCCGCGCGTGGTATAGGAATAACCACAATTTTCTCGAAATTGCGCAACTTTGACGAATTTTGTTCGAGGTTAAAAAACATTCGTACCATAATCTCCCTATTTTTCCCATATTCAGTAAAGTTTCAGCTGTATTAAAGAAAAATGTCAGTCCTCTATCTCATTTCTATCGAAAGTTCTTTGAAAGGTTAATTCTTCTCGATCGTAAATTTAGATAATTCAATTTTTAAATGTTATCGGCGCCAGGTTCGATCATTTTCAGAAAAACAACAAATGTGCAATTATTACATGTTTCTAACGTTTCAATCCTGATGTGGATCTTTTTCAAAGAATCATTATTGCGTCTGAAAAATATTTTGAATGAATAATAATGTAATAACGCAATAATGATTCTTTGAAAAAGATCCACATCGGGATCGAAACGTTAGAAAGATGTAATAATTGCACATTTGTTGTTTTTCTGAAAATGATCGAACCTGGCGCCGATAACATTTAAAAATTTAATTATCGAAAGTTCTTTGATTTTGTCCACGATTTGGACAAAAGGTCCCACTGTGCGTCGCGTCTCTGCCTATCCGTTTTCTGTTCGTCGCCGGTGCTGTTATATTCGTTACCGTAATTATTAGCTTGCTCGGCCGATGGAAATCTATCGAACCGATCGTTGCGTTTCGGGAACGCCTGCAATACACGCGCTCGCGTGGAGATCCAAGGCTGCACCGTGCCGCGCTAAGAAATACGTTTTTTTAAAAGTATGGCATTACACAGGTTAATGTATAACATCAGGCCTGATAAGATATAAACGCAGCGCGGTTCGGTTCGTTATTGCTTGTAATAAGCCGCGACGCCGAGAGTGCACGCCGCGCTGCGCTGCACTGCGCTGCACTACGTCGTTCGCCGGTCCCGGCTCGAGTACGCCACGGGACGAACCGAACGGTATCGTGTTGCAATATCTTGTCCCGGGGCCTGCGCCTTTTTTTCGTAACAAGATCACGGTGAATCTGCGAAAATGGTAGCCACGGCGTAACGAGAAATTCAAAGTAGCGCGGCGAACGGTCCGGTGAACGATTGGAAAGCTCCGCGAGCCATCGACCCGGTCAGAATTCGTTCTGCTTTTTCTGATATTCGTAATTGGATTCCGCGAAAAACCCAGCCGATCTTACTCTGGCCTGATTAAACGCTCACATTATAGGTACGCACCTGCCACCTTACGATGCGCGAACCCGATGATTATTTGCGTACGAGCGAGCAACATACGCCGGGAACTTTCGAATTCGCCCTCCTGTTCTACTTCTAGCTTTCGCATTTTTTACATTATTTACAATTTTATTCATTATTTCACCCCTTTGATTTTGATAACGTAAAGATTATTGACAAAGAATCTAACTTACAACGCAGACTATTATTGGAAACAATCCATACGATTAAACAACAAAGCGTAAATCTTAGGTATGAAATACCTAAGATCCATGACTATTACGCGGTATTACTGAATCAGTAATGCTGTCTGTGATGATGTTTCCAATATATATTTTTTTTTTCTTTAGATTCTGCAAATTCAAATCAGTTATCTCATTCAATATTATAAAAATGAATTGTTTTCTTTTCCACAAACTTGGAAAACACCATGTTTGAAAATAATAATTTCAGTTTGAATTTTTTCCCCCCGTTTTATTGTTTTTCCTTTTTATTTATTACTATATCATTTATTTACAATTTATTTAAAATAAAATTCTTTATTTTGAGATACAAACTCAATACAAAGGTATAAAAGATACCAAATAAAATCATTTGAAAGCCACGTGCTTACATTTGAATTTACCGCCTTGTTGTGCCTATGCATCACTATTGATTGTTATCGATCCACCAATCGAGATGGGTCTGTCACATGTATGTCGCATCACTCTTGCCGTTCAAACAGCATGTGCTCAGTTACATATCTGCCACCATGAAGATTAAATAGTTGTAATACAAAATGTAATATGTGTTATAATGTATTGTCCAGTTTTTACACAACATGTAAGTTTTTTGAGGTTTTCATTAACTTTATAATTTCTTACATTACACTGTCCAACACTAAAAATGTTTTCATATAACTGATGGGTGGATCTTATAGAGTTTTTTGCGCTGATTCTGAATCTGCCCTTAGTTTTTTTCCTACACGCACAGTTTTTGAAAAACACGACTTTGAAAAAAAAACCTATTTTTCAACTTTAAACAAACGTTGTGACGTTATTATAAAAGATATTGAATTGTTCTTTGCAGCAAAAGATTCTGTAGACTTTCCTGAATATAGTGATATCCATTATTAATACGTTATGATTGTTTAAACATGACTAAATAATCATTAAAGACGGAGAGACACCACTTTTGCACCAAAATTTGATGGTATTTTTTAATTTATCTAAAAAAATAAGGGTTCAGCGGAGAATCGAAATATACCACGCGATAGAGCAGACTTTTATCTTGAGGAACCACCCTTTCAAGTTTGCAACGATGACGTTTTTACCTAACCAGAAAGCAAAATATCATCGCCCGACACGAGTTGCCGCCAGTGGCGCTCTTCCACTAGCGCGGTCTTTCACCGCGTGACGTGCCGTATCCCGACGAACGACCGCGCTAGTGGAAGAGCGCCACTGGCGGCAACTCGTGTCGGGCGATGATATTTTGCTTTCTGGTTAGGTAAAAACGTCATCGTTGCAAACTTGAAAGGGTGGTTCCTCAAGATAAAAGTCTGCTCTATCGCGTGATATATTTCGATTCTCCGCTGAACCCTTATTTTTTTAGATAAATTAAAAAATACCATCAAATTTTGGTGCAAAAGTGGTGTCTCTCCGTCTTTAATGATTATTTAGTCATGTTTAAACAATCATAACGTATTAATAATGGATATCACTATATTCAGGAAAGTCTACAGAATCTTTTGCTGCAAAGAACAATTCAATATCTTTTATAATAACGTCACAACGTTTGTTTAAAGTTGAAAAATAGGTTTTTTTTTCAAAGTCGTGTTTTTCAAAAACTGTGCGTGTAGGAAAAAAACTAAGGGCAGATTCAGAATCAGCGCAAAAAACTCTATAAGATCCACCCATCAGTTATATGAAAACATAAAAAAAGTTGAAATTTGTTGGACAGTGTTATTATTCATTCAAAATATTTTTCAGACGCAATAATGATTCTTTGAAAAAGATCCACATCGGGATCGAAACGTTAGAAACATGTTATAATTGCACATTTGTTGTTTTTTCTAAAAATGATCGAACCTGGCGCCGATAACATTTAAAAATTTAATTTACAATTTTTCGAGAAATACTGTAATTCTCGAGAAATGAGGAATAACCGATTATAAAAGGGTCTAGCAGACTAAGAATAGTGAATCGACCCCCCCTGGATTTTTATTGAAATTGTGTGGAAAACATTGGTTTTAAGTTGAAAGAAAATCCCCCAAAATTTCAAGTCGCTAACCCTTCGTATAAAGATTATACGAGGGTAAATACCCTTAACAATATCATTTTTTTTCTCGGTTGGTAATTAAGATATTCGGATAAAAAAAATACGAAAATACTCGTACTTACGTCCTTCGTATCATATATTTTTTTCATAATTGTGATCATATTATTAAGGGTAGAAAAAAATTATTAAATTTTTTAGGGGTGGAAAATACAAACAACCCTTTGAGTGACCACTTTCAAAAAATTCAACAACAATGTTCTGTTATCTATCTAATATATACAGAAGTTTCAAGATGGTCGGAAGGGTGGAACATAATTAAATATTGAAAAACAGATGAAATTAAGCCATTATAATAGTACAATATCGCGGATTAACCCTTTGCACTGCTTTGTCGAGTGTGACTCGATATCGGAGAAAGGAAAATGTAAATAAAACGTGTTTTTATACAGGGTGTCCTAAAACTAGTGTAGGAGCGGAGAATGGGAGGTTCCTTGGGTCATTTGAAGCGACATTTTCCTTTACAAAACACAGTCTCGAGTCTATATTACATATTGATAGTGTACATTTGCCGTAAGTAATTAGGGTACACGGTAAAGCATAAGATAATTCCCTAGTTAATGATGTTTATAATTTTGCATACGAGTCCGCAAAGAAGTGAGATATTTTATATCTTTACTTTGCTCCCCCCCACCCCCTCCCGCTCCCGCTTTTCTTCCTTTGCTGTCCTGTATGATTTGGTCAAGTGTATAGGTCAATTTATTTTTGCATGTAACGATGAAAAATGTCAATGTCAATGTTAATCTGAATTTGAATTTGAATTTGAATTTGCATTTGAATTTAAAACTTGAATGTGAATGTGAATGTGAATGGGAATGTCAATGTCAATGTCAATGTCAATGTGATTGTCAATGTGAATGTGAATGTGAATGTTAGTGGGAATGTGAATTCTCTCTCTCAGTCCCTCTCTCTCTCTCTCTCTGACTCTCTCTCTCCCTCTCTCTCTCTCTCTCTCTTGCTCTGACACTCTCTCTCTATCTCTGTCTTTGTCTGTGGAAGGTTCTAGAGCAAACCGCATTCGAAAAAAGTCCATTCGATCAAAAGTTATAAGCAGCAACGTGCTCTCTCTCTCTCTCTCTCTCTCTCTCTCTCTTTCACTCTCTCCCTCGCTCTGACTCTCACTCTCTCTCTCTGTCTCTCTCTCTGGAAGGTTTTAGATCAAACCGCATTCGAAATTTTCGTGACACTTTTTCGTGACACTTTTCGGTAACGCTTTTTTCTGCTATATGCCAAAGTAAAGACATAAAATGTCAAAATGGCGCCATTTTTGTAAAGGAAAATGTCGCTTCAAATGACCCAAGGAACTGCCCATTTTCGGGTGTCGGAGGAATTTTGGGACACCCTGTAGATCAGATAAAGCCATCAGATATAACCACTCCACAAGCCCTCCGATATTAAAATATTCCACCACCATCCCGGATAGAGACAAAGATGATTTCCACCGTTTAGATAAGAAATATTGGTGGCTAACGGAAGACGCCAAATTTATCGATGAGCTAAGAAGGCGCCAGAGACTCAAAAACGCACGCGGAAACATTAATTAATAAGCCTAGTGCAATTAACGACACCAACTATAGATATAAGTGCAATCACCTGTGCAATTGAAGTACATTAAGCTAGAACTCCGTACATGTTCCTAATACATCTAAGTCAGTACAACATTAGCCGATAAGAATAGCGCAATAGGATAGATATATAATAGTCATATATTATTAATAAGATTAGTTTAAGGGTAGCCCCCTTTCTCGCTCACACACACACTTACTCCCACTCACCCTTACACACACACACACACACACACCCAATATTTAAGCGGGTTTTTTTTCTATTCTTATTTTTACCTGCCACCAAATTACGGAACGACAAGACTAATAGTACATAAGCGTCAAAACTCTCACAAAGTGCCTAGGATATAACATATAGAAATAAAGCGACGAGTTTATTTATCATAACCCTAACTTTATACAACTCCAATATTATAAGGTAGTTTTTAGTATTTTTATTTGCACCTCCTTGTATATACTGTAAATATTAAGCAAATAAAAATTTAAAAAAAAAATAGGTGGCGCGTCGGGTGGACTGTGCTAACTCGCGTCTAGGTCGCGCTCTGATTGGTCCGTGTTTTTCGTTAATAACTCCTAAACAAAGCCGCGGACGCCATTTTTGTAAAGGAAAATGTCGCTTTAAATGACCCAAGAAATCGCCCATTTTCCGCTCCTACACTAGTTTTGGGACACCCTGTATAGAGTGAAACCCTGTTTTCTGTAATTTTCTACTCTTCAAAACAAAGTCCGAACGTTGCGTTTTCATTGATATTTACACAAAATTCAATGTGTAGTAACTGCAGTTTTTCACGAATATCTCGAAAACTATTCATTTCAGCGAAAAATCACACATACATTTTTTGTTCAGCATGTCAAAACGAATAGAATGACGTATGTCACATGTCGAAAGGAAGGGGGGCGGTTTCTAAAGTCTTACCCAATCTTTTAGCTGTTGTGGCTATTTTTTCGAGATGTAGGAATGTACAATCACTGTTCGCAATCCCTGTAACTGTATCAAATATAACATACCAACGAAATTTCGAAGTTCAAAGCTTTGAAAACCGTTTCTTTTAATCTTCTAATAATTTACTACGCAGGTTCTAATTTTCTACGAACGTTCGAAATTCGAAGCTTCGAAACTTCGATTCTCGTCACTAGACCGCGGATCTTTCTGCAAAATAAAATTGTCATAAATATGAAATCCGCAGTCTTACTAATCACTAGACTGCGTATCTTTGTGCAAAATAAAAATTTTCTATCTCACTGTGAGACATTAAAATCAGACGAAACTGAATATTGTGTTTTGATCATTTTAATGAGTAGACAACGATGTAAGAATAATCCTAGATTCTTCTAGTGTCATCTGAGTTTGGAAATTTGTCTAGTCATTTTTCTTATAAATGCACAAAATCCGCGGTCTACTAATCACCTTCGAAGCTTCTGAAATCGGAGCTTCAAAATCGTGGACCGAAGTGAAATGTAACAGCCCTAGTTCCTACTGAAATATGCAGTAAATAAACTGAATCTGGTTTTAAATGAATGAACTATCTTTTATTTTTATATTCAAGGAACGACGTCATTACACATTGAATGTAAATGATAAAGTAAGCATGAAACAAAAGTAACTTATGAAGTGGTATTCAAATGAATTAAACAAATTCATTTTTGTTTATAGATTATACTATTTCAAATAAACCAACACGTCCCCTCAAAAATGAATTGGTTTCTTTTCGAACTCAGTTAAACTTTTAACATTTAAACTCAATTATTATGTAAACAATAAATGGCTGTCCTTCCTTGTTTTTCCTGGGAAAAACATATGGTCCAACATTTGTTGCATGGATTAGGGAAACCCAGTAAAAACCTAATCAGACCATTATAAAAATGATAAAAACACAATACAAGAGAAATCTGAGCATAGGTGGAGTGAAAGGATTAAACAACGACCTTCTATATCGTATGAAGAATGATTTAAAAAATGATCTTCCCATGTGTCCCAGCCGTTTATGCCATAGTTCATAATTACTACTCACCGTACTATTTATCAGACATTATAATGTTACCATCCTTAAAAATCTGTACTCCTTTGCTATTGAATACAATATCCAAACCAGCCTCCTGCATTCTTCGTACTGACAGTACACCCCGTGGCAGAATGTTTCCGATCGGAGGCATTGAAACGGGTTTTAGAGAAAACATTCACAATTTAGAAGTATAAAATATTACTTTACGGGGTTCAAACTGATGGGAAATGAAAAGGGGCTTGTTGAAGAATTGAAAACAGCAAAATAACATAAGCATCCATTTATTATTACAAAGAACAGAGAAAATAAAAAAAATGTTATACGGAAAAATGTCTCCGATTAATAGAACTGCTGGAAGAAAGTTTCCGATCCGATTTACACTGTCCAACACCAAATTTGTTTAACAATTACTGTTGGGTGATTCTTACAGAGTTTTTTGCGCTGTTTCCGAATCTGCCCTTAATTTTTCCCTTAGGCTTATAGTTTTTAAGAAACTTAGTTTGAAAGAGAAAATATATTTCAAAATTTTGAACAAACAGTGTCATGTTATTATAAAACATATTGCATTGTTCTTTGCAGCAATAGATTCTGTAGGCTTTCCCGAATACATTGATATCCAATATTAATACATTATGAATCTTTGAACATGTTTAAACAATCGTTAAAGATGGAGAGACAACCTTTTTACACCAATTTGTGAGGATATTTTTCAGTTTGCCTTAAAAAAAAGAGTGCACCGGAAAATCGAATTACATCACGCGATAGACCAGACTTTTATCTTGAGACAAACCCAACCCCAACCCTTTCAAGTTAACAAGTCGACGTTTTTTTTCGAACCTGAAAGCAAAATATCTCCGCTCGACATGAGTTGCTACCAGTGACGCGCCGCATGTCGTCGTATCTGGTAGCAACTCATGTCGAGCGGAGATATTTTGCTTTCGGGTTCGAAAAAAAACGTCGATTTGTTAACTTGAAAGGGTTGGGGTTGGGTTTGTCTCAAGATAAAAATCTGGTCTATCGCGTGATGTAATTCGATTTTCCGGTGCACTCTTTTTTTTAAGGCAAACTGAAAAATATCCTCACAAATTGGTGTAAAAAGGTTGTCTCTCCATCTTTAACGATTGTTTAAACATGTTCAAAGATTCATAATGTATTAATATTGGATATCAATGTATTCGGGAAAGCCTACAGAATCTATTGCTGCAAAGAACAATGCAATATGTTTTATAATAACATGACACTATTTGTTCAAAATTTTGAAATATATTTTCTCTTTCAAACTAAGTTTCTTAAAAACTATAAGCCTAAGGGAAAAATTAAGGGCAGATTCGGAAACAGCGCAAAAAACTCTGTAAGAATCACCCAACAGTAATTGTTAAACAAATTTGGTGTTGGACAGTGTAAATCGGATCGGAAACTTTCTTCCAGCAGTTCTATTAATCGGAAACATTTTTCCGTACAACATTTTTTTTATTTTCTCTGTTCTTTGTAATAATAAATGGATGCTTATGTTATTTTGCTGTTTTCAATTCTTCAACAAGCCCCTTTTCATTTCCCATCAGTTTGAACCCCGTAAAGTAATATTTTATACTTCTAAATTGTGAATGTTTTCTCTAAAACCCGTTTCAATGCCTCCGATCGGAAACATTCTGCCACGGGGTGTAGATTGTACGGGACTTCAGGACAGTAAACGACATTTTCAAGCACACCGTTTACCCCTTTATTGCTGGTTACGTAAATTGTTCCCTTCTTTGTTGCTGTTATAAATGCACCATTCTTCGCCACAGAAATATTTAGCGGTGGTTGTAGAAGTGTAAAATCAGTAAATAAATCTTCCTGATTGACAAGATGATCGGAGGCTCCCGAGTCCAATAGAAAAATCAATCCTTTTCCAACCTCCAGCTTGTGATCACCTGCCATAAACACAAAACCTGAAGTATTGTTATGTGTCTGCTCCATCATTTGTACAGTTTGAACTGTTCTGTTTCTTTCTTCTTTGCGTTGAATATTTCTTTTGTAATAAAAACAATCTTTTATTTTCTGGCCTTTCCTACCACACTGATGACATTTTAAAGTTTGATGATTATAATTTCGGGACAGCTTCTTTGATTTCCATTTGCCACGATTACTCTTGAATGCTTTTTTGTACATTAGTAGTGTTTTTGTTAAAATTTTGCGAGGTATTTACATGTAGCATCTTCGAACTTGTATCTCTATTTTCTTCTCGTAATTTCACTTCATGATCCAAAAGTCTGATTTTTACAAATGCTAGTGTCAAATTATCATCTGACAGTGTCTCAATTGCTGTAATGACACCATTATATGAATTTGAGTTAAAAGTAAATGTGCCACTTTGTCTGTTTCTTCTAATTTTGATCCTGCCGCTGATAATTCAGTGATTAAATCATCAAATATTGTGAAATGACGTACAAGAGTCATATCACCTTGTAATTTCAGACTAAGCAGTTGTCTTCGTATAGCCAATTGAGTTGCTATACTTTTCCTTTGGTAAATTGTATCCAAATTTTCAAAGATTTCCTTAGCTGTACTTGCTGTACTCGCAAAACCAATGAGAGAATCAGATAAATATTCTACAATTGTGTTTTTTGCAATTCTTTCAGCTTTGATCCATTTTGTAGTTAACATTTCTGGAGCTTCTTCATCAATCACATTTAATACATCAAGTTCACTCATTAAACCACGAACTCTTAGTTTCCAGACACTATATCGTTCACCATCAAAAGGTTTAATATTTCTTTTAGTTTTTTGATTCTCCATAGTTCGTCCTTTTATAATCCTTTTATAATACTTTATAATAAATAGAACTGAATAATGTGCAACGTGTATATAATTCAATAATAACAATCTAATCAGAATACTTTCTCAAACACTAACAAACACTAACTCACTATTATATTATAATAACTTTATAATGAAGAAATGTGTCTGGGCCCATAACCTATTGAAATATGCAGTAAATAAACTGAATCTGGTTTTAAATGAATGAACTATCTTTTATTTTTATATTCAAGGAACGACGTCATTACACATTGAATGTAAATGATAAAGTAAGCATGAAACAAAAGTAACTTATGAAGTAGTGTTCAAATGAATTAAACAAATTCATTTTTGTTTATCGATTATAACCAACAGTTCCAACAGTAGCATGAGCAGCGTTCGATAGTTCCACTGCAATTATATCAGAATTATAGCTGTCGTCGATTATCAGCTGATTACACACGGTGATTACCGAGGCAATTAGATCGATGAATAAGCGGCTGACACGCACGTGCGCGCACACGTTATTTTCACACTCGAGTGTCACGCGTAGGAGTGACGGTGCGCATATGTTTCGGGGGTGGAACCACCCTTGCGAGAGGGTGCACGCGCTGGCACGTTACAAGGCTTGGCCATAAATTGGGCATGGATCTCGGGGCCCGAATCGGCCCGCTCATCGTCGCATCGATAAAAAGAGACAAGCGGGAATGTAGTTTCGGGAAGCATGTACACGATAACTCCAAGGTATTTACGAGCGAGTTGAGAGAGCACGAGCTCTCGCCAGAAGTCGGCAGGTGCTCGTGGCAAAAGGTGGCGTCCCGAGACAGCCTTGAGAGAGCGTGCACAGGTCGTTGCTTTCGGAGAACGATGAGAAACAAAATTAGTCGCCTTTGCCGAACGAGAGCTCACGTAGTTATTCCGTTCGCGAGAAAGTTTTCGGACCAATGCCGGGGATATAGCTTTGTTCTTTCTCGCCGGCAGAAGGTAATTTGTCGAATGACTCGCCGTGACGGCCGGCGAGCAGGTTTCCAGAATTTTTCACGGTGCCGTTTCACAGATTTTTGTACCTGGATAATTTATTACGCGCCTCTTAGCATAATTTCGAACAGGTAAACGAAAACGGCCGACGGACTTTTCTACAGCCTCTCGAGGCTTTCTAGACATTTATAAGACCTAATTGAGGTGAAGGGATATTATTATGATTTATTGTCCGCCGACAGGTGTAAGCGAGTCGCAAATTCGGCGAATCGTCGTCCCTTTACTTCATTCTGCGACGATGATACCTGCCGATTGATAAAGTTTACAGCAACGCGGCAATAAAAGGGTACCAAAGTTTCGTCCAGTGATTGTCCGTAAACGTGAATCTTTAACATATACAGGGTGGGGCAGTAAGTATTAGCATCTCAGATATCTTCGAAATTATAAGTTTCACAGAAATATTTGCTGAAATAAAATTGTACAGTACGAAGGGGCCATCCGGTGGCTATAATAGTTCTTTTTAGGTGGAGGTACTTCGGACTTTTGAAGGTCACCTCCATTTTTTTAAATGGAATGAGGTATTTTTGAATACATCAACCGATGTAGCTGGACATTCGTTACAAAAAAGTACTAACCTATAAAGTAATAACCTATGTAAGGGTCTAAGGGTTCAGCGTTCAATGTAATTACACCACGCGATAGGGCAGACTTTCATCTTGTGAAACCACCCTTTCAACTTTCCAACATCGACGTTTTTTCGATCCTGAAAGTCCATTCGCCAGGTCGAAAAAAGGGCGTCTATCTGAAAAGTATTCAGAACTTAATGAAATTTTGACACGTCATTTAGGGGTACTCTCTTCGTCTTTAATGATATATTAAACATGTTTAAACAATCACAACATATTACTATTAGACATCGCTGGATTCGGGAAAGTCTAGAGAATCTTTTGCTGTAAAGAACAATACAATATCTTGTATAATAACATTACAATATTTGTTCGAAGTCGAAAAACATGTTTTTTTTTCAAACTCAAATTTCTCGAAAACTGTGCGTGTAGGAGAAAAATTAAGGCCAGATTCGGAATCAGTGCTAAAAACTGTATAAGATACACCCAATAGTTACATGGAAACATTTTTATTGTTGTACAGTATAATTTGCTCTGTCCTTCCCTATATTCGTCAGTTGCCACATAATTTCCTAATTTTGAACGCCTGCCTCTCGGTGCCTATTGGGCCGAAAAATACGTTTGAACAGTGATATTTGAAGGAAATTTAATGCTCTTTCCAAAAATGACAACAAAAAGTTCTTAGGGCCCATAGTTTTTGAGTAATAAGCGAAAAACCAAAACAAGGTAATAAAAATCGTGGTTTTTACCCCCTCCCCAAGTTAGCACAGGGTCCTCGAGGTCGAAAACTCAGATACGACATCCCAGAGTACCCCTAAATGACGTGTCAAAATTTCATTGAGTTCGGAATACTTTCCAGGTAGACGCCTTTTTTCGACCTGCCCACTGGACTATGTATTAAATATTGCCAAATATTGGACGTGGTGCAAAACCGTGTCAATCCATTTTTTTTGCCAGTGCTAAACGAGGAGACGTTAATTGTTGAAAAAATTTCTGATGTTACTTCTAACGGTAATAAAACTTACTGTAATGTTCATTTTTTAATATTCTTCTACATTCTTAGCAATAAATAAAGATCACGGCCACCATATCGTGATTCTACACCTACGATTTAATGGAAATTGACATAAAAAACTCCCCGCAAAATTGACCTTGACATTAAAAATCAAGGTCAAAAAATTTTTTTGTTTAATCGTGTTCTACTGGTCATAAGGACCAACTTTGTGAAAGAAACCATGGGTGGTATCTCAACCGTTCTTTAAAAAAATGATGGTGCATTTCTTATCATTTTTTCAACTTTATTTGGAAAATTTTTACATTCAGCAACGATATATATAAATAAATAGCGTACTAATCTCGCTCCTTCAGTGAATTGCAGGCTGCAGGCCAACATCTCAGATCAGGTAAACAATTGGTGGCGACTAAAATGGTCCATTTTCTTTAGTAATGCTATGAAAGTGCCTTAATTAAAATTTTTGCATTACATAAACATAACATCTGAGACACTTACTTTATCCAGTTTATGTTTCTTCTCCGCACCCACAAAATTCCACCATTAGTTCGGATTTTCTCGATCGTTTGCTTACGATAGACTAAATCATCAATATTAGTCGCGATAATGAATCGCATGAAAAACTGTCAGCTATATGGTTGTAATCTTCTCAATCTAAATATTTCACATGACAACATTCTGTGAGTATCACCAGTAAACTATCTCGTTGGGCATGAAATTATCAGAATCATGATACTCCTATTTCACTAATTATAAAATGAAAGAACGAACGTTATGAACAAAGAAGTTGCAAAAATGATAAGAAATGCATCATTTTTTAAGCGAACGGTTGAGATACGACCCATGGTTTCTTTCACAAAGTTGGTCCTTATGACCAGTAGAACACGATTAAACAAAAAAATGTTTTGACCTTGATTTTCAAGGTCAAGGTCAATTTTGCGGGGAGTTTATGTCAATTTCTACTAAATCGTAGGCGTAGAATCACGCTATGGTGGCCGTGACATATAATTTTTAGACACCCTGTGCATACTTCGCACACTAGATACCGAGGCCCAGGTAATAAAAGTTTTTGATATTCTGGAATGATTCTGGAACGTCTCGGCTGTCCTCCAGAATGGAGGACGCGAGTCCCGATTGTACGGGCCCGTCTAAAAATCGAGCAATCGGTCGGTTCTGGGGAGAGGACGAAGGGTCGTCGGCAGAGAACAATGGATCACGGTTGCACCTCGGTTCAAGGTCCGCGGTGCATTTAGATCGGTTTAGACCCGAATTCCCCCTTTTCGCTCTCGACAAAGCCCCGCTGGCCGTACAGGTGCAGTTTTTGCCGGACCGTGATTTTCACCGATTATTAAGAGGTTACAGGTAGGTATCGTCTAAAGTAATTACTTCTCGTATCCTTGTATCGAGCACCTCCGACAATTAGAAAGAAAGGAGGGAGGCAGCGTTTCTTGTATCGTTCGGCTTTATACGTGCTCCGAACTGGTTCCTTTTAAAAATTTATCTCCGCGCTCCTTTAAAGAGAACCCGTGCACAGAGGGAGAGGGGAAGATGTCCCTTTATTAAGGTGTGCTCTTCAACGAACACGTAACAACCCACGGGTTTTTGCAATGCCCGATGAGAATGGAATTTTAATGGGTTTTTCTGTAGGAATTAACGATCCGGCCTTTTTCGAGAATTCACGCTTATGTTAATTGCCCGAATATCCGAGAAATTGCAACATCGGCTGTTGTTGATCCGCGATCTGCGATGATTCGCACGCAACGCGCTCTCGGGGTCCGTGGAATCATAGCCGACGGAGTTCAAGGCCGATAGATCCGAGAAACTTAACCTAGCTCAACCGATTCGTAGTTAAGATACTCTCGATACCTCGATTACAGAAAGTTAACCCTTCTACACGGATTACAAGGCATAACGTGTTCACACGAGACGCGTCGAGGGGCGATCCCGTAGAAACAAGTTTAGCGAGAGAGTCGAACATATCGACGCGTCTGAAATATTCGTCCTCGAGAACGCATCCTCGCAGCACAAATTTGTAAGCAACATTCGAAGACTGCTAATCTACTAACGATCGAAACAGAAACGGACAGAAATTTGCGGTGAAAGAGGCCGGATCGTAAACGCTTATCGCGGGACGCCGAGTATAATTAAACCGTAACAAAATCCCGCGCAGTCGCGGGCAAAGAATCCTACTTTCGTATCAATACTGCGGACCGGTCGAGATTTTCTTTGAAACACTCTTGACGTCGTGTCTAATTTACGGCGTGATAGAGTCTCAAACGATCCAACTACGGTTTACGACTCGAACGATGCCTCGCTATTATTTCTCGGGAGTCGTAAATTTCCTTCCTGTTGCATTTCCCTTGCACCGCGGATGTTGCCGCAATGACTGCACGCACCTCGAAAAAGTACCCGGCGGAGCACGTTTGCTAGGCACCCTATATGCATCGCGGAGGTCGTTGACGGGTCTGCGCCGCGTCGCGGAGAGAAAAGGGTGTTGTATCGCGAGGTTCGCGAGTGAACGACACCGACGCCGGCGAGCGTTCATGGGAAACGCGGTGTCGTCGCTGGTAGCCTCTGAAACAGGGATGCGAATCCTAACCCGAGTAACCCGCCTAACCCGGTTCGAATTCTTCTGTAACCCGGTTAGGCGGGTTACTTGGGTTACGAGAACCGAACCGGATTCGGGTTAGGGTTAACCCGGTTACACAAGACTAGGGTAACTGCACCAGTGAATGAACATTTAAGAAATTGTTCAGGAAAATATTTTATTTAAAAAAAAACTATGTGAATTAAAGGAATCTCATACAGTGACTCCCACTAATATTCGGACACTCTTAAAAAGACGATAACTGTTTTAATATTGTACTATGCGATGTGAATTTTTTTGGGAAGCTAGAGCAATTAGTTTGCCACAGGATGCGAAAAAAAATTTTGTGAAAAATTGCAATTGATCGGAATTATAAAGAAAATACCAAAAGTTGCATTTTACAACTTTTTTATGTGGACTTACGTTGAAAATTTAAAAAATACGTTTTATAGACCTGTGTCACTTAAACATATTCTGAAAATTTCGTAAAAATCGGTCGACGTTACAATGAGCTACAAACGTTTAAATATGGTAAAAATTGCAGATTTTCACGATTTTCGGCCTTCAACTGCAGTAAATCTAATGATTCTTGCATCTTTCAATCGTTGTCGTTGTTTTCCACATCAGCCGATTGCGATGAAACTTTCACAGGGCATATAATTGACACAGATCTACGGAACGTATTTTTTAAATTTTCAACGTATGTCCACATAAAAAAGTTGTAAAATGCAACTTTTGGTATTTTTTTTTATAATTAAGATGAATTGCGATTTTTCACAAAATTTTTTTTCGCATCCTGTGGCAAACTAATTGCACTAGCTTGCCAAAAAAATTCACATCGCATAGTACAATATTAAAACAGTTATCGTCTTTTTAAGAGTGTCCGAATATTAGTGGGTGTGACTGTATATGCCAAATAGCTCCCTATACTTCATTTGTCAAAAATAAATGAACACAAATACAATGAAATTATTATTATTCTTCTTTATTAAACGTTAAATCAAAAATATGAAAAATACCAGTGAATGAACACTACATTCTAGTAATTGAATAATGCTAGTCCAATCAATGAACAAAATTACTAAACAATATTCTCCTATTTATTTAACTCTTTAATCACAATTTTATCGCTAGTATGCCGTCCGGGTTAAAATTTGTTGAAATATACAAAAGCGTTCATTTACTGGTGCCCGTTCATTCACTGGTGCAGTTACCCTACAGTAGGATCATGAATACCATAGTTGTCACTTTTTAATGTAAATTTGCGATGAAAATTGGAAAAAAATCAAAGAACTATATCTCGCATAAGTCTCGTAAAAATCGGCTTGTATCGACTGAATAAGTTCCCTTGTCAGTATGCTTTATTAGGTCTGAAACGCTTTATTGTTTCATTGCCTGCTACGGTCGCCATCCAAAATTCAAGGACTGTCTGCTCGACAGTAGGGTAACTGCACCAGTGAATGAAGGGGCACCAGTAAATGAACGCTTTTGTATATTTCAACAAATTTTAACCCGGACGGCATACTAGCGATAAAATTGTGATTAAAGAGTTAAATAAATAGGAGAATATTGTTTAGTAATTTTGTTCATTGATTGGACTAGCATTATTCAATTACTAGAATGTAGTGTTCATTGACTGGTATTTTTCATATTTTTGATTTAACGTTTAATAAAGAAGAATAATAATAATTTCATTGTATTTGTGTTCATTTATTTTTGACAAATGAAGTATAGGGAGCTATTTGGCATATATGAGATTCCTTTAATTCACAT
Source organism: Lasioglossum villosulum (assembly GCA_963971365.1). NCBI lineage: Eukaryota > Metazoa > Arthropoda > Insecta > Hymenoptera > Halictidae > Lasioglossum > Lasioglossum villosulum. Next base: position 9,966,333 of record OZ020504.1, on the reverse strand, counting down.
AGTTCTTTTTTAAATAAAATATTTTCCTGAACAATTTCTTAAATGTTCATTCACTGGTGCAGTTACCCTATCTCGCATAAGTCTCATAAAAATCAGCTTGTATCGACTGAATAGGTTCCCTTGTCAGTATGCTTTATTAGGTCTGAAACGCTTTATTATTTCATTGCCTGCTACGGTCGACATCCAAAATTCAAGGACTGTCCGCTCGACAGTATGCTCTTTCGAAACAAAAAATAATGCCGAAATGGAAAAAACCGAAATAGTTAACCCTTGTAAGGGTAAGGTAAGGTATTCTGCCTCTGTCGAAGCCGAAATAAATGCCGGTATTTTTCGGTTTTTTCCAGGGGTGAAAACAGCCCTCGAAGTTAGGGGTCAAAACCATATTTTTAAAGATGTCTCGAAAACCAGAGGCCGAAAAATTAAAATTTTTTTTGTAAATTGCGTATTTTTCAATGTTTTGAAAATTATTTAATAGTTATTTTATTTTAATAATTATATTTAATCATTAATTATTATTTTTTAATAAATAGTTATATATGTAGTCAATTAGTTCCATTAAATTTTTTATGATACCATAAAAATATTGTATATATGCCCAAGAAAAATGATGAAAAATGAGAATTTTATTTATGATTTAGCATTTATTGAGGCTAATTTTTCCACTCTTCCAGTTCCAATAACAAAATTAGAATCGAGTACGTTAACATTAAAAGATGCAATCTAATCAGTTATAAATTTTGCTGAATATATTTTTTGATTATTTTATTTTATTTTAATCATAACAATAAAAATTCAAAAACAAAAAAACATCCAAAACTAAATAATAAAAGAAAATTGCAATGCAAGAGGGATCTCTTTTTATCCATAATATATGTACATATATTCGTATATCTCTGAACTCTGAAGTGAACTATCTAGAAGTATCTAGCTTATATCACTAGTAACCCACTCGGGAGCGGGTTAACCGGCTCTCTCTAGGCTCTAAAACCCGCTCTCTCCGGGTTAGTTGGGTTACAGAAACCTCGCTCGGTTAACCGGGTTTGGGTTAGGGTTAGCCCTTCGCAGCCCTACTTTGAAACGTGCGACCGGGGATAAATCGAACCGATGACGTTCACGTTGACTCGTGCCGATCGGAGTTTGCCATTTAGATGTAAATTCGGCAAGAAAAATAAACAACGGAACCGACGAAGGGGTGCTAATCGATTTTCGAAAAATTCGCGTTTCCAGAGTCCAATAAGTTCGAATTAAAAAGGCTCGAACAATGGTTAGCAGCAGGGCTGTGCAAGTACTCGCAAAATGCGAGCCGAGCTAAGCTCGACTCGATTGGTCGAGCCGAGTCGAGTACTCGCACGAAGCGAGCTACTCGCACGACGTCATCGGCTCGCATCGTCTTGCGAGTACTCGACTCGGCTCGATTCATCCAGGCGAGCTTAGCTGGGCTCGCAGGATCGCACCGAGCGTGCGATTCGTACGAAACAAACGAAAGTGTACTGATGGTCCAAACGATAATACATATACATATACGTATGTATGTATTAACTATTTACCATTTATGTACTATTTGCATGTTTATTTAGATACTACGTCACGAGTTAGTACAGTATTTAGGTAAATGATGGAAACTTTTTTTAATGGCAAGTGACATATATGATACTGATAATGATAATGACGATTATAATAACAATAATAACAATATTAACAATAATAATACACACACATTCTCACAAATACAAAAGAAGTCACACTTATTACGACTTTTTAAAAAATTTTTTTACGTGGCCAAAACTATTGTAGCATTATTTCAAGGTTTAATTTTATATTATTATAGGTCGTTGGATTCGTCTTGATACCAGTTAGAATAGCATGAAGTAAAAAATATATGTTAATATTTTAAAAATTGAGTTGATCTTCATTTTTTGTATGGAAATTTGTGGAAATGTGAATCCTGATCAACTTTCGTTGGAAACGTTTTTTTGTCAGATCATCGGAAATATTTGGAAATCGTGTTAACAATTCTCACAATGCATACTATCCTCTAGAAATCGCGGCAAAGTAGCTGAGATTGAATTCTTCGTAGGAATTATATGAAATCTAGTAACGAGGAGTTTTCGGCGTCTCTGATCGACGCAGAGAAAACATGTATTTACATACATTGTAATTCCAAGCGGCTGTGCAACATTCAAGTGGAACTGCGTATCCAAGCGTCAAATAACCGCGAGCTCGTATTTGTTAAAATCCGTTTATAGTTCAAGGTTTCGGAAGGTTGCAGTTAAAATTTACATGCTCTTCTTAATAAATGTTCAAGCTTTCATATAAATCTAGTCTGATGCTTAGCACTCTTAAGCGTTTTTGCATAATTCTTTCCAAAGTTTGAAATTATATTAATTTACGCTATTCGTGTATGGACTAAACAATGCTTAAAATTGGATTAAATCTTTGAAATGCGCTTACTAACATATATAAAACCATCATTAAAATCTGTTTTCTGATATTCGATGATTGAAATCTAAAACTTTATATTTTACATCGAATTTTCTGACTTTGTCTTTAGAACGCTGTATCTCATTACAGAATTATTTAAAATGAATAATATTTTGGATTTGGGAGCTTTGAAGGGTTGTTACTTTATAGGAAAACAATTTTTTCAATATATTAAAGTTGAAAATTTGAATTTTGACCACAAAACCGGGGTCTCCAGATCACTGTGGCTCGGTGCGAGCCAGCGAGCCCAGCTAAGCTCGATTGGATTGATCGAGCCGAGTCGAGTACTCGCAAAACGATGCGAGCCGATGACGTCGTGCAAGCTACTCGCATCGAAGCGAGCTACCCGCATCGTGCGAGCCGCTCGCTTCGTGCGAGTACTCGACTCGGCTCGACCAGTCGAGTCTCGGTTCGACTCGACTCGAACTCGGCTCGCATTTGCGAGTTCGACGGCAGCCCTGATGCAAATAGTACATAAATGGTAAATAGTTAATACATACATACGTATATGTATATGTATTATCGTTTGGACCATCAGTACACTTTCGTTTGTTTCGTACGAATCGCACGCTCGGTGCGATCCTGCGAGCCCAGCTAAGCTCGCCTGGATGAATCGAGCCGAGTCGAGTACTCGCAAGACGATGCGAGCCGATGACGTCGTGCGAGTACTCGACTCGACTCGACCAATCGGGTCGAGCTTAGCTCGGCTCGCATTTTGCGAGTACTTGCACAGCCCTGACATTTACCCAATATTTTTGTGCTACTAGGGTATGGTCTAAGGCTCGACCAGTCGAGTCTCGGTTCGACCCGACTCGAACTCGGCTCGCATTGTCGAGTTCGACGGCAGCCCTGCTAGATGTAAATACGACAAGAAAAATAAACAACAGCACCGACGAAGTTGTGCTATTCGATTTTAGAGCTCGAACTTTTACCCGGGTATATGAGATACCCGGGTACCCGAGTACCCATGAGATACCCGGGTAGAGCAAAACTACCCGGGTAGAGCAAAACTACCCGGGTAGAGCAAAACTACCCGGGTATCTCATGAGATAGCCAAGTACCCGGGTACCCGGGTATCTTATAAGACAGCCGTGTCCTCGGATACCCGAGTATCTCATGAGGTCTCATAACTGGTTACGAGAGCTATTATTACCTGTGCCACAGCGCCATATGCTTTACTTGATTATTAAATTAGTTTATATTTTACAAAAATGATATATACGACTAAGTATTTTCAAGAATTGTCTTTATTAATTTGGTTCATCCATTAATTTAATATGAATATTTTGCATGAAGATCCGCAGTCTATTCATGAGATACCCGGGTACTCGGGTAATTTTTGTTTACCCGAATACCCGGGTAATGCTTTTTACCCGAGTACCCGGGTACCCGAGTAATTTTTGTTTACCCGGGTATCTCACGGGTAACCCGGGTACCCGGGTATCTCATAAGTCACAGCTCTATTCGATTTTCGAAAAATTCGCGTTTCCAGAGTCCAATAAGTTCGAATTAAAGAGCACGACTGGAACAATGGTTAGCAGATAATCGAATCAAGCTGACACAGACAGAATGAAAGAGCAACCCTCGGGTCGAGGCGTCTCAGTCTGCGGCCGCTAGATGGAGCTAGGAGACCCAACCTAGGTCCCGGTTCGCAATCACCGCCGTGGAAAATCGGTGGTGCAGCCGGCGGATCCATAGGGAAACTTCGCGAAGGCTCGAGCACGAGCGGTAATGCGGAGGGGGTTGCAAGCCGGTAGAGATGAGTGCACGCGCCCGTATCCGGAGGCGAACGAAGCGCGGCGCTCTCGGCCGGTAGGTGCGCTCGCACTTTGTACGCCGGTTGGTCGTCGAGTGGTGGGGAGGGGTGGTACGTGGCCACGTGACCCGGCCGACCAATCGGCGAGGCGCATAGCCGGCGTCCGGCACATGGCGGCGCGCCGGCTGTAGCACCCGCAGTCGCAGTACGTCGCAGTCAATCGCAGTGGTAACACGAGCGAGAGGGTAGTTGCACGCGCCTGCCTTCGAAAGGAAAGATCGCGGTGAGGGAGAGACAGCGACAGTGTGAGAACGGGAGAGAGAGAAGGATAGAACGCGTGGCGAAGAGAGAAAGAAGGATCGAAAGAGAGAGAGAGAGCGCGGCGCCCCTTGCCTCCGTTTTCAGTGCTTCAGTCGCGCGACGACGCTCTCGGACGCTTTAGTCAGTCGGCCGGTGACGAGGCTCCCACAACGTGATACACGCGCCCGTTACGTTACGTTACGTTACGTCGTCCCGTCGAAGGCGAGAACGAGAAAGCGAACGAGACACACAGGATAGAAACACAGAAGGAAGGACGAACGAACGAATTCTTACATATATATATACATATATATACATATATACATGTATATATATATACGCACGTACATATAGAGTTATATATATATATATGTGAATCGGTTAACACACAGAAATACACGAGGAAAGCAAAACACGAGTATCGGCTAGACGACGACTTTAACGGTTGCTAGTCGCGCGCTCTCGAAACACGAATATCGTTTACGAACTGCTACACACACGACCAGTGCGAATACATCGAGAAGGCCATTTTCGTCGCTGGCATTAACCACGCGGTGAAAGAAAGCGCGCGCGCGAGTGAGACGGAACGATCGACGGGAAAAGGACGTGCGATCGTGTGGACGAGACACGAGATTACGAGCGGGTAGCCCACACGTTTCCAGTGTGCGAGCAACACTCACGCCGTGCGGCCGAGTATCGTTGCGCGCCGCAGCGAGTAGGAGGAATCCCGGGCGAAAAAAGAAGCGACACACAGATAAAACCGATCACCGGCGGCGAGTCAACGATTTTATTTTTGTACGGTGCATCGTTGGTTTTTCGCTTTTCCCGCGTGCAGCGTATCTCCTCGTGAACGGTTGCGGGTCTCGCCTGACGAATAAACCAGGCCGCTCTAGTCCTTCGTCCTGAATAATCGCGCTCGCGTGTGTGTGTGTTGTGTACCGCTCCGCGCGTGTGTGTTTTATATTGTCCGATCGTTTTGAAAGCGAAGACTTTGTATCGGCGCGGGTCAACGCCGTTTCGATCGTACGAAAACGAGATACTACATCGACGCACGGATTCCGAGGATCTGGACCAGAGAGAGAGAGGGAGACCGAAAGAAAATCAGTGCGAGGATCAGCGAATCGCAGAGATACCGTGGCTCGAAATCTGAGCAAATACGAACGTAATACATATACACACACATCTGTACACACACGTTATCATTGACATTGCCGGTGCGAAAGAAACGCGACGAGTTTGAATCGAACAGCATAATGCCGACCAGTTTATTCAGAGAAATGGATCGCGGCGTTAACGGTGGTGCTGCCACTTCCCTCGAGGACCAACGAGCCCTGCAATTGGCGTTGGAATTATCTATGCTCGGTCTCGAGGGCACTGCCGGATGTCCGGGTACCGGTACAGGAACCGGCAACGGAACAACCAACGACCCGGACCCACTGCAAACGACACCGGCTGGTGTTTTCGAGGAGGCACGCTCGAAGAAGAGCCAGAACATGACCGAGTGCGTGCCGGTGCCTAGCAGCGAGCACGTGGCGGAGATTGTCGGCAGACAAGGTAAGCGCGAACATAACCTCTTAGAATCCGTGCATCCGAAGTTCGCGATGGCGGAACGTTACCGGGTATTAGTGCCGCACAGTGGGACGAATGTACGAAAACCAGCGACGTCGACTGAAATTTGAAAAAGATTCACTTCGGGATCGAAACGTTAGAAACATGCTTGAGGATGTTCTGGAGGTACAATGGGAGACAAAAGTACAAGAAATTCGAAATCCATCAATATATTGGCAAAGAAAGCCATTCACGAGTATATTTTGCATTTAAAAAATTGATTAATTTAAAAGGTTTCGTTTAATTAGTGAATTTCATGTTATATTTATTTTTTAATCAAATTGTCTTCATATTAGAAAAAATTGTAAATGCATTTTGTGAATAATTGTACCCTCCGAATAGTAGCTACATTCAGTGGTCTACAGTATTGTCGCGTTTTCATGCTAGTGAGATGACAACAAGATAAATTTAAAGTTTTGTAACAGTTTATAATTTTTTGCTCTGTAACTGTTTAGTGAATCCTAATAAATTTCGAACATAATTAGATACATAATTTTTACTATATATAAAAAAACTGGAGTTTCTAGTTGCGTTTTTTCATGAGAAGACGTGTTAAAATGTGCAAATTTTAAGTTGCTGTAAATATTAAACGGTGTAGTGAATCTAACTCAAACTTTGGTAATTGCATTAATTTAGCAAGAATTATATCTTGTCAAATTTTCAAAAATTTTGTTGCGTTTTTATATAGCTCCAGTACATCCTTAAATAATTGCACATTTGTTGTTTTTCTATCATTCAATTTATTATATTACTAATCTTCGATCGAGAAGAATTTAACCTTTACTGAAATTTTAAGTTTGTTATGAAGCTTCGATGGCACGTACAGTGGCGTGCAATAATATTCGGACGCTCTAAGACGATAACTTTTTTAATATTGTATGTATTTATACTATTCGAATTTTTTTGGGAAGCTAGAGCAATCAGTTTGCCACAGGATGCGGAAAAAAATTTTGTCAAAAATTGTAATTGTTCGGAATTGTTGAAAAAATACTGAAAAGTTGCATTTTCTACTTTTTTATTTGGGTGTATATTGATAATTTAAAAAATACGTTTTGTAGATCTGTGTGAATTGTATGAATTGTGAAAGTCTGATTGAAATCGGTTGATGCAGAAAGAAACGTCGGGCATTGAAAGATGTAAGAATTCTGATTTAGTGCAGAAAATCGAGAAAATCTGTAATTTTTACTATCTGCAACGTCGACCGATTTTGACGAAATTTTCAGAATGTTTAATTGACACAGGTCTACAAAAAGTATTTTGTAAACTTTCAATATAAACCCAGATAAAAAAGTTGTAAAATGCATTTTAGTATTTTTGTTACAATTCCGATCAATTGCAATTTTTGACAAAATTTTTTTCGCATACTTTAGTAAACTAATTGCTCCAACTTCCCAAGAAAATTCAAATAGTATAGTACAATATTGAAAAAGTTATCGTCTTTCTTAGAGTGGTCGAATATTATTGCACACCACTGTATACTTGCTTTAGTGCACTTCGACGAGTTTCATTCATAGATAGAGGAAAAAACATTTTTTTATGGGCTTTATAAACGAAGAAAAAAATTTCGACATTTTTATTACGTTTATATTAAAATAAACGTGAATTGAAAGGAAAAGAAATTGTGACGAAAACTTTGTTCTTCGTCTATAAAGTCAATGAAAAAATTATTTTCTGAGGTTCTACAGTGTGAATTGTCGACAGAACATGTCTGAAAATTATAGAATATTAAAAATACATCTTGTTTTAGCGAATTTTCTATATAAATGAGTGAGTTTTCCTTATTTTCAATATTTGGAAAAAACATTTTTGGTGGTCAAAAAATTTGTTTACTTTTGATTCATATTCTATACTAATGAAAATATGGATATTTAAAATCCCAAGGCGATGTCCAACATTTCGATACATTCGTCCCACTGTGCGTCGTACACATTCGTTCTTCAGGTTTTACTTGCACAGTCGCATGTTTTAACCCTTTACTGTGCACTGGTGCACACTACGTACCAGCGAGGCGGTATCTTTAGACTGCGGGTCTTTATGCATTTATGAAGAAATTGGTTGGGCGAAATATAAAACTGGAAATGATTTGAAAAATTCAGGAACTTCAACGTTGCTTTTAACGGAACGAAGTCGTTAGGAGATGAAATCAATTTTATGTTATTCCTGTTTCTTACAGTCAATGCAAAACATTTTTATTTTACATGAAGATTCGCAGTCTAGTTACAATAGAAAAAATAACGTCACTTTACAAACTTTACAAAATATGCATTTGTAGAATGCAGCTAGATATTCCTTAGTACGTGGTCGATCGTTTACAATGATGAAACATTGTGCTTAGAGTTGTATCTTACAAAAGTTTAACGCAACATGAATCTGCACAGATTCGAATGATTTGAATTTGGTGGTGGAAATCTCGTAGAGTCCACGTGGTGGATACGTATTTTTTATTTGAGACGAGAGGGTGAAACTACCTTTTGGAACTTGATCCTCGTAAGGCCAATTTCTAGAGATACGCAACGTAGACCTGAATTGAAATTAAATAGTTTTTTCAATACTAATATCAGCTTTACGATTTAAATGCGAAATTGTATCGCAATAAAATTCAATCGTGGAATATGTGATACTTGCGGTACTTTGTCATAAGTTGATTAATCATTTAGTTTCCATCTACGTACCAAGTGCGGTGTATACTATAATTACTCTATGCACGTAGTTCTGAGATAATGGTACTCGTTAAAGAAGTATTGCGCTGTCTGCGTTTAATTACCATAATTATCAGAATTTAGTGACAATGGTGATCATTAGACTGGAAAAGTTTATGCGAAATAAAACTGTTGTAGGTACATAAATGATGAGAAACGAGAGCCAAGTAAACAGCTGTTTCTTTAGTAATTTCAGTAAATTGAAAATACATTTACGTTTCTGAATCCTTTTGGTCTTTTCACCGTTTTAAATTGTAATAAATAATCCAATTTTATTAAAGATTGTACCATTATTTATAATATTATTTGCACTGTTAAATAGGTTTGTAACTAATGAATTACTAAATATTTAAAGATGTATAAAATTTAAAAAATCGTATAGAATGAAATTATTCTCGGTCGGAAATGTTTAATTGTCGAGTGAAAATAGCTCTGAGTGCAAAGGGTTCAAGGACATTAAGGGTCAAAATTCTTTACTCGATCGTGATATAATACATAAAAATTGATAGTGTTGAATTAATTATTATGCTCTATCATGTAGGCATAGGATTTACTTTTCAATCAAAATGGTCGTAGTATGAGAATTAAAGATATTATAAAATTTTAAAAATTGTATAGAATGAAATTATTCTCGGTCGGAAATGTTTAATTGTCGAGTGCAAAGGGTTAAGAGACATTAAGACTCTCTACTCGATTGTGATATACTACATAAAAATTGATAGTGTTGAATTAATTATTATGCTTTATCACGTAAGCATAAGAATTTACTTTTCAATCAAAATGGTCGTAGTATGAGAATTACAGATATTATAAAATTTAAAAAATTGTATACATAGAATGAAATTATTCTCGGTCGAAAATGTTTAATTGTCGAGTGAAAATAGCTCTAAGTGCAAAGGGTTCAAGGACATTAAGGGTCAAAATTCTTTACTCGATCGTGATATAGTACATAAAAATTGATAGTGTTGAATTAATTATTATGCTTTATCATGTAAACATAAGGATTTACTTTTCAATTAAAATGGTCGTAGTATGAGAATTACAGATATTATAAAATTTAAAAAATTGTATAGAATGAAATTATTCTCGGTCGAAAATGTTTAATTGTCGAGTGAAAATAGCTCTAAGTGCAAAGGGTTCAAGGACATTAAGGGTCAAAATTCTTTACTCGATCGTGATATAGTACATAAAAATTGATAGTGTTGAATTAATTATTATGCTTTATCATGTAAGCATAAGGATTTACTTTTCAATCAAAATGGTAGTAGTATGAGAATTAAAGATTTTACCGAAGGTCGATGATAAGCAGCTATTATTTTCCGCTGTTCTACGATTCTCAAAAATGTCTAAATCGATTTTGGATTCGAAAGCTCATCGGCATATTCTTCATACAGTAACACTTGCAAGATTTCATACGTTCTTTGATGGAAAGTTGCCTAAAATTAGTTCGGGGAAGGAGGAAGTGGTAAATTTCTTTATCTATCAACAGGATGGATTCGTCATTCTGTGTATCACAATCAACAGTAGCCGATGTTTGTCAAGCGAACAAACACGGTAAAATAACGATTATCTATACAATCTGCCACATAGCTCGTTACGTACGATCTCGACTAATCGCTTTCAAAAGTGTTCATCACTCATCTCGACTGTCTCAGATGGATATCGTTCGATTCATATATCAACATCTCCGCATTAACAGCATCGAAATTTACATTTTAATGTTTGTCTTCGCGTAGACGTTTCTATAGAATTCACTGAGAAAAACGCATCATCCGTTACGTTGGTCGCTATTGAAATCATCGGGGGGAAAAATGGCGTCCCGTGTGCACCGATCTAACGTGAGCGAGCCATCCTTCAAAATCAATAACGATTTATCGTCGGATAAATTTTAAAATCGAAAAGTAAACTCGAAATCGTGACTCGATAAATCATGATTGTATGGAGTTGAGCTGATGGATACGAATCGTTCGACCACGCGTCAACAAAGATATTCGCTGTGCTCTTTCGCAGATACTGCTGGTGCGAATGTCGAAAGTTACTTCCGGGTAGTCGCACGGTGGGCGTAAAACGTGTTCGAATACTTTTTCGGTCTAATAATACAGCATCGGGGGTATTCTAGTCGAGGCAATACTTTGGGCTAATTCCAATCTGTTTTTTTTTATCATAAAACTATAAAAACCATACAAACTTTTATTATCAAACTCTCGAACACACTTTCGTATACGTTCCTCGAATACGGACGAATTTTTACATAAAGAACGAAAATTGAGCTTATTGTTGACGACAAAGTACCCTTTTCTATTTTCGAAGATGAATCGTGTAGTTCGTCTGTAGAATAATGCATGAAACACCATGAAATTCGTATTACGTGCGAGTTCAACGGAACTATTCGCAAAGGAGTAGACCGCCAGCCAATTCGATATCAATAAAATATCTTTACGCAAATTGAAAATTTTCTGCATCGAGGTACCGGAATTAAAATAAAATTTGTTTTTTCTTTTACAATTGGAGGGTTCTAAGGAATAAGGGTGTTATTAAGAGTTCGATAGTATTAATAAAACCGTAATACCAATAGTGTACTTTTCAAAACAATGTTGTGTAAATTGGTATCGGGTGAATTTCGAAATGATTTTGAAAAATGCTAGACTAGAAGATCCCCGAAGCCGGCGATCGAGAGCGACAGGACACGGACGCCGTTCGTTTGTGGCGTTTACGTAAGTCGAAGTCGCGGCGAGTATGTACTTTATTTTGCATTCCTTGTTACCCGGAATCTGCCTGCCGCGTATAGCACCGCCGACAGACAGTTCATTGGCACGGGCGTGAGCGTGCACGCTGCGAGGAGCCGCGGTATCAAGTAATGGTGCAATTAAAACCAATCTAACTTCGAAAAGCAAATTTGTTCGGTGAGCTCCGGTGGATCGTCGTACAGTGAACCCTGTCGTAGGTCGTGGCCGTTCATCGACTACCTTTGCGACGACGCGATGGCGACGTCGACGTCCATCTTCTTCCGTTGCATCGGGGAAGCAGTAGTAGTATTTATTTATTTCGGCCTCGCAGCCAAGAAATTGGACTTGGTTCACAGTTCTTCTACGTCGCCCATCCCTCCATCCACCCATCCATATCACGTGCCATGCCCTGTGCCTTATTGTCTAAAATCGATGTTAATCTATCCTCAAGTCTTCCCTAGTAGCACAAAAATATTGGATAAATGTTTTTTTCAAATATCAAAAAAATATTTTTTAAGCCACACTTTCTCATATGAGAAAAATATTAGACCTTAATATTGTATACACGTACAAGAAATGTAAATTGAATGTTTAGAAAATATAAGCTAAATATTCGGAGAATATAAATTACCTATTTAAAAAATATAAAGTAAATAATTATAAAACGTGAAACCCATATTTAAATGACGTTCAAATAAATCTTCAAATTTAAGAAAAAGTTACAACAAAAATTAGAAACTATGTATAATAACACTACTTTCTGTGCACTGCTTAAGGGAATATTTATCTCCGTCTTCGGAAGGAGCTTATAAAAATTCAGAAATTTTTTATGCAATTAGAAAGATTAATGGTTCGAAGAATGCTACATTCATAGGCACACAGATTTTTTTAAGGTGCAACTGTGCATGTGCAATTGACAATTGCATCATTTCTTTAAGTAGAAATAAAATGAATATAATTTAAAATAGTATTTATATAAAATTAAATTTTCAGTATAATTTTAAAATTTGAGGTAAAATTTAAAAATTAGTATATAAATTTAGTAAATTAGGAAAGATTTAAATAAAATGAATATGATTTAAAATATTATTTATATAAAATGAAGATTTTAATATAATTTTTAAAATAAATATCTGTATATTGGGAAAAAATATTCTAATATTAAATAAAGATTCGTTTTATAATGAGATAAAATATTTTTGAAAAATATTCTATTGCTAATATGAAATAAAGATTTATTTAATATTTAGAAAAAAATGTTTTTGTCGTAACATGAAATAGATATTCTGTGCATATTAAAAAAATATATATTTGTTACTTAATGTAAAATAAATATTGTATGAATATTTGAATATTAAAAAAAGATTGAATCTCTTTTTAATATTGTATGAATGTGTATACAATATTTTGTGCTACTAGGGACGGAAACGAAAAGAGCTTACGCATGTCGAATTCACCGAAACGGAAAAATCTGTTCTTTTCATCCCCTTCTTTCTCCGCGTTGCACCACATCCAGAAAAGTTGTCTGCATTTGCCGCGGCTTTGCGCTATCTCAGGCCACAACAATGTTTCGAATGACGCACCCGGTTGGTGGGACCTGTTATGGCGGACACAGCGGCGGCGTTTTGCGAAGTTGCGAGAGCTGCGCAACGGTTTGTCGGTTCGGCTGTACACGACCACGTGTATGTACACGACCACGTGTATGCACACGAGTTAAGCAATTGTTATTATCTGGTAGCGCCACGATTAAGCGGTGTTTACGGTAGCTGACGACCAGTCGTTCCGATAGAGGACAGGGAACCTCGGCGACCGTTAAACTTCCGAAATTTCAAACAAAACGCTCGCCTGAAAGTTTTACGAGTCCCATCTTACTCCCAAACGTCAAAGCACGGTCCCGAACACAAACAAAGTCGACAGACATCCACGTGACGCGGCCGATGCAACCGCGCCTCCTCGGGCACAAGCGACTTTGTTTTCCTTGTACATACATAGTCGAAATAGAAAATATGTAACAGTGTCGTTCGGAGATATTTTGTTGGGCGATTCGAAGCAGTCTTAACATATGCGCACGTGTGTTTAACGAACGTGATTCCGCGTTTCAACCCCTGATTTTTTGCGGCACTCCGTGATATTTTATTTCGTGTAAAGTGTATCGGAGATATTTGAATTTATTGCGAATATATTATTGAGATTGGAGAATTAAAAACGCACGTTTTACATTACCCAGCCCCACAGGCATCGATTGATCTTTATGCAATATGTAACGATTGTGTGCATCGATTGTACTGCACAGGAACTGCATAAAAATTAATTACTTCTCTTGCCAACTTTAATAAACCACAGATACGTTAAACGATTTCTTAACGTAAGAAGAACGATAGAAACTTAAAATTGGAGAAGATTTTTCTTTTAATTAGACTGCGGATGTTTATGCAATTTTCAATGTTGTCAAATTTCAAGAAAGTGGAATCACGTGGAATGTTATCTTCAGTGGTCATTATAGATCTAAAATAAATAAAAATCGTACTAAATTCTGTGGAATTTTATTTTCTAGCATTTTTTGAAAATTTGAAGATCCGCAATCTAATTATAGCATGTTAACGTCTCCAATATTCCATTTGTATCAAATGTAGCCCGATTATCGTTCATCTGAAAACATTCATCGATGACTTCATCTCGAAGGAAGAGATTTCCGCGAAAAATGAATCCCTCGAAAGAAACTGGCATCTCTACGGAGAAATTCGAAACTCGCAGTCGTGGGACGCGGATCGAGCGTTCCGTGACGTGTTTTTGAATTAAGAAAAGCTGAGTGGCCGCGGCGTGGCGCCACGTGGCTTGCCATTTAAATCTTACCGTCTGTCAGAGATCGTGCACCGCGATAAATAATCTCGTAACTCCGATCGCGACGATCAATACCGAGCCTGCGGCCTCTGTTGCATCTACCTCCGCGAGATCTTCGCTTTTACCGATTAATCTTTGAGATAATACAAAGAAGGACTCTTTTTTTCTCGGGAGCAGCGCAGCGGCGGCGTTTCCGATCGTTTAACAAACACTTTTCGATTTCTCCTCGAACCATGATGGAATTTGACGCTCGCCGAGTGGGATTAAAATCTTTTTCAATATATATTTCCATGCATATTCCGATGAAATATGGAACGCGTGTAAATATACGCGGAAGGGACGCCTATCGATAGCACGTGCCGGCGATCGATCATCTACGTCTCGTTCCCGGCCACCGAGCGTATCTGTCGTCCCGTACAAGTGCGCGCGCAATTCTACCACGCGAGATACAATTTTGCAAACGCGGAATTGGACGGCCGCCAAGCTGTTCGTTCGGTCCTATCGAGCGTGCGTCCCGTTGAATTAGAAATCTATAAAAATCGTGAATTCCTTTCTTTATTCGGGTCGCAGTTATATCGTTCTTACTCTCGTTAAATCGTCATCGGACGCCGCTAATCAATGACCAACTCATTAACTAGTCAATCCTTCAGAGACGACGACTGTCTCCTAGTTTGTTTCTGTATGACCAGCATGGTATGATGTTATCATAAGCTCTCGATGATTTAGATGATAACACATTATTTGCTGGCGATTATTGCATAATTTCCTAAACTTTCCGAACCATGGCTGAGGATTTTTTAATGGATTCTTTGAACAGCAATAGCAGTTTCAATCGTCGATTGATTATTCCATTTGGAGTTATTATCTAAAAGATTTTTAAGCTTTAATTTAATGCATCGCAATTATTGAAAAGTTTATTAATAAATAGGCTGCGGATCTTTATGCATTTATAGCGAAATTGAGTAGGTGAAATTCAAAATGTAAATTTAAAAACATTGAGAGACTCGACCGAAACCCAGTTTGTTTCTGTGTGACCAGCATGGTATGATGTTATCATAAGCTCTCGATGATTTAGATGATAACACATTATTTGCAGGCGATTATTGCATAATTCTCGAAACTTTCCGGACCATGGCTGAGAATTTTTTAATGGATCCTTTGAACAGCAATAGCAATTTCAATCGTCAATCATGAAATCACCCTCAGTAGTGTAATCTGATTACTTCATTTGGAGTTATTATCTAGAAGATTTTTAAGCTTTCATTCAATTCACCACGATTATTGAAAAGTTTATTAATAAATAGGCTGCGGATCTTTATGCACTTACAGCGAAATTGAGTAGGTGAAATTCAAAATGTAAAATTTAAAAAATTGAGAGACGACGACCGAACCCCAGTTTGTTTCTGTGTGACCAGCATGGTGTGATGTTATCATAAGCTCTCGATGATTTAGATGATAACACATTATTTGCTGGCGATTATTGCATAATTTCCGAAACCTTCCGAACCATGGTTGAGTATTTTTTAATGGATTCTTTGAACAGCAATAGCAATTTCAATCTCAATTATGAAATCACCCTCAGTAGTGTAATCTGATTATTTCATTTCGAGTTATTATCTAAAAGATTTTTAAGCTTTGATTTAATGCACCCAGTGTTGGGCAATAAATAAATTTATTTAAATAACAAGTTGTTTGTTATTTGGATATTCAAATAAAACGCAGAAATAATAATTTTTCATTTGAGCAAGTCTAAGTGAATTTATTTAAAATAATAAAGTTAATTGTTATTTAAAAATACAATTTTCAATTATTATTTGTATTAACAAATAATAAATTAAATTGTACTTCGGAGGAGCCCGAACACTGGCACATTGATTTCCACCTCAATCCAAATAACAAATAAACTTTTATTTGCAAATAAGAAATAATAAATAGATTATTTATGAAATTATTTAAATAACAAGTTTAGTTATTATTTGCAAATAAAATCACACGTTTATTTATTATTTAAAATAAAATTTGCCCAACACTGAATGCACCACAATTATTGAAAAGTTTATTTATAAATAGGCAGCGGATCTTTATGCACTTATAGCGAAATTGAGTAGATGAAATTCAAAATTTAAAAATGTCAATAAGTCTATTAATAAGCTTCGGGCAGAGAAAGTGTTAAAATTCTAAAAAGCAAACAATACTACAGGAAAATCGTATCGTTAATAACTGGACCTCGTGTAATTAATTTTTTAATAATTCTCCGAGTCAGCACGGTGCATCGACATTATCCCTGAGAGGTTCATTGGAAAATAACGATTTGGATGATGCAGCCTATATTTTAACGGAGTTCAATACCTCGGATGGTATACTACACCGATATCATTTTCCATGAGAAGACCGTTGCGTGGTCCCCGTTATCTGGTCGATAACGTTTTATTATATCTGAATAGCGTACCTGGCAACCGCGTCGCCATGCTCGTGCCAAAAGCATTTCCCTGGACAGTTAGCTATTTCATAGATAATATTTCATGCGTTCTTCCACTACTTTGTCGACGAAAAGCAGTGTTTCACTAAAGAAACCGGCAGATCTTTAACCGTTCACAACAGCGAACATTAATAACATTTCTGAAACTCTTTTGTCTAGTCTATTTAGTTTCCACCGACGTCAATTCCAATCAACTTGCACACTCTATTATTTGTCCGCATAATGGAACTGAAAGTCACGCGAGATCTCAATAAATTAAATTTTCATGCGACGCAGCAAACCGATCAAATGCATGTCTTTGGGGCTAGTGGCATTGTTCTGGCGGGTCTAATGGCGTCACGCAAACTTTCGCCTGCTAAATACTTTGTCAGGATTTTATCTCTGTGCACTCTGCATGCTCTTGAGACTCCGAAGACGGAAGGTTTTGATGATTGTACACGGAGTCGTCGGATCAGGGGAGGCCGCATGAATCGAGGGGAAAAAGTTACCCTCCCTTTGCTAGTACACACGCATGGCAGACTCGAAACGCGTCACGTGATCGTGCCGCGACGAATGGGTGGGAAATAGCATCGCAGAAGAGGATGGTAGAGTGGGGACACAAGACTTAATCTTGCAACTCTGATTGTACAGGTGACAATTTCTAGCTGCATTTACGCAGACGTTCATCGACTCTTTTAAACATATTTTCAATAGCACTTCGTCCAGATCCGTTGAGCTCTTCTTATTGCGCTGAATTGTGCAACTTCCAGTTGAAATTAATCACCGGGAGCTGAGTAGCTGAAATACTGGGTCAGAATGGAACCAGTGATCGATTAAGGGTTGACTCCGGCTACACTCTATCAGCGTCACGCTCGGAAAGTTCCAAGTTGCATGAAATAGGCAGTCAAAAACACACAGTTCGAAAGTTTGCAAGAGTCTTTCTGGATTAAATTATCCCTAGTATATTTCGATTTTTCTCTTTTATACTCGTGTTTCGTGAAACCAGTGAACGTTAAAAGTCGCTTGTATTTAACTGTTCGGAATGTGAATTCCAAAGAAGCCTTGGGTAATTTGATGCTTTGATTATCGAGTAGCCGTATTAAATCGACTGGAACTAATAAATATTGTGCTATTGAAAGAGTCGTTCCATTTGTTGTTTTAGGTAAAAAAGACTTTTCATCGACTCGACCGGCGAGTGGCCATAATAAATCAATCCATCTACTTATCGACGATAGAAGGCGAAACGATGGCGCGTAAAGGAAGAAGCCGTAGAGCGTGTTCCGGTGATCACGTGAAGCGCGCTAATATTGACCGTTCAATAACGTTAGGCTCGGATGGTTAGAACTATGTCAAGACTGTGCGTGTTTTAAATTCAGAACCCGCCGCGGATTTCCGTACGTGCTTATCGTCCCTTCCGTTCGGCCGGGCTTTCTCGCATCCTCTATCACACCCGGTCCGGCCTACGGCAGTTTGAGAGTCGCTGACGCTCGTCGTGCGACCGTGCTTCTCTAGAACGCTGCCACGATCCAAAGAAATTAGTATTATTCGAGAAGCGTTAACATCGTCCTCGATTTTCAATAACGCGCCCCTCGAATATCGCCTCTCGCACACGGACACACTGCGGCCTGTAGGTGATTCTAATTAACGAGATTGCGTCCTCAATAGAATATTCTGCGGATCCGTTCTAGACCCACGACCACCGGCCGAGCGTGAAACGTAACACGCGAGATAACGCCTAACCGAACACGAATCTCGCGTTCCTTGCCCGCGTTTTTAACGACTTTTCTAAGCCCCGCGAATCCACGATGCAACGCATTTCCTCAATTTCACGTTGAACCTCTTGCCATCTAACTCGTTGCACCCTTCGTCGCATGGTGCATAGGGATTGCAATCCCGCGGGACTGAGGATTCTGTTCTTCAATCTAATATATTTATATTTAAGAAAGAAACAAATTTTACTTAATGAGATAATCATCTTTAATCGTATTAACCAAAATTTGTGAACGAAATACAAACAAATTCTATATCTATATAACTTTAAACTAAAATAAATCTCTTTTTGGAACTATGATTGATATAGATATATCTGTATATGTCTGTTTTGTCGAAGATGTGATTTTAAATAGTAATTCGTATGAAATAAAAATTTTAGTATAATTTTAAAATTTGAGGTTAATTTGTATATTATAATGTTATAACAAGATTATTATATTATATATTTTATACTATAACACACTTATACATACGGATATGTATATATATATATATATATATGAGGTCAATTTGTATATTATATTATTATATTATATATTTTATAATATATATATACACACACACAAATTAATTATAATATACAAATTAACCTCAAATTTTAAAATTATACTAAAATTTTTATTTATATATATATTATTATATATATTATATATATATACACATATATATAGTATATATATATTATGTATATATTATTATATATATATTTTACATATATATATATATATATATATATGTATATATATATGTATATATATATACACAAATAAATTATAATATACAAATTAACCTCAAATTTTACAATAATACTAAAATTTTTATTTCATACGAATTACTATTTAAAATCACATCTTTGACAAAACATCGAAATAGTTCATCGTGCGCGTCGTCATTCGTGATATTTTGATTATACGCATGATCCTGCAAAATTTGCGGGATTTCGCGTCACCTACCTAAGAAATGCTGGACCAAAAAATGACGCGGGATCCCACTTTGCAGGATTGCAATCCCTAATGGTGCACTGTATTGCATATCGAATGCGGCATCCGTGGAGGCAAAATTCTCAGTTTCGATCAACTATTCATGAAATTTTGTTGATAATTCCAGATTGTTTCTGTATGACCAACATGGTATGATGTCGCCGATATCATAATTATAATTTATATTTCAATTCTTCGATCGATAAGAATTTTTTCTAAATCATTGTCTGTTCGAGGATACAAAACGTCGATTAAAAATCGCCATCGAAATTGAGAGACGACGACCGACCCCCAGATTGTTTCTGTATGAACAACATGGTATGATGTCGCCGATATCATAATTATAATTTATATTTCAATTCTTCGATCGATAAGAATTTTTCTAAATCATTGTCTGTTCGAGAATATAAAACGTCGATTAAAAATCGCCATCGAATTCCGTGTACATATCACGTTGCACCTAACAAACTGATCATAGCTGGCTCACTCGTGCCAACAGTCCCCAAGCACGCCTGCAATGTCTATTAGTCAGAAAGTTCGTTTTTCCATTGCTGGCGCAGCGGAGGCAGGGTAGCAAATCCGCGGGCGGGCGGCCCGTTTTCTCTCGAACATTGTATTGTGTCTCGTAGATCGGGATTCTTTGCTTTCGACGTGTGCAGCCCGTCGCAGAACCAGTTTAACGTATGAATCACTGTTGCACCGCGGCCAGAGTTCCCGCGGCTAGCGCGCCTAAATCTCTCCGACACTCGGTAGGCACGTATCGGTTCGATGATTCTCACCTTTCGAACCATTTACGGGCTTGTTGCGAGCGGCAGGGATCATCGTAGCAAGTGCTCGCAAGCGAATATACATACACAGTAAATTTTCACTCATCGCACTGCTGATCGATTGCCCGTTGTTTACGCGAACCTCGTTCATTGAATTAGTTCGCGCAATGTAGTGTAGTAGTATGTATATATACATACCTCTTTATATGTATAAAATTACAAAATTACATTTAAAAATCTAAAATAATAATTTTAAAGCAGTTTTACGTGGTGTCGTAACATAACCATGTATCTTTTATTTTTTTATTTTACATTTAAAATAAAAATATATCGGTAAAAGAAGTGGTATGTATATACATACCTCTTTATATGTATAAAATTACAAAGTTACATTTAAAAATCTGAAATAATAATTTTTAAGCAGTTGCACGTGGTGTCGTAACATAACCATGTATTTTTTTATTTTACATGCAATTTATATACATACCTCTTGTTTTATATATATATATATATATATATATATATATATATATATATATATATATAATATATATAAAGAAACACCATTAGTATAATAATAAAATAATCACTTTAATAAAATTAAAATTAAAACGTGGCTAGCGCTGAAGTTCTCAATGGCAGCGCGGATTACAAAGAGTGAGAGAGAGCGCTATAGATCCCGGCTAATGCTTTCTTTCTCTCCGTAAGACGGTACAGTCTATCTCTACGAGTCTATAGGCGTAACATAACCATGTATTTCTAACCATTTCGTTTGATATTCCTACCAAAATCGTCGCTGTCATTATAAGATCATTGGTTATTCAAGCGGTTAAGGAGTTGGACTACCAATTGGTAAACCGGGGTTCGAATCCCGTCGGGGTAAGAAATTTCTCCGTTCATTCTCAGTTTAAATTTTCGCGCCACTCGACATTCGAGTTCCGTCGCATCGACTTCCGTTCCATCAGAAAATTGTTACCCTCAGCAACGAAGTTTCACTTGAAAAAACTTCGTTCTCGTGCAACGAGCGAGTACCTACCGTATCCTATCAACGAGGTCTCGCGACCGGGATCGATCCGTGTTCTGTGTTGAACTCGAAAGATATCGAGTCTTTCTGCGGAACGCGTAATCGTGTCGATTCAATAACGACGTCTAATGAGTTTGATACGCCGTTCCATTATGAGGATGTGGCTATTTGTTGAGCATTTTCGCTCGATTCTCTCGCTCTTTCTCCCTCCAGCTCTTGGCTGCTCACACCCGCGCGCTCTCTCAGCTCGTCTCGTTCTCTCGCAGCTAGCACGGTCCGTCGAACTGCTGAGTCGCTCTTACTCTCTCTCTCTCCTCCCTGATTCGTAGTCTTTCTTTCTCCCGTTGACGGGGACTCTCTGGCTCGGTCTCCTGGACCGGAAGTTGTAATGAGGGACTCCGTCGCCAGACTCGTCGCCTCGTGTCGCATCGCGTCGAACGATGACGCTACTTTGGAAACATCACGGCTAGCTATCCAGGTCGTTAGCTGCGGTCTCGCGTAACCTATG
Source organism: Lasioglossum villosulum (assembly GCA_963971365.1). NCBI lineage: Eukaryota > Metazoa > Arthropoda > Insecta > Hymenoptera > Halictidae > Lasioglossum > Lasioglossum villosulum. Next base: position 9,944,412 of record OZ020504.1, on the reverse strand, counting down.
GACCCCTTGCTCCCTCGACGAAGATAAGCCTCATCGCCTGCGAATCCGCCCCCGCGTGTTGTCGCTCAGGACGACTGTCGTCTACGTTTACCTGCTACACTTTCAGGATTTCTCGTTCAACGTGTTAACCCTTTGGTTAACCTGGACGAGATACCTCGCGCCCCGATACTTCCCGATAAACGCTCTTGACCAGATATCTCGCCGCCCCACCTGGACACTATAGACAAATATACAGGGTGTCCCAAAATAAGTGTAACTCCCGGAAATGGGAGGTTCTTTGGGTCATTTGAAGCAACATTTTCCTTTACAAAAATGCCATACCATCTGTTGGCTAAATTTCTCTATACTACTCTGTTCCTCAATTAAACTTTTTATGGAATTGATTTGTTTTATTTCTTTATTTCATTCTTTAATTGTAATTCGTGCTGGTAATTGTTGAAACTAAATGATAGTAAAACGATTCCCAACATTATTGCTTGAACCCTCTTTCTAGTATAAGTAGTCAACTACTAACGAATAAAGAAGGTCAATTACTAGATCGTTCATTTTCAAAAGTGGTCAACTTCTGCAGCAATTACTGAATCTTTAAATACATTTCATAAATTTGTACAAGTAAACTTTTTTTTTTAAATAGTAGCCTTGGTACATAATTTAGAAGATTTCAAGAGTGTCAGAGTGACTGAGTAAGTGGTTACTATTGTTCGCGTGGAGAACTTCTCTTAACTGGTCAACTACTAGTACCTTTACCTTACTTAGATCAGTTAGAAACAGTTAGAAATTGTTGCCACGACGATGCATTTTAAGGACAAATCGTGTCCGAAAATTTGCCGAAGTCTACATACGGTTGTAAACCTTGGTGACACGCACTGGATACGCAGCGTGCAGCGTCTATTTCGTTCCGAGCCCGGTCTACTGAACTTTCTCCATCTGGAGAATAAGACGTGTGACGCGTGCCAGCTGTCGCGAAACAGTTTTATTTGTTCAGCGAAATATTCGAGCGACCTTATCGAATTCGTTTTCGTTGATTCGAGACAGTCGGCGTTGGATAGACGCCTAGCGATTATTTATTGTTTGCCAGTGGTAACAGCTACGACGCAAAGAGTAGGTACTCGATTTTCGTGAGTGGGCACGGTTTCCGGAGTAACGTTGGATTACTCAACCACCGCCTAGACTTTTTTAAAACAGGTTTACACCTGGGTTTGAGAAAGGATGGTTTTTTATGAAAAATTTCCTGGGGCTTCTGCCCCCTACATTTTTAACATTGGGTTGATTGATTTTTCACTTTGAAGTGTTACATTTGGTTCAAAGTTTAATTTTGTTGCAAGAAAATTTTCAAAAAACTTGCTAAGCGATGAAACTCAACCACCGCCTAGACCAGGGGTTCTTGAACTTATGTAGTCCGAGGCCTCCCCTAAACATTTTATTTATTACTAGCTGACCTGACAGACGTTGTCCTGTCCAAATTTCGATAAATTTGGTTGTGATCATTTTGTGAGTTTGTGAAAAGCTATAGGATATGCGTAAACAAAGTAAAAATGAGAAAAAGACGTATTTCGCAGTGATCATTATAGAAAATAGACGTGGATAATGTAAATTCCTATTGAAATATTGATTAAAAGCTGCGACGTTCGTTTTTGTTGTATTGAAATATGATTCAAAAAGCACTTCTAGTTTTCCCCGAATTTTCATGTTTCCGGACAACTTTTCCGATTTCTTTTACCCTAAAAACCTGATTCGGACTACAACGAACATTTACAAAAAACAATTAACCAAATCGGTCCAGCCGTTCTCACGTGATGTCGTGACCAACGAACAGCATTTCATTATTCTTATAAAGATAATTATTTAAATAAAAGCTAAAAGTTGGGGGATGTAAAGTATTGTTGGAACCAGTGGATAGTAACAAGTTCAACTATTGCGTAGATTATCTGGATGTATTTATTATGTGCGAACTGAAAAACACGTGTGTACTCTTTGAAGGTCTACCAGAGAAGAGAGCGAGTACAGAGCGACACAAACATGCATTAGTATGCCACACTACCTAGAGTGGCATGGTCATTACAATATAATAATAATATTATTATTATATTTATTATATAATAATTTTATTATTATTATATTTATTATATAATAATTTTATTATTATTGAATAATATTATTATATAATAATTTTATTATTATTAAATAATATTATTATATAATCATTTTATTATTATTATTATATAATACTAACATTATATAATATTATATAATATTATTATATAATAATAATAATAACTGGTTCCAACAATACTTTACATCCCCCAACTTTTAGCTTTTATTTAAATAATTATCTATATAATAAAAATGAAATGCTGTTCGTTGGTCACATCACGTGAGAACGGCTGGACCGATTTGGCTAATTGTTAATAATAATAATAATAATATTATTATTATTACATTATAATAATAATATTATTATTCTTATTATTTATTTATACGGACCGAAATCCTTTTATACAAATGTGAGTAGATACAAATGTATGACAGAAAACAAAAGAAAAGAAAAAATAGTAAAAAATCTTAATCCTAAGTCTTAATCTAAAATTACCCAAATCTGGACAGAACAAAACAGCAAATAAGGGTAATATTATCTAATAGTACAGGTCAATTTAGTTTCAAAAGACTGTAACGAGCCATTAAAGAAATCAATACTATTATAAAATTTTATATTAAATATAATAATAAAATATTATAATATTAATAATGCGATTTACCGGATTAATTGCACCATATGAACATTTGGATTTGGTTATTTATTAATATTACACATTATTATTATTATAATATTACACAACAGACGTCGCGATTACAATATTACGGAAGATTCTTACAAGTATAATGTTAAAATTGTTTCGAGGACCACAGTTTAAGAACCTCTGACCTAGACTATTTTCGTAACGGGCTTATGGTTGTTTGGACAGTCGTAGGCTGGGACGGTCAAATATTGGTTGCCAGTACCTCGAGGATGCTCGTTTGCCTTTTGCCCGTAGAATCGCGCTGGATTCATTAGGGAACTTAATCATGGAACAGGGATCCGGGATCTTTATGGGTTTCGGAGATGGTCCGAGAATTCAAAATGGAGACTATTTATCGGGTTCCAGCACGCGCCTGGTGCTCTCGCTAGGTCACGACGTTAGGCTACTCTTTCCAACGAAATGAAAGATTTGTGTCGGCTACGGACCGTCTATGAACCGTGTTAATAGACCCGTACAGGCCCTACCGCTGTTCACGCGCCTTCGTAAAAACCCGGGAACAGGCGGGGGAATCTTTTCCGAGGATTTTACGACTTGTTCGCCCGGTGTGGTCAAACTCCGCCGCTCCGAGGGGACAGCCCCAGAAACGTGGCACGTAAGATCTTTATTTGCAGCCGGAGAATTTATAACGGCGACTTCACTTGCCTCGGCTCTACACGCTTTATTACCCCGAAGAACACGCTCGTCGATTCCGGTGGCGCCAAAGCGAAACTTCTCTCTTCGATCTGTCGAAATCTTGATGTATTCTACATACAGGGTGTCCCAAAACTACCCTAGGAGCCGAAAACGGGAGGTTCCTTGGGTCATTTGAAGCGACATTTTCCTTTACAAGAATGGTGTCCGTGGCTTTGTTTAGGAGTTATTAACAAAAAAACCCGGATCAATCAGAGCGTGGCTACAGCGGATTGATTCTGAGTCGACCAATAGCGACACCACGTTAAGCGGGACCTGACGTCGAGTCGGACTCCGTTCGCTAAAGCTGCACTCTGATTGGTCCGTGTTTTTCGTTAGTAACTCCTAAACAAAGCCGCGGACGCCATTTTTGCAAAGGAAACTGTCGCTTCAAATGGCCCAAGGAACCTCTCATTTCCGTGAGTTACACTTATTTTGGGACACCCTGTATTTTATAAGTAACTATATCCTGATTTGTAAAAGGAAGAAATGAACGAAATCTTGATTAATTTGTTGAAATTTTACTTACTTTCTGAAAATAGTAGTTATTTACTTTCTACTGCGACCACTGGTGCTAGGTGGCGAGACATCTCGTCAAAAAAAGCGTTTATCGGGAAGTATCGGGGCGCGAGATATCTCGTCCAGGGTAACCAAAGGGTTAACATGTTGAACGAGAAATCCTGAAAGTGTAGCGCCATTTTTGCAAAGGAAACTGTCGCTTCAAATTACCCAAGGAGCCTTCCATTTCCGGGAGTTGCACTTATTTTGGGACACCCTGTATATTTGTCTATAGTGTCTAGGTGGGCGGCGAGATATCTCGTCAAGAGAGTTTATCGGGAAGTATCGGGGCGCGAGGTATCTCGTCCAGGGTAACCAAAGGGTTAACATGTTGAACGAGAAATCCTGAAAGTGTAGCGCCATTTTTGCAAAGGAAACTGTCGCTTCAAATTACCCAAGGAGTCTCCCATTTTCGGCTCCTAGGGTAGTTTTAGGACACCCTGTATAATAGTACGCGTGTATACGGAAACGACACGATAACGACACCGGAAAAGGAAAAAAGCAATTACTCTCGAAAAGCTGTTTTCGACTTTAGCGAATGGATACGGTCAAGACCAGGAGGTTCCGCTGGTTATTATTTTCGAAAGTCTCTCTGGCCCCTTTTCCTTCGACCGCAGAGAGTCGGCTACAAAATTAAGAACTTCCGCCGCGAGTGGAATTTTACACCAGAGGGAGAGAAACTGGCCGCGCGTCTGAATGCGCTGTTGTCATCGAATTTCCTTCTCCCGGTGTTTAACGACATACTTTGTCACGCACTTCAATTCTGTCTCGGCATTCATCTCGTTCCTCCTGCGTTCACGAGGCCGTGGAACCGACCGACCAACACGGCTCGCTCGCTCTCTGCCATTCCTCCTCGCTTCAATTTGCAGAGCGACGGCGGTGTCGAAACCTTCCCGCGCTTTCTCCATCCATTCGAAACCTTGCCCGGTTCTTCGAAGAACGATACAGGACGCGTACCGCGGGGACACGTTCGACCTCGAACAACAATAAAATCGTTCGGGGGCCAGCTCTTCGCGGCTGCTCTCGAGATCCGAAACCCGGGGAAAAGAGCCGAGAAATCAGTGGCAGCGACGCGATGGCCAATGGCAGCGTTCGAATAGTAGCAACCCATGGCGACGGTGTGCGGTGGTTGTTGCCTTTGTTGGGCTCCGAAGCAGCTGCCGACCCACACCGGGCCTCCTTTCCGTTCTCATGCTCGAAACTCGATCGACACTTAACCCTCGCCCAAGAGGAACAAACGAGCAGAATCAGCCTCAAGGTAGACGATGGAGAAGATAGAACGTTGACAGAGGGACGAGGGAGAGAGAGAGAAATTGCGACAGAGAAACCGGAGAAGAATTCGCCGAGGAAAGAGACGCCACCGAATCTCAATGGCGAACCCTATTGAGATCTCGGTTGAGAACCATCGTCGAGCCAACGTGCCCCCGCCTAGCAGATGTTTACAGCGCGTTGGCTGAAATGAGCGGTTTTTCTCGTTTTTTACTTATTCTGTCTGCCATGTGCACCCTCGACCAGAGGTCGCTCGCCTCCAGAACCGCCCTTCGGTATCTCGTAGCGAGGCTTGTTTCTTCTTTTCGATCCCACTCGACTAATCCCGAAATTCATCGCCGTCCATCCAATCTCTCCGCGAACACGAGGCAATTTGACTTTTTCGTGACCTCGCACACCTGTGGAGACCATCGATGGTCCGCGATCGAGAATCATTGTCGTCCGAGTCGATCGTCGGGAGAATACAGGCTCGGAGTCTGCATATCGCGTGCAATTTTACGCGCAGCCCGACGGTTCCAGTCGGAATGGCGGTCCGTCACGAGCAGTCGTCGTGCGGGACCACTAAATTTTATTTCCCGATAAAAACGCAGCGGTCCGCGCGTGTTTAATTGCGCGCGCAGGATCGTACACACGATGCGCCCGCGTCCGCGATAATCACGGCGTTCTGCAAACGGCTGGAGGCGAGTGTGTGCTCGACCTTGAATTAAATTATGCTGCACGCGGCTTTTATTACATTCCCATTCAAATGACATCCGCTAATAGGGACGTTAAACCTAAACGTAGGTCAGGCGACCGGTCTGGTCTAGCGAATTCGTGCGATCCGTTTTTTCGACGCGCGGTTCTCGCGTCAACGAACCAGTTTTTTTTTTATTAGAAAATCTCGTATGAGATTTATTTCAACGTAATTGTAATGCAATGCATAGAATATAGTATATACAGGGTGTTCGACTACAGGTGGAAGAAAATTTAAGGGTGGTTCTTATATAAGACGAAAATGAAGAGTAAAAAAATTGCGATTTCACCTTCGTTATTTAGCTATTGACAATTAAAAATCAACAACGCTTCTAATAAAAGTGTACGTTGGGTATGTCAAAGAGTTCAATGTTGGCCAACGATTTGTTAAACATTTTCACCTCGCTGGGAAAAATTTATAACTAATGAAATTTACTAAAATATTAAAATCAAATAATTTATTAATAATTTTCCCCAAATGAGAACCAAGTTATGCATGCATCTGTCACTTGATACGTGACTGTCGCGTTGCTAATGGCTAATTAACGAAGCCGAAATCGGAATTTTTTTATTTTTCATTTCGTCTTATATCATCGTTAAGAACCAACCCTTAAATTTTCTCCCACCTGTAGTCGAACACCCTGTATAGAAAACAATACCCTAGTAGCACAAAAATATTGGGTACATGTTTTTTTCAAATATTGAAAAAATATTTTTTAAGCCACACTTTTTCATATGAGAAAAATATTAGATCTGAATATTCTATACATATACGAGAAATGTAAATTCAATGTTCAGAAAATATAAGCTAAATATTCAGAGAATATAAATTACATATTTAAAAAACATAAAGTAAATATTTAAAAAACGTGAAACTCATATTTAGATAACGTTCAATTAAATCTTCAAATTTAAGAAAAAGTTATAACAAAAATTAGAAACTATAATGTAATAACACTACTTTCTGTGCACTGCTCGAGGGAATATTTATCTTCGTCTTCGAAAGGGGTTTATTGAAAGTACAGAATTTTTTTATGCAGTTAGAAAGATTAATGGTTCGGGGAATGCTACATTCGTAGGCCCATAGATTTTTTTTGTGCAACTGTGCATGTGCAATTAACAATTGCATCATTTCTTTAAGTAGAAATGCATATTTTTTGTTGTACTAATCGATTTCACTGTTTATTCTGTGTAAAAAATGATTACCATAGCAAAAAATTATTAAATTATCTTGTTTTCAAGATACTTAAAAATTTCTATTTCTAATATTACATAAAGATTCATTTTATGAGAAAAAATATTTTTTTCATGGTATGAAATAGAAATATTATTTTTATATTAGGAAAAACTAGTCTATTTTTAATATTAAATAGAGATTCGTTTTATAATGAGAAGAAATATTTTTTTCATAATATGAAATAAATATTATATGTATATTAGGAAAGAATATTCTAGAGCAATTAGTTTACTAAAGGATGTGAAAAGAAATTTTTTGTAAAATTGCAATTGATCGGAATTGTTGAGAAAATACTAAAAGTTGATTTTTCAACTATTTTCTGTGGGCTTATATTGAAAATTTAAAAAATACGTTTTGTAGATCTGTGTCCATTAAACATATCCTGAAAATTTTTTCAAAATCGGTCGACGTTGCAATGAGCTGCAAACGTTTAAAGATGATAAAAATTGCAGATTTTCATGATTTGTTTGTATTTATTGCCGAAAATCGTGAAAATCTGCAATTTTTACCATCTTTAAACGTTTGTAGCTCATTGCAACGTCGATCAATTTTGACGAAATTTTCAGGATATGTTTAATTGACACAGATCTACAAACCGTATTTTTTAAATTTTCAATATAGGCCCACATAAAAAAGTTGTAAAATGCAACTTTTAGTGTTTTTCCTACAATCCCGATTAATTGCAATTTTGGACAAAATTTTTTTTCGCATCCTGTGGCAAACTAATTGCTCCAGCTTCCCAAAAAAAAATTCAAATCGTATAATACGATATTTAAAAAGTTATCGCCTTTTTAGAGTGTGCCATTACCTTTGTTACCCACTGTACATGTTGCAATGTGTCTAATTGTCCCCTGTTTGGTTTTCGGTATATCTAGCATCAAATAGACTCATTGTTTTTCTGGTACAGGCCGTCTCACGCAAAGCATGCAGTTAAACGTTGCATAAAATTAAACATATGTAGATTTAGCAACGAAAATAAAGAAATTCCAAAGCAGTAAGGAAAGAAGCTGCTGGAAATTCCCGGCGCGGATCGGTAGTAAAACGATTACTCTAATCCGGGGCTAATCCCCGGGAAAAGACAAATGACCCCACTGCGAGAATGACCTCGGGGAAAACCCATTTGACCAGCCAGCGCGGCACGATTAAGCGTTTATTCCGCAGGCGAGCCTTTCCGGATGGTCGTATCACGAATTCGAATTGGAGTCCGCGGAAAAATGGTCGCGCGTTCTGGGCTTCTCTCATCGATAACCCATTCCCGCGGCGACGTCACAGTTTTCTCCATCTATCCGGACCGGTGATTAATCGATCGATGCCCCGTTTTATCGTCGGTGTCTCGCACGGCGAATCACGTCTATCCCGTGAGACAGGATAAGATAGAATTTCGCGGCGGGCTCTGAAGGAGGATCGAGAGAGGGGTCGCAGGCCTGATCAGAAGTGGAAAATGTCTTTGTTTGTCGCGTACCGGCGGTCCCGGGGCTAATACTTGGGGATACATGGAGCAGCAAGGGGGAAGATATCGAATATCCAGCGAACGACGTGCACACAAGCGGTCGACGAGGGTTCACCTAACCTCGTGCTCGTCGCTTTTCTTCTTTCCTACGGCGGTGGCCTTCCTTTTCTCCTCCACTGTCCACCACCATCGCGACCGCTACCACCGACGCCGCCACCTCCTCGTTCTTCTCCGCCTCCACCACCTTTGTCAGACCTTTGTCCCGATCAGCTCCCTTTTCTCTCTTTATCCTGCAGACGTATAGTAGCGGACTGCCGCGTTGTAGCGCCGTACACCGGCTCTGTACGTGGTCTCTCACGCGGGGCTTGGCGAAATTCCACGACGATAGACCATCGCCGCGGCGTATGCAACGTTTAGACGCTCGTAAGCGAACGATTCCCTTGCAAAACGTTTCTGCGCGGAATGATTTTCAAAGCGACATCGCCGTTTCATCGGCATCGACGAGACGTGGCGGATCTAGTAGATCCTGCGGTACGCGAGCCTCGGTTTGCTAGTCGTCGCGCAGTCTCGCTGCTCAGATGATATTAATGAGTCAATGATAACTGATCGATTAAATTGTTTTAATCTTTTCGCTGCTTCACATTTCAGTCACCCGTTTTTGTTGTAAAAATTCATTGCTCTTTCTCTGATAATTTTAGTAAGTTTACGATAACATATCGATGCTCTTAAAGTCTTCTAATCGGTTCACTATTTTACACTTCATCCATCCATTGTTGCTACAAATTTACTCTTCGAATAACGTACAGTGGGTAAGAAAAGTATTGGCACACTCTTAACAAGGCGATAACTTTTTAAATATTGTACTATACGATTTGAAGCTAGAGTTTGCCACAGGATGCGAACAAAAATTTTGTCAAAATTGCAATTCATCGGAATTGTAGCTAAAATACTAAAAGTTGCATTTTACAACTTTTTTATGTGGGCCAATATTTGAAAATTTTTAAAATGCGTTTTGTAGATCTGTGTCAGGTATAAAAAGTGAATTCTTCTCGATAAAATTAGTAATATAATAAATTTAATGGTATCGGCGCTAGGTTCGATCATATGTGTCAGGTATATGGTAAAGTTTCACTGGTAAAGTTTCATCGAAATCGGTTGATGCGAAAAAAACGACAGGCATTGAAAGATATAAGAATCTGCAGTTATAGGTTGAAAATCGTGAAAATCTGCAATTTTTAACATATTGAAACGTTTATAGCTCATTGCAACGTCGACTGATTTTGACGAAATTTTCAGAATATGTTTAATTGACACAGGTGTACAAAACGCAATTTGAAAATTTTCAATATTGGTCCACATGAAAAAGTTGTAAAATGCAACCTTTAGTATTTTTGCTACAATTCGATCTACGATAATGCTCGACCACATGTTGCGAAAAAAACAGTGAAAAAATTAGCAGAGTTGAAATTGAGGTTCTTCCTCACTCTCTTTATTCGCCTGACCTGTCACCTACTGATTACCATTTTTTCAAGCACCTACATGGCTTTTTGAATGGAAAAATATTCAAAGAAGAACGTGCTGTAAAAACTGCACTTGATAACTTTATTGCCTCACGTTTATAAGACTTCTATCAGAAATGCATTGAGGCACTTGTATAACGATCAAAGAAGTGTATTGATGCCGATGGAAATTATTTCGATCAATGAAATATGAATAAAGCTTGCAAAATTAAAGTTCATGTTAGAGATTCAAAACGGCCATTTCATTTGCAACAACTTAATAGTTATATTTAAATAGTTTTTCGATCGAAAAATTGATAATAAATATAAGATGATTTCGGCGCACAGGTTCGATCAATAATACAAACAATAGCACTTGTATAACGATCGAAGAAGTATATTGATGTCGATGGAAATTATGTCGATTACTGAAATATGAATAAAGCTTGGAAAATTAAAGTTCATGTCAGAGATTCAAAACGGCCATTTCATTTGCAACAACCTAATAGTTTGACTCGAGGATGAATTCATTGAATTTACAATAACGTCTAGTGCAAAACGTTAATGTTTAACAGTTCAAATACGAGATAAACCAATGAGCTCGTATACTGATATAACGCTAGAAAATATGGCGGCAAGGGAAACCACTACAGCGGCGTACAATAGTAAGGAGGTTATACCATTACTATCGTGACCGTAGATAAACTGGGAATGGTGAAATCTGTTCACGAGCGTCGAAGACCAAGTGTTTGCTCGTGCTCGGACCAAACGCAGAAAGGGCTTGAGACGCTTTTCACACGTCCCAGGTGAAACGTTGGGTCCTGGTTCACCTGCTCCGTCCTCCCATGTGGCCATCAGCCGGCCGGCACTGTTTGGTTACCGTTAATCGTCGAAACGTCGCTCGTTTCGTTAGCCACGCGTACAATTGTCCTACCAAGCTGGCCGGGATAGCACGTATTATCGAGTTTCCCCCGCGTGCTCGGCTCGCGTAATATTTCATGCGTAAAAGCGGCCACGGGTCCGCTTTATGGATAGAGTACAAAGAAGTGTTATTCGAGCATCGAGCGGAGCTCTCCTCTTTTTCTCAGGCCCAGTCTCCTATCTCTGTTCTTTTTTCCGTTTTCTTTTCTCTTTTTCGTTGCTTCCCTTTACAACGGTGCACATCCTTTCCCCGATGCAGCACGCACGAGTATCCGATTATTCGAAGACCGCACACGTCCCGGGAGGAAGTGGTTCGCAACCGAGCCCACCTACACTCGTCCACACTCGCGTGCACGTACACGCGGAGGCGCGAGCATACGCGCGAACACATGGGCCGAGCAACGTTCTCTCGACAAGTCTCTCTCTCTCTTCTCTCACCCCCCCTCTCTCGCTCGCTCCATTTGGCCAATCCGCGTACCGTACACCCGGCTCGCAACAATGCACCCGACGTGGCACTTCCGTCCGGACGAGGAAAGCGTCGCCTCGCCGAGCTGTCAGCCGGATCGCTCCTCTCCCATCGACGCCACGGAATTCCAGTGGGAACGTCTTGCTGGAATTCCTCCGGGTCGCCCTTCTTTTGGGACCTCGCTCTAGCCCTTAACCTTTCTGCATAATTGAACCGCTTTAGGGTCGATTCATACATCTCCGATATCGGAGTCCGACAAAATATTCTTACCCAGGTTTAAGTGAGACACAACCGGAAAACTGAGTCCGATTTTCCTTCGAGTCGAACAGGCCATAACTAACAAATAAAAGGTTTCTATCCCTCCTCAGGTGAACTATCGGTAGCTCTCCTTTACAACTTCATGGTAATGAGAAACATTCCTACTCAAGTTGCTTCAAAAATCGGCCGGAAATGCATGGATACCGAAAAACCAGATATGTATGAATCGGCCATTAAGGGAGAGGGGTACTCACGTGACATTACTAGAATCTAACTAGAGTATTGATAGATTTTGAGCCCAAAAAGGGGTTTACGGGAACACACGTCCTCATACGATTATATTTTGAGCCGAGTGAGGGCTCGTTCTAAAGAGGAAGGTTAAATGAAGCGCGTGTGGGCCAACTTTAGTTACATTATGTCTATATGTAGTAATGTGAGTGTCCAAAGTAGATACAAAAAGATTTTTCCTGATAATTTAGGCACCCACGCGCGCTTCATTTAACCTTCCTCTTTAGAATGAGCCCTCACTCTGCTCAATATACATATAATCGTTAATTAACTTCCAGCTTCCAATGGATGTCTCCATATTAATAGCTAAACCTAATATCAAGGCCTGTCGTTATATACTTTCATTTTTTAAGAGCTGCGGACTTAAAGTATAATTGTTTGTTTATACCGTTACTATCATTCTCGTGTCTTTGTTATATTATTTATGTTTTTTCTGTGTCCTGTTCTGTTTTGTGGTTTTTGTATTTTGTGCTGTATGTATTGTTTTCTATATATACTGTATTCTATGTATTGCATTACAATTATGTTGAAAAAAATCTCATATAAGATTTTCTAATAAAAAAAATATATATAATATAAAATAAAAAAAAAAATATATATACACACCCAGATTTCGTTCGTGAAGGGCAATGAAGGGCAAGTAGAACCAATTTTAGTTCAGTTACTAAACAAGATGGCGTTTAGTCTGGAGAACTATGAGCGTAGATTCGTAACAACAGAAATATAAAGGACTTGAAGCCACTCTGATCAAATTAATAGCAATAAAGATATTGATAAAAAGAAAAAAACCTGTAACGATAGCGAAACTAAAGCGTTAGATTCATACGGATGTACGTTCATCACTGTTGCCAAATTGGTCTTCCGCGCGGAGGTTGGTCACAATGAAAAATACCATAGTCACGTGGGGCCCCTACCCCCTTAAGCAGCTTCGCCGCTGATCAATGCACCAGGGCTAGGCGTCGGGTATAATTGTTTAATTACTTCATTAGCGACGCGACTATTACACGCCGGGGAATTAGCGCCCGGAAGATTGTTGATAGGCTGATGGTCTTGTTAGCCTCGTCAGCTTGGAATATTTAGCCTGTCGGGACTGACTTCAGCCTCCGTAGATTGATACGGTTATCGGGGTCGTCCGAACCTTTCGTTTCGGCGGAGCCGTATCCTTCTGGAATTGCTCGATGACCAACGTTGCGCCGAGCATTGCTGTTAGGTTCAAGTGAGCTTAGAAGATTGTGGGTTTTGCAGGTTGTGCGCCGCACGCGGGCGCTTCATCAAAGGGACGCCGCAACGTTAACAGTAAACAGATTTGCTAAATTCAAAAAAAGGTCATTAAAATAATTTTTATTAGATAAGTTCCTCTCGATCGAAAATTAATAGTATAATAGATTGTATGATATCGGCGCACAGGTTCAATCCTTGATAGAAAAAACAACAAATGTGTCTCTTTGAAAAAGATCCACATAGGGATCGAAACGTTAGAAACATGTAAATAATTGCACATTTGTTGTTTTTTCTATCAAGGATCGAACCTGTGCGCCGATATCATACAATCTATTATAAAAATAATTTTTATGTTTGAAGAGGGTGCACTAAATTTCTTTCGCACACGGGCGACTCGTACACACGCGGCGGCCCTGTCGATACTGACCTTTCAATTCTATTTTGTTTCTGTACACGCAGACAGAGTGATCCACACAATTGTTTCCGGTTATAATCTGACAAGGGAACATTTTGACAATGTGAAACACGAAAAAATATATTATTTGAAAAATTTGGCATAAAATAAAATTGATCGTACATATGAAAGTATTAGATATTGGGTTATCCTATAAGCAATGCGGTTTTTCTCAAGTCATTCGTTGATCTAAAATTTAAAAGTTTCTGTCGTCGAATTATTAAAAGATGTTAAGAAACAAGTTGTAAATAGTGTTGATAAATGATATTTCTCGTAGAGTTGCATGTTTTGTCTTGTTCCGTTTTAATACTCCGAAAACCCGTATTACGACTGATCTGCGTGTAATCACTTCTTCCTCCTGCGGTTTATTGATAAATAATATCAACATACAGAGTGTCTTGCTATTAGGAAGCAATTTAAGTACTCGGCAAATATATAGAAATATTTTAAGGCAAAATCCAAATATTGTCATTATTCTCGAAATAATTGTTTCAAATACTATTTTAAAAACTTGCTGCATCAAATATAATATTTTATTTTCACAGTTGTATGCATTCTTGCAAATAAATATGATTATTTGCTGTATGTATTACTTAAAATGTATAAACTCCGTTACCAATGCAGAAGAAAGAAAGAAAAACTTGTGTCGATCTTGCGAGAAAGCGTAAACGTATAAAGCACGAGCAACAACAGAGGAAAGCTTTAGTTTAAAAGCGAGTTATCGATTCAACTGTGAATAGAAACGTCTTCAAGGTAGCATTAATAGAAGGGATGTTATCGAGATCATTGAAACATCCCTACCGTCACCCGATTACATAATTAATCGAGAACGAAGATTTTGCATATTTTTTCTGCTGCACCCAGTAGCCTTGTAGTTATGTAGAAAAATTCAGCCTCGGTGCAAACAACACAGTTTTTATCGACGCACAAGATAAAAATTACTTGCACTTGAATAATTTGTACGCATGTTCATAATACAATTTACGTGCTTTCAAATAATTTTTCAAGTACGTTCCATCGACTTTCATGCAGTTTTTTAAGTACGTTTTAATTACTTTTACACGTTTCCCATCGTGTAAGAAAATCAAGCGTGTAGTGAGAGATGTACGCTAGTTCTTTACCGTTGCGAAAACAATGCATCGTTAAAATTCATTTTCTTACGGCATTTACATAATTCATTTGGATTAGATAATCTATGATCATCGCTTGTCTTACTGTATACACTCTTACTGAATGGAAAAAACGTCCAGGGAATGATGTACTTTTGTCTAAACTTTCTTTATTCATAACGTTTCAACCTTTTAGCTACGGCACGCCGCTAGATATGTATGTACATGTAATTGCTTTCCCCGAGGTCATCGTTTTCATCGGTTCTGTAGTAACTCGCTCGTCTATGTAGTTTAAACGATGAACTATTAAAACATTTATTCACACCATATTATTATTGACGATAACGTATGTTTGTGTTATCCATACAATTATATACAAGTATATACAAGAATATACAAGAGCCTGCAAGAATGTACAAGTATATACAAGAGCCTGCAAGAATGTACAAGTATATACAAGTGTATACATGTACATACAAGAATATACAATTATATACAAGTATATACAAGAATATACAAGAGCCTGCAAGAATTTACAAGAATATACAAGAGGCTGCAAGAATGTACAAGTATATACAAGTATATACATGTACATACAAGAATATACAATTATATACAAGTATATACAAGAATATACAAGAGCCTGCAAGAATTTACAAGAATATACAAGAGGCTGCAAGAATGTACAAGTATATACAAGTATATACATGTACATACAAGAATATACAATTATATACAAGTATATACAAGAATATACAGGAATATACAAGTATATACAAGTATATACAAGAATATACAAGAATAAATAAGAATTACAAGAATATACAAGAGCCTGCAAGAATGTACAAGAATACACAAGAATATACAAGTATATACAAGAATATAAAAGAATATAAAAGAATATACAAGAATATTCAAGAATCTGCAAGATTGTACAAGAATTTAGAAGAATACGAAAGAATATGCAAGAATATACAAGAATAAACGTGAAAGTACAAGTATATACAACTATGTACAAGAGTGTACCAGAATATAAAAGAATATACAAGAATATACAAGAATCTGCAAGAACGTACAAGAATTGACAAGAACATGAAAGAATATACAAGAATATGCAAGAACACACAACTATCCATTCACGACCATCTACAATGCCCAAGGGTTTCAGCTGCTGAGCAGAAGCTCGCGAAGCAATTCCCGCATTCCCATTCGACGATGCGTCTACACCGGCCGAGTATTCCGGTGCATAGCAAGGACCTCGGAGCGGCCTGGCAAAAAGCATTGGCTCGGTCGATTTTTCGCCATCGATCCTGGTTCGCCGTGAAGCACGACGGGCGGGCCGATCGCGTATGCAAAAGAGGTTCTCGCAGAAACAGTCGGATCTCAAGCAGCGAATGAATTTCCTCGCGGCTCAAGGAAAAGCCTCGACCTCGCTCCTCGGCCGACCTTTCCATCCTGGGCGAACCGTGTGAATGTCGAGCGCGGCAGCGGCGGGCACGTACGAGAGCCTTCGTAGTACGTCGAACTGTGACGTAGTCGCTGGTGCGTGTCCTAGGTCAAGATTCAAGACCGTGTCTACTGCTCTGCTCGACCGTTTCTTTCTAGCCTTTCGAGGCTGTGGCCTGACTTCATCCTTTCGCCTTCGTTCGCGCGTGTACGCGTGTGCAGCGACCGAGACCCGTGGCGATCGCGCGCGGCTCCACATGCACGCGTTCGTCTCTCTTCGTCCATTCCTCGTGCACGTTCACGCACACGCGCTCCAGCACTCGAGTTGTGTGTATCTCGAGACCGTGCGCGTCCATACACGGCGCGACGTGTGAGCGTCCGATGACTTGTGCTCTTGTGGGTACCTTGCTCTCGCTCGTTCACCAGGTTTCTTTCGTCTTTCTGTCTGTTCCCATCTCCATCGCTGCCTGTGTCTGGTCCCCTCGTACATGTCCTCGTCCCTCGTTCGCGAAACCTTTCTCGACCGAGCCTCTCTGTCCGGCGCGTGCGGCCCTCGTCGTTCCACTCTCGATCTCGAAGAGGCAAATCGTGTTGGCCCCAACGTTTTTTGCTCGATCCCCCAGTTTAATGAAATTATACGGGCCGCGGGCTCCAGTCGAAAAATGTTCCGTTCCAGGATTCGACACACCGCCCATGGCCAGTTTCAGATGCGGCCAGATTCTGGGACGAAATCAGATCTCCGGATTTTATCTAGAGATTTTAGCGGGAATAAATATCCTCTGTATCGCGCAGTTATGTCTTGGAAGAAAGTTAGTGGTAGACTGGAAGAGTAGAGGCTGCTAGCTTAATACGCCAACAGGTTTATTTATAACAGTTTAACCCTTAAACATTCAAATGGTGATCCAGAGAGAGAGAGAGAGAGAGAGTTACCACTAATAATTGCTGCACCATTATTCAAAGTATTGTTTATTCTATTAAATATGTTGGTATTTAATCAATAGACTGAGGATCTTTATGCATTTATAACAAAATTGAGTGGATGAAATTTGTAAGCTTTTATGGCCACCCGGTATATTCTTGATATCGAATATATCGAATACCAACTGTTTGTTATCAACGATAAACAAATGTAAAGGAAAAATTCTTATCGATCGAAAAATTGAAATATAAATTATAATTATGATATCGGCGCCAGGTTCGATCCTTATTAGATACAACAAATATGCAAGTTAAATATTTAAATTTCTCAACGTTTCGATCCCAATGCGGAAGAAATTAATATTAACGATTTTGAAATTAAATATACTGTTTTGAATGTGACACAGCCACGTAAATTACCAAAAATTGGTAAAATAGAAAAGGATAAACAAATGTAATGAATAAAATCGTGTGCGTGGAAACCACGTATGTATTAAGCATACATACGGATAAATTATTATATCTAATAAGCAATAAGTTTCATTTTTGCCGCGCGTGGTTTCCACGCTCATGATTTTTTTTTATTTTAAATGTAATTTTGGAATTTATATACATACCTTTTGTTTTTTAAATATATATCTAATATATGTGTAAAACACTTCAATCATGAAAATACACTTCAATCAGGAAAGTACACTTCAATCATGAAAATACACTTCAATGATGAAAATACACTTCAATAATGAAATTACACTTCAATAATTAAATACTACCGAACATTTTATTCGTTAGGATACATACCAAAATGTTCGCTTTAATTCTAATTGTTAAGGAGTTGGACTAGCAATCGGTGGACCGGTGTTCGAATCCCGCCGGGGTAAGAAATTATTTTTCTCCGTTCATTCTTAGTTTAAATTTTCGCGCTCGACTTTCGACTTCCGTCACATCGACTTCCGTTTCATCAGAAAATTGTTACCCTCAGCAAAGAAATTTCACTTCAAAATCGAACGTCTGACGAAGCGAACAGCGACGAGTCTCGTCAGGTCCGTCGTCGGAAAAAGACGTACGTTTAAATAAAGTAAATTGATTCCCTTTGTCTTAATCCCGGCCATCTTTTACAAATTAAAAATTGTTAGAAAATTGAAGAAATCGAAAATGCCAATATACGATGTCTCCTCTATTGAAATCATTAAGGGAAGAAATAACATTCAACTTTTATTTTGCGTAACGATCCGAAGTCTACTAATTAATTACTAAACATGAAATGGAATTATTCTTAAAATAGCTTCGAGCGCAAGGAGTCGAATATATTGCAAATACCTTTTGAACTCGCTTATGCATTTTGCAGCAAATGGTTATGAGAACATATAAAAATAAAATCCATATCCGTGGTCCCTGTTCTGAATTTTCATCAATTATGTACGATTAAAACGAGTATTTAATTTCAGTGGCACACTCGTTCAAATTGGTTGTTTCCACGAAACAATCCCTTGAATTTCAACTCTTAATTTTCGTTTCGATTACACAGACTGGCTCCGCGTTTGCGATGTTCATTAGTATTAATACGAAAATTGTATTTCTTATTTTTCTCGTACGAGCAACGCACTCTAGCCAGTAATATATTCGCTGCCTCCGGAAACGTGTGTCGCCGGTTATACGCGAATACAATTCTCTCTCGTTCGTTGCTTTCGACACGATTGCTCTCGTCGGACGCCGACTGTTTGCGGTTTAATACTGATTCGCATTGCGGTTACGCTTTCGCGTTCTTCTCGCTGTTGGCCACCGCCCGCCGCGCCGTTCCCGCGGTTTCGTTTTTCGGTGGAGGACAATTTGATCCACCTCTCGCGGTCATGCTCAGTCTCTTCCCGTCTGCGGAATATTAAATTCGGAGCATTACTCCGCGTCGCTTCTGATCCTGTAAGTGGTCTCGTTCCGTGCGCTCCAACACGGCAATCCGTCGAACCACATGTCTTTCATCAACTTTGTTTTATCCTGCAAGAGTACAGAATTTTTCAATAAGCTCGCAAACCTTTCAACTTTGCAATTGCGAACGAGAACGAGGCCGTAACGAGAGACTAGCAATCTAAAGAAGACGATCACTTTTTTAATATTGTACTATGCGATTTGAACTTTTTTGGGGAGCTAGAGCAATTAGTTTACCAAAGGATGTGAAAAGAAATTTTTTCAATGATTGCAATTGATTGGAATAGTTGAAAAAATACTAAAAGTTGATTTTTCAACTATTTTATGTGGGCCTATATTGAAAATTTAAAAAATACGTTTTGTAGATCTGTGTCAATTAAACATGTCCTGAAAATTTCGTTAAAATCGGTCGACGTTGCAATGAGTTACAAACGTTTAAAGATGGTAAAAATTGCAGATTTTCACGATTCAGCTATAATTGCAGATTCTTACATCTTTCAATGCATGTCGTTTTTTTCGCATCAACCTATTTCGATGAAACTTTACCAGTGCATATACCTGACACATATAATCGAACCTAGCGCCGATATCATTCAATTTATTATATTACTAATTTTCAATCGAGAAGAATTCACCTTTTATACCTGACACAGATCTAAAAAGAAATTTTAAAAATTTTCAATATTGGCCCACATAAAAAAGTTGTAAAATGCAACTTTTAGTATTTTTGCTACAATTCCGATGAATTGCAATTTTTGACAAAATTTTTTTTCGCATCTTGTGGCAAACTAATTGCTTAAATGATTTATTGCCGAAAATTGTGAAAATCTGCAATTTTTACCATCTTTAAACGTTTGTAACTCATTGCAACGTCGACCAATTTTGAAAAAATTTTCAGGATATGTTTAATTGGCACAGATCTACAAAACATGTTTTTTTAATTTTCAATATAGGTCCACAGAAAATAGTTGAAAAATCAACTTTTAGTATTTTTTCAACAATTCCGATCAATTGCAATTATTCGACAATAAATCATGAAAATCTGCAATTTTTACCGTCTTTAAACGTTTGTAGCTCATTGCAACGTCGACCGATTTTGACGAAATTTTCAGGATATGTTTAATTGCAATTTTTGAAAAAATTTCTTCTCTTATCCTTTAGTAAACCAATTGCTCTAGCTTTCCAAAAAAGTTCAAATCGTATAGTACAATATTAAAAAAGTTATCGTCTTCTTTAGAGCGGTCTTAAACTTTTGTCCACAACTGTAATTTATACCAATATGGGTACTATTAACGGAGTTAATAAAATGGATTCTGGTATAAAGGTTATTCCTTAAATTAAGGAAAAAATAAAAAATTCCTGAAAAGTGATAGCGGACTCCAATAATGAATTGTTATCATCCCCGTTCGAAAGGTCAAGCACCGTTTCGTTACAGCAATAAAAATAATAATAATAATAATAGAATTCGAGTTTCTGAGTGACCAGATTAAATTTCGTGAAGCTGACCAGAAATTTACAGAATCTGCAGGTCGAGCGTCTCACGATTTTTCATTCACGAATAGGGATTTTCCAGCCTCTCACGATTCGATCACTTTCGTTCTCGATCACGGTGATTTGTCACAGTGATTCGTCACAGTGATTCGTGATTTTCGTGATCGTGATTCGATTAACGACGTCAAAACAAAATTGTGAGTTACATCGCATAAAGTAAAAGAATAAAGTCATTAAGAATTAAGATGACGGTAAGCAAATTCAGTGAATGAAGTTAACACTAAACCTAGCGAGCCTGAAAAGTAACTAGACATGTTCATTTATAAAAATGACAAGATTAATTTTATTCAGACTTAGTGCTCCTATTATAATACGTGCTCTACTGAAAACATTCATACAATCAATTCTTATAAAATCATTTTTATTATTTCAATAACCGTAAAATAATAAATCGGTCATTTTGTCCGGCGATGGTAGGTTTAATGTTAAAGATTGAATTCACGACCGTGAACGTGATTCCGCGATCACTGATAATTAAACTGCGGATTTTTATGCATTTATGGCTTATGAAAAAGTTAAAAAAAGGCTAGGATATAAAATTCGACAGAATTTTGAACCATTTTCATTTCCTTTGGATCTACAAAGGCTATTCCCATTAAAAACAGGATTTCATTACATTCCACTTTCTACAAATCTGTCGACAAAAATCTGAAACTGCATAAACATCCGCAGTCTACTAATAATTAATGATTATCGATTTTGCACGCCATCGCAATTGACAAAGACGAGTCTAATAAATCGAGATTATTGGAGATCGATTTTGATCGAAGAGAGACGTTCCGTTACGAAACACGTTTCGAATAAGCGTGTTCGGCTGATCGGTCGAGCTATTGCTTTCACAATGCCGAACTTCCATCGGTTTTAAAAGCGCCGCGCCGGGTCGAGAGACATAGTTGTGCCCGCGCACCGAGGAAAGGAGTCATGCTCGTGCAAGGCACGTGTTGGAAGCCGGCTCGTAACGTATTAAAGCCTCCGCAGTTGTTACGCAATTGCAAAAGTCGCGGAAAGGGAAAGCGGTGGTGACAGTGTTCTGGTCTCTCTAACGAGACTCGCGAGCCAATTCGAAAGACACAACCGAGGACCGAAGGAACAAAGAAAGCGAGCAGAATTATTAGGGTTGCACCGATCGCGGCACTGACCCACTTCTAGTTGCCTAATGCCTCCTTTTGCGGAATAATAACGTTCATCGTTCACGCGCGATCGTCGTCGTGTCGGGCGTGCTGTCTTTAGATGCCGCGCCGGGCGTGCTGTCTCTGCTGCCGCGCCGGATCTCGCGCAGCAACATGGACCGCGTGTTGGCTCTTGCTTTTCCCGTGTCCACCGCCGCTCTGGATAACTTTCTTCGTGTTACGCAACGCCAGTTCAGCCTCCATTTTTTCTGGAAAAGCGGCAAATCGCGTTTGTCCGCGACACGTGTTTATTACGACGAAGGATAATAGCATTCGCTGCTCCATTTACGTTGAATCTTGCCTCATTTGCAAACCGATGTCGCATTACCAATAGAATTTCAGGTGAACCGTGTTCGGAAGCATTATTCTCGAAACCGTGATTGCAAATTCAACATTGGTTCGCGAATATTTACGATAAATTCTGCATCGTGACTCCTCGATCGATCGTTGTTCAAGAATTGCATCGCAGTCAGCAGATTATTAAATATCAATTAATAAAAATGTATTTCCTCTTTTAATTATTCGAACCCCTTGCCGTATTTTAACCGGTCACACTCGTCACGAAGCTTTTAAACGAAGTCTAACAAATATGAATGTCACGCCTTTCTTTTTAAATGAAATAATATTTGATGCGATTGTAATCAATATTTAATCAATATTTATATAAATTGTCTTTTCTCTTCTACTAACATAATTCAGACCATGCTTTTTCGTTCGACGATCTAGTGATAGATATCGGTTATCTGAAACAGTTTTTCGAAGATTAGTTGTTGAAAGATTTTAGACACTTTTATGAAACGTTCGATGGGAGTATTTTTACCACGATTTTATTGGTCGCTTTCTTGTCTGTCTGTCCTTCCGCAAAATCTTGTAATCGTATTTTAAACCACTTCCATAATCCAACCATAATCTGGAGACTTGAAATTTAAATAATTATTTTTAGTTCGTTTTAATTTTTATTTAAATAATTATTTTTAGTCCGTCTTAAAAACGTGGTTAAAAAAATTTCTTTTATTTAAATGATTATTTTTAGTCCGTCTTAAAAACGTGGTTAAAAAAATTTCTTTTATTTAAACAATTATTTTTAGTCCGTCTTAAGAACGTGGTTTAAAAAAACTTTTTTTAATTAAATAATTATTTTTAGTCCGTCTTAAAAACGTGGTTTAAAAAATTTCTTTTATTTAAACAATTATTTTTAGTCCGTCTTAAGAACGTGGTTTAAAAAAAACTTTTTTTATTTAAATAATTATTTTTAGTCCGTCTTAAAAACGTGGTTTAAAAAAAATTTTTTTATTTAAATAATTATTTTTAGTCCGTCTTAAAAACGTGGTTTAAAAAAATTTCTTTTATTTAAATAATTATTTTTAGTCCGTCTTAAAAACGTGGTTTAAAAAAATTTTTTTTTTAAATAATTGAGATGTGGAGACGCCTTTAGATTTTTAGATTCTCCTGGTTAGTTCGAATACGTCACCCGCGTTATTTATTATTGCATTAGTGCGAATAAATTTAATTATTTTTTACTTGCACTGCTCCCGAATTGTCATAAAACCTGAAGAATTTCTACGACGCGTAACATTGAGAAGAATATCGCGATGCTCACGGAAGTAGCCCACCCTGCAGCAGCTCCCGATTTTATTCGGTTACGAGTCAGATTACGCTAAATGCTCCTAACGACGTCGCCTATATCGCGGCTTACTAACGAAGCTGAAAAGAGGCAAGGATATAAAAGCAGGCGGCGTAACCTCGATTCATCGTTAATTGTTGGACGGTCGCTAACAACTGCGACGTCGAATAGGCTTTACACATTTTTCCCTTCTGTGAATTACTACTTTCTTGGATACGTTCATTCTCTCTGTCGGCGCGTGTCCTAACTTCCAGAATCGATCTCCGATAACGATCAAGATCCTCATTAACATTACTACATTCTCATCGTTCAAGGAAAATAGCTACCGGTCGATCAAGTATTTCGAACAAATCGTCGGGATCGTAGATCCGTTCGTTTGCCTCGGTCTCTCGAAGGATTCTACGATTAATCGAAAAATCCGTCTTGTCCATGGTATCGGACCCGGTTTCCTGGAACGTTCTTCGATATTTATGAACTGCGGAACGACCCAAACGATCCGTCTGCTCTGTTCAAAATCACAGGACACCGTTCCGCCGCGCCGACCCGCCATGCCACGGTGTTTCCAAATCACGAAATCGTGGCCAAAACTGCAAAACGTGCCTCAATGTGAACAAAAATGTATATATTTGGGTTTTCAGGGCTGCTGATTACGAATCTAAAAAACCTGAAATTTTTCAAGAAAAAATTGCGAATCCAGTATGGTGAATATATATATGTATACATATATATATAAAATTTGAAGTTATATATACACACACACACACACACACACACACACACACACACACACACACACACACACACACACACACACATATATATTAAAAAATTATTAGGAATGCATCAAAATCGATCGATAAACTGATGCAAAACAAAAATTTTCATAACTTCAACAGCTTAATGCTTCTTAATGTTCTGCATCATATAAATTGGTCTTGCGAACACCTCGAAACTTGATGGCACTCAATTTCTACGAATACTGAATGATTATAGCAAGTGTGTAACTACAATATGTAATATACAATTTTTTACTGCGAATGTTCAATATCTGTTCTTAAAACTTTCCTGTTCACGTCTCATAATAGTTTTATAATTACACTAGAACAGTACTTATCATAAGCCCAACGAAAAATTCATTTTTCCGGTTTCGGCTGCGTATTCGCCATATGGAAAGGCTTATGCACCGGTCAGAAAATCGGCGAGCAACCACTGGCGTGTCGAAATTTCACGCGAACCTTCTGGTTTCACGTGAACGCTGTGGGACCAGCTCTACAGCAAGAGGTGAAATGATAACGACTTCTAATAGGCTGTGAGATCCCTGGGGGCCCGGCGCGATCCCCGTAGACAAAGAGGTCGCAGACCAGCGAGAGAGGTTCTCAAACTGGTCGCGGCTGGTCGGGCCCTGGCATTTTCGTTCCTTTGTCCGGTCTTTTGAAGAGCCGCCGCCGCCGCGAAGGAGAACAGCTCTCCTTGAGACAAAGCGTGCCTCTTCCCGCTGCAGAATCCTCCCGCTCCGGTCCGGCCCAGCCAGGTCCGCCCCGCTCCGCGCTGTTTCTCTGTCCGGTATCTCGCTCTTTCTCTGTCTCTATTATTGTGTTTTTGCAATCTATTTGTGTCTGCATCCTACGGCTTTTTATTTCGCGTCTCCGTTCTTCTTGGTCGTGTCGTGCCGCGGCCGAGAGTCGTCGGCCTCCTACCGAACCTCCTTCGCACAAACCGAGCCCGCAGGTGCATCCCGGGCCATTCGAACCCTTGCCTCGGTCGAACCACACCTGCGACACTCGGACCCATCTTTTGTCAATGTCACCGGTGAATGATTCGCGGTCAGAAATCGCGCAGCACCGTAGTCATGGTGAAAATATGTCGGTTAATTGCCGGCGATCGGTTCGGACCTGCTACTTTGAGATGTCTCCTCGTTTGCTACGTTGTAGGTGTCAGAGCTTGCGTGTTCTACATTGTTCCTCCGATGATCTAGGCGATAATTGTTGTAGATCTGCTACTTTGAGATGTCTTCTCGTTTGCTACGTTGTAGGTGTCAGAGCTTGCGTGTTCTACATTGTTCCTCCGATGATCTAGGCGATAATTGTTGTAGATCTGCTACATTGAGATGTCTGCTCGTTTGCTACGTTGTAGGTGTCAGAGCTTGCGTGTTCTACATTGTTCCTCCGATGATCTAGGCGATAATTGTTGTAGATACACGGGAACGATCAGAGGCGACCGTTGGGCACAGATGATCGGTCGCCGATGAAGATCTCGGTGTAGCAGAAGATGCTACGGAACGGTCGGAAGAGAAAGCGACAAATCGAGCACGAAGAATGGGCCGGGGCTCGTTTCTTTCGTTTATAGAGTTCTCTGTTGTGTGTGGCACATCGGTCCGTCTTTAACGGGACGCCAGTTTATGAGATTATTCCATGACGAGGGTACTCGAAGGTGGCCCGTGTCCCGCGGACCTGACCTCATCTTCCCAGTCCCACGGGACTGCCGCCGGGTATACCTGTATTTCACGGAGCTTTACGAACCGTTCGGACCGTTTACGTGGACGGCGAAATGTTCGGGCTTCGATGCCGCCGTTCTACTCCCGGTTGAAAAAATATTCGAGTGCTTCTCGAAATGTACGACGATTTCGCTCGTTCCTTGCAACATCGGGCCTTGGCTCGCGGCAGCTCGATATGTTCGCAGTGACGCCTGTTTGATATTGAATCTTACTTATGCACAAATGGTATCGGCGCTACAGGTTCGATCAAAGATACAAAAATTAGCAATTTTGCAGAATTATAATTTCCAACGTTTCGGTTCGGTTTTGAACCATCGCTAATTGTGGAAAAACACAGAATGAAGAGCGTTAAAGGAATGGTACTTGTCAGTAAGAAGGTTTAAACTGTACTCTAGTTTAGTTTAAAAGTCTAGTTTAGTTTAAAAGTACAGTTTAAACCTTCTTACCGATGATATCATTTGTGCGTAAACAACAATTTACGATCGTTAACACACAAAATTATTGAATCTTACCTCGTAAGTTCCTTGGATATCATCAACGGGGATCAATCGACTAGCCCTTGCGAAGAATCCACTGGAGTAAATGTATGCTGAAATACGATTTATAATCGAACGATTCACAAAAAAAGGAATTTGCGACGTGCCAGGGAAGTGTGGGTATTTATAAATTCGCGAAGAATTCGATGCGATCATCCAGAAGGAGTGATCTTGAAAAAGTAAAATTAGATGAATATAAAAATAACCTTATATTATTTTCAACGTATTGAACACATTCAGAAAATAAATTTCTATTTTACTCTAGTTTGTTGCAATTCGGGTAGAAAATTTTTGCATAAAGACCTGATGTTTATTTATTACCATAAAAATCGTATGAAATCCGAATAAATTCCATCCTATTATTATTCACAGATGGCTTGATTCGTGTACAATTATATATAATAATAATACTAAGAAAAAATATTCTTGGAATGAATCGCTTTGAGCACGGAAGGTCGAAGCACATTCGATGTGGATCTTGTTGAAACAAAACGTGGCGTCTAGTCAGACTCTTAGGCGTGCAAAGGGTTAACCCTTTGAACTACTTTGTCGAGTGACTCGACATCATAGAAAGAAAAATATAAATAAAATGGGTTTTTATATATATTTGTATCTTCATTTCATTATAATGGACTTTTTTTAGTTAAAAACAATTTTTAATTACAATAAAGTTTGAGTAATATGTAATATAATTAGTAAACAAGATTGTTTAAAATAAGTAGCAGTCGTAGGGATATAATAGGAAAAAGAGCTAATATGAGCTGTGTGAGGGCTCATTGTAAAGAGGATGGTTCATCATAGCCCTCTCTGCTCATGATTTAAGTCAGAAAAACCGTTTTGTATTAGAAAAATACATGGGAACCTGAGGGTGGTTGTCTCGACTTGTTTGCCCTACTTTGGACGCTCATATGATTAAATATAAACCTAATCTTGTTAAATCATGAGCAGAGTGGGCTATGATGAACCTTCCTCTTTACAATAAGCCCACACACAGCTCAGAATATGCTAATATGAGCTGTGTTTAAGTCAGAAACCCGTGTTTTGTATTAGAAAAATACATGGGAACCTGAGGGTGGTTGTCTCGACTTGTTTGCCCTACTTTGGACGCTCATACGATTAACTATAAACATAATCTATTTAAATCATGAGCGGGGCGGGCTATGACGAACCTTCCTCTTTACAATGAGCCCTCGCACAGCTCGTAACATGCTTGTATAGAAACAAAAAATGGTTTCCCGTAAACACGGTTTTCACTAGTTTTTCTAGTAATATTCTAGTAATATGCTAGTCATATCCATGGGTACGGTACGCTCTTAGTGACTTTACAGATAGCAGCTGTGCATAAAATATTGGACTGTGCGATACTCGCCGGAATTGTTTTCCAGCGAGAAGCGGCTGTCGCCGTGAAGCCCGTCGTGTGGACAGTTGTGGAAGAGGAGAATTCCTCGGGCGGCGACACGTACGCGGGTTAAAGTAAAATCCGCCGATAGCCGGGTACGACGGTTGGCTCACGCCGACGTGTTCTCGGTGTATGTCACTTCCTGTCGACGGCTGAAAGGCTTGGAAAGCGAGAAAAAAATTAGGTGGCGTATTCGCCACGGCGTGCAGCTATTGGCTGGCCGTGGGACGACGGCAGGACGACCGAACGGAAGGTGTCCGGATCGTGCGTTGAATTCGAAAGCTTGATCGGGGATCGTGCCTCTCCTCCGTTGCTGTTCCTCGGTCGTGTTCGGGCCCCGATTTCTGAGAACCTCCGGCTGATTTACAAGGAGTACGTTTCAGCGTGGCTCGTTATCCGGTCACTTAACAACGCGTTAATCTAAACCCGTTCCTCCGCACGACCAACCCGGCTCGGGATCTCTATATTCTGCGGAGAGTAGCTGCCCGATATCGATAATGGATGGATACACGTCGAATTTCATCCACCGTTGCACAACCCGACGATTAATTCGCGCGATCGGAACGCCGCACCGCGTCGTCATCTCCCAGCGAATCGACCCGTGTGCGCGTGTGTGTCCTGCGTGTTATTATTACCATCGATCCCCCCGATCCCGATCGCTAAGCGTTCCTCAGACACCGACGTATTATTAGAAACATCCGAGTCCCGTTTAGTTATCCGAGACACCATTCACGGGTCCGGGGGTAGAGAGAGACAGAGAGAGCGAGATAGAGCGAGAGAGGAGAAGAAGTAGGAGGTGAAGGAGAGGTTTCTGTCGCACACGTGCTTTCCTTCGACGCACCGTGCGAAAAACGTAGCCTGAACAAACCGTAGACGGTACACCTTCCCAAGCTTGAGGTACGATCCCTATCTCTCCACTGTACCACTCAAGGGGAGAACGACCGCGGCAGGAGAGGGGCAGAAAGCGTAGGTGGTACGAAATGCCCAAGCCTGAAAGAAACCAAGGCTCGAATCCAGATCTAGCCGGCTTCGTTCGAGGGTAACTCTTATCTTCGACCAACAATCCCGCTATCAAACCCCTTCTAGTCGCTGCCATGCCGCCGCCACGGCGGCCGTCTCCTCCTCTTATGCTCTGTTTTTCGTTCAGCAGTGGAAGAAGCATCGATCGCCGTGACTTGGCGAGGCTAGGACTCGACTACGCTCGGTTGAGCACCGCTGCGCCGTCGAATCGTTGAACCACGGAGTGGTTCAGTGGCTCCAAGGCCGGCGGAAACCACGGGTGGGATGTGTGGGGCAGAACGGCCCTTCTTCGACTGGAATCCTCTCTCTCCTGTGCAACGCACACGCCTTCCGTCGCCTCGTCCTCTTCTTTGTAGCCTTCGTTGCCAGTTGCCACGACGAGGAACACAATATCGATGATAACGACGAAGACTCGGAGTGCGGCGTCGCCTGGTGCAGAGCCGCGATCTTGTTTGCTTTGAGGGATACGTCGCGTCGCGTCTCTTTTCCGTTGCTCCTCTTCGTTCTTTCGTTCGTTCATTCCGCCGTATTCTGCTATTGGCTTCGTCACCGACGAGACGCCTTTCGCCGTCGTTGTTCGCTTGCCAGACGAGCAGCTCGCTTTCTCGAATTCGCGGATCACCACGTCTTTGACCTACCACGACGTGGTCTGGCGCGGAACGGCCGCAAAAAGCGCGACGAGGATTCCTACGGCCGTTGTCTCTTTTCGGACTGTCACCGTCTGCACTGGAATCCGAGGGACGCGCGTGGTTCATAAGTTGCCCGCTAGAATTGTCTCCGATTTCGAGAAACGACGGTCAACCCAGATCGCCGACACTCTTTTTGAACAATTTGTTTGGTCAATTTAATCTCAACTTGGTCGAGGGGACTTGGTTCGTTGGGATGCTTGCTCAAGAATCGAACTTTTTGAGGAACTGATCGGGTCGTTTCGCAGAATAATAGGATAATATCAGATAGTTAGTACCATTAGTTTTTGTTCAAACAATTAATAAATGGTTTCGGCGCTACGGTTCGATCATTAAATACAATAAACATAAAAATATTTAATTAATTAATTCGCTAAGCAATTTTGCTAATAATCAAATAAATCGACGTTTCGGTGCTGATTTGCACCATTTTCAAGATTAATTTTTGAAATTGCGTCTGTAAGAAAAATAAAACAAGAATTTTAGAAAATAACATACAATTTTCAAATTAACAACTATTACACTCTTTTTCAACAATTTGTTTGGTCAATGTAATCTCAACTTGGTCGAGGGGACTTGGTTCGTTGGGATGCTTGTTCAAGAATCGAACTTTTTGAGGAACTGATCGGGTCGTGGACTATTCATTTATTTATCAACTTTCTGGAAAAGGTTCCATCACTGAATAATTATGGGCTGAAGAGATCACGTGATTCTGTTTATTTGACTGTGCAGTAATCTAGAAAAGCTTTGCAGAAATTACAAGTGAAATTTGAATTTCGTGTTTAGAGTCATTTTAATCAGGAAAATGCCACAAATATGTTAGCGAAAGTCCTATAAAAAAATTATGAAAAATAAAGCAGTTTTGTAATTGGATGAGTAGTGGTTCACATCGATATACTCGACCCCATATCGGATTACGCGACATGTTTACACTCTACACTGCTCGACTTCTCGGTCCTTGTCGGGGGATGCCTCGCAGTAGTGGGGATGTTCGTTTTTCGTAGATCCTATGATTTCCGGTTTCTTAGACTTTACTGTATGTCAAACACCTGTTGATAATATGTCGACTGCGGATTTTATACATTTATGACAAAAATGAGCAAGTGTAATTTAAAATAACAAAAATATTGGAAACACTTAAACATACTATTATATTATTCTCAACCTACTAAACATAATAAAGAAAAAAATAAATTTCCATTTCACTCCAGTTTGTTGCAAATTAGGTAAGAAATTTTTATTTTGCATAAAAGCAGTCTAATAATATATCTAGAACTTTTAACCCTTAGACTCAGTCGCAACTAAAAATTGCTGTAGCATTATCCAAAGTATTGTTTACATTATTAAACATGTCGATATCTAATCAATTACTCAACACTTAAATATTGTATGTGGTATTATATTAACTTCACACTAGTACAAAGAAAAAAATATAGAATTACTCGAGGTCGAAAGAAATGTTTAATTTTCAAATTAAAGTGGCACCGAGTGCAAAGGGTTAAATTAAAAGACCTTGTTAAGTTCCAGTTTAATGTATAGCGATCGTAATGAGCTTTAAGCATAAATTAAATGTTATCTGCGCGTTGGTTCGATCAATTATATACTTAAACACTATTTACAAAATATCACAAAATTGTTCTCAACGTTTCGATCTGAATTTAGATCCTTTTTAAGAGATCAACAAAACATTGTGTCTGTAACGAAACCAAACAATTTTAATTTCAATTTATATAACAAAGTATAAACAACTAAAAATGCTACTTACTTGCGTAGTGTTACAAAAATATTTAAACTATACAAATTAGAAAAATTAACAGTCTGTATGTGACTAACATGTTGCTGCCTGGACAGTCAGGACCTTGTTGACTAACATGTTGCTGTCTGGAGAGTCAGGACTTGTTGACTAACATGTTACTGTCTCGACAGTCAGGACCTTGTTGATTAAAATGATGCTGCCTGGAGAGTCAGGACCTTGTTGACTAACACGTTGCTGCCTGGACAGTCAGGACCTTGTTGACTAACATGTTGCTGCCTGCACAGTCAGGACCACGTTGACTAACATGTTGCTGTCTGGACAGTCAGGACCTTGTTGACTAACATGTTGCTGCTTGGACAGTCAGAACCTTGTTGACTAACATGTTGCTGCCTGGACAGTCAGGACCTTGTTGACTAACATGTTGCTGCCTGGACAGTGAGGACTTGTTGACTAACATGTTGCTGCCTGGACAGCCAGGACCTTGTTGACTAACATGTTAGTCACATACAGACTGTTAATTTTTTCTAATTTATATAGTTTAAATATTTTTATAACACTACGCAAGTAAGTAGTATTTTTAGTAGTATTTTTGTTTATACTTTATTATATAAATTGAAATTAAAATTGTTTGGTTTCGTTACAGACACAAAGTTTTGTTTATCTCTTGAAAAGGATCTAAATTCAGATCGAAACGTTGAGAACAATTTTGTGATATTTTGTAAATAGTGTTTAATAATAATTATTAAATATATTATTTAATAATAATAATAATTATTATTATAATTTAATTATTTAATATATTTTATAATAAGTATATAATTGATTGAACCAACGTGCCAATAACATTTAATTTATGCTTTGTTAAGTTCCTTCGGTAATGTCAGGCATTTCATACGTACCAATCTGATACAACTAGGTACGAGTGTCTCGCTTTCTACTTTGTTGCATCCATTCTTACTTTGTGGTCCCGTGTTCGAGTCGATTCTTAGTAAAAAAAAGGTGTCCCGGTTGCGAGAATTTGTCTGCCGCCTCCCGAGCCGATGCAATTTTAACCGTACACTACTGCATCTACGATTTGCGTGTGGCGTAGCGCTTAGTGGCCGTCTCCGATGTATTCGGCGCAGCGTGTGTTATGCGCCGGGCTCTCTCTCTCTCTTTCTCCGTGTTTGGGCCGTTCTGGTTCTCCAGGGTGTTGTCGCCCCCATCGTCGCGATAAACCGACTCGTGTGCGCGCGCGAGTTGCGCGTATGGGGCAGCCAGCTTTGTGTTCGTTAGCGTCGCCGGCCGGTCGGCCGCGTCTTTGGATTCCAGTACGTTCAGTCGTCGCCACGCATCAACTCTTTTTCTTCGTGGTTCTTCCGACCGTCTTTGTCTGCGGGCGTCCATTTTAGGAATGAAATTTGCGTGATTATCGACGGCCCACCCTCCTCGGTTGCGCCAGATCCGAGACGAGGAATTCGCGGAATCCCATTGGCGGTCCCGCGACTACCATTCGGAATTTTGGCACTAATGAACCCGCCCTCGATACCGGCGCACCGCGGTTCCCTCCGAACGTCTATTATTGCAAATTGCATCTTTCACGCGGAAACTGACGGACATCGGATCAACTCGTTCGCCTAATAAGCCCGCGCAAGAGTAAAGTGCCCTTTATATCGTTGTGCTGGGGATTTTGAAAGTTGTGCTGAGTTGTGCTAGGCTAGCACAACTCAGATATATGATTATATGCTGTTTGGATAACTGTTTCTTACTTAAATGTTAATTAGTTGTCAAAAACGTTTTTTGGCTGTAACTTCTTTATTTATAACTTTGTAAAAGTAATACTTTAGCACAATCTTAGCACAACTTAGCACAACTTAGCACAACTTAGCACAATTGAGAAAATTGAAGAAAGTGCAAAGGGGGGGGGGCTAGTCAAAAAATCGTTTTTCTCAAATTTTCATCTTATTTTTCATATTATAATTATAATATTCGAGCACAATATAGCACAATTCAGCACAATTGTTGAAATTGTTTAATTCAACAAGTGGGGGGCTAACTTCTATTAGGCAACTCGTTCCTTGGTTGGCAAATACCTAATTCCTCCGTTCATGTGACCTCTTCCTTTGTACCCTAAGGAAATTCTCTCTGGTCTTCCGGAATTTTTATTAAGATCTCTTCAATGAAATTAATATTTTTATGTCGGTTTCCACGTTGAACGTTTCGAGAGACCGTAAAGGAGTCGGTTCATTTTGGTTCTTGTCGGTCCATTTCGAGTTTTTTAAGCAGAATGAGTCCACGATTATTTTTTTCATCGGTTCTAGTAGTGCTCGCCAATTAGCCGTTTAACCCTCCCCCTGCAATGAACGAGATATCTCGCTTCCACGATGTCGAAGAAACGATGCTATGGACGTGATATCTCGTGTATCTTTATTACTGATACGAATATGTTTCCATTGTAAGCTTGACACAAGTAATCGATTTTTAAAACTTGTTATCGTTAGTGGATAAGTTGGTGGAAGGTACTAATCCTTTCATTCAGTCTACGAATCGATATCGCCGTAAATGTTTCGGGAACAAGTGCATGATTCATTGCACGACAAATACGCCAATGAATGAAATCCCGGGTTGTACACGGCCTGCCATCATCGAAGGTAGTCAATCCGCGATAAACGGGGCCCGGCCATTATCATGCGTCGATTCGCGTCATTTCCGCCGGCATTGTGAATTATGGTTGTTTGTATAGGCACGCAGGCGTGCGCAGTCTGATGTCCTCGCAGAATCGGTTTTCTCGGATGCAACTGCGTCAGACGTGACGAATTTCGCGGGAGGTCTCGACGCTCCCGGCGCGGCGTGGCACTCCTCCTTCTGCCTGTTTGGTATTCTTGTACGATGCTCCTCTCACTTGGTCTCTTTTAAGCCTCTCCGGGAGACGTCGACTACTTTGTCAAAATACTCCCGAGGGAGGTCTACTCGAAGATCGATGCTGCCTCCGGTCACCTGCCCCCTGAACCCGCATCGAAAGCTTTCGAACACGATTTCTAAAGATTTCAGTCCAGGTACGCCGCACAGTGGGCATTTTCGACGAAATCTGTGTCAAAATCTAAGAACTTTAGAAATGAGATAGTGTAATGAAATTTTTTTAAATTAAAGCTGAAACTTTGCAGAATATGAAATAATTATAGCGGTTGTGGTACGAAAGCTTTTTAATTTTGTAATAATTTGTTAAATTGCACAATTTCAAGAAAATTGTGGTTTACGAGGATTACTTTGTTTACGAGGATTTTCTAAACCCTCATGTAGCCCTTGTGTCAATTTGACACAGTTTTCCAGAAATAAGTTATACCATTCTGTTATTTGTGGGTAAATTTTCCCAAAACTTCGCGTGACTTTTATTTTATTAACGTGACACACATAACCGAAAAACCTAACACGTTAATGTTAACTCATCAATTTGAATAAAAAAACATCGAAATGTAACTATTTACCTCGTTATTGCATCGATGTTTACCACTGTGTCAATTTGTCATCGAGGGACAGATTCAGTTCGTGAAATGAGGGATGGATGAGGGTTAAATGTTGCAAATATTTTCTTCGGACAGCTGAGTTCTATGTAGGGTTTGCCAACAAGAGAAATACTTGCAGGATGTGGTAATTAACTGTGGTTTACAAATCAGCTCCAACGTGAGCGTTGGTTTAAATTCAACTACTCCCCTTCAAACCTCGCAATACAGTAAAATTTCAATCTAAGCCGATTCTCGGTTCCGTGCTGTAACATAGATCGGGACAGGATACTATTTTTCTAAACACGGACCGCAAGGCCGAGAGCGCAATAATGAAACTTCTTCATTTTTTACTTGTTTTTAATGAAATTTTAGAAATATATTTGCAACATTTTTCTGATTAAATGACATCAAATAAGATACAATTTGGCCCATATTTACTGTACATGTAAAGCATGCTCTGTAATTTATAGAAAATATGCTATAATAATATATAACATATTATATTATAATAATATATAGATATAATATATAATATGTATAATATACATATAATATATTATATATTATAGATTATATAATATATTATATTAACATGTATAATATACATATAATATATTATATATTATAGATTATATAATATATTATATTAATATGTATAATATACATATAATATATTATATATTACAGATTATATAATATATTATATTAATATGTATAATATACATATAATATATAATATTATAATAATATATATAATATATAATATATAATATTATAATAATATATATAATATATAATATAATATAATAATAATAATAGTATATAACATATAATATTATAATAATATATAATATATATATATAATATAATAATAATAATAATAATATATAATATTATAATAATATATAATATAATAATATAAAAATATGCTATAATAGCATATTTTTATATAAGTAACTTAACATCTCGAAAATATGTTCTCAAAGAATCGGACTAGAATTTTGCAAATTAAGAGAGGTTGTATAAAAAGGAAATTATTTATTTATTTAGGGTTTATTTTAACGTGGTCGCATTAACAGCTAGGTAATTAGCGACCACATGTTTTACAATTGAATATATTTCACATGTTACGTGAGTAGCAGATTACAGTTAGTGTTTACATTGTGATAGGAAGTAGCAAAAAAGAAAATTGTGTTTGTGAAGATACAAAAGTACAATGCAATAAGTTTCAAACTTGCTATCCTCATCTACATCCTAAAGTTATACTCCATACCGTCAATGGTGTAGGGACTTTACTGTACATTCCCTGGAACCTGGTTGAAACGAGACGATTGCACCGCGACATTCGAAAAATCAAAGCGGCTATCCTGATCGTTAAAATCCATCGACGAATAGATTCGCGAAAGGCGAGCTCTTCGTGCAGACGAATCCTTGAGAACGTTTCTCCTTGAATTCCTTGCGAAATACTGGCGGGCCTCGCGACAGTTTCAGCGGCGTAAACACTCGGCACACGCGATTACCGTTTCTGTATTGCGATCGTTTGGCGAATCGATATCGGCTACCCGAGAAAAAAACAGAGAAATTACCCAGTCTATGTACCCGAATCACGCTAGGTGCGGAACTTCCGTCACGAAAATACTTTCAGAGGCCGTTTCTATCCTTATTTATGTGGTCGGTATCGATTGCCACGGCGTGGTTAGCGTATGCATAAAAAGCCACGATCAATGTATCATCAGCGAGGTCAATGGCGACGCATACGCGAATCTGGTACAAAATCATACTAGCAGTCCA
The DNA here is from genome assembly GCA_963971365.1 of Lasioglossum villosulum. Lineage (NCBI taxonomy): Eukaryota > Metazoa > Arthropoda > Insecta > Hymenoptera > Halictidae > Lasioglossum > Lasioglossum villosulum. The sequence goes on along the minus strand of OZ020504.1, from coordinate 9,907,688 downwards.
GCGAATATGCTACCCGTTCTATAAATAAGGAATTAACAACGAACAATTGCACATTGTGGGACGAATCGATAGAGGAGCTTTCTTTATTTTCAAACGGTTTATCCATCGGCATAGTAAATTGCTTCGTCGCTATTTCTCGGGAAACCGAGGAAGTAAAAATTAGCTTTTCAAGTTTTATATTCTCAAGTTTTCATCATTTATTCATTTATCATTTCCAGAATGCTCAATTTATCGAACTCCCTTTGTAACCGCGCCTCTTCGGTTGAAGAGGATATTTAGTGAACCTGAATACCTAGCCCTGAAATGTGGTTCGAGTTCCCGAAACTCTGCTACTTCACTACTGAATACCGATATTTTCCGGATCCGAAATATTTTCGGGTCCCACCTGACCCGATTTATTTCCGACTCGTTCGGAGGTCAGGTTCTCGCAAACCTCTATGGGTAACTAGAAAGAGGATCTTAACTAAACCGGAGGGACGTGGAAATGCATATTTCTCTCTCAAGGGAGTACACTCTTATTTCCAGGATTGCAAGGGTGCGGGATGCACCTTCTCATTTCGCGATAATGCAAAGATCAATCTAGGCTGCAATCGCCCTTAAAGTCCTGTTTTTACGTTTACCAGGCGAAATTTGCATTATTCGCGAGTTTGTAGCTGTCGTAGCTTTATGAAAATAGCTACATGCGCAGCTTTATACCCCCGAATAATGCAAATTATGCTTCGTGAACGTAAAAACACGACTTTTAAGGGCGATTGCGGCCTAGATTGATCTTTTATACAGGGCTTTTGATTACTGAAAAACCCATCTTTGGATTATCGAGAAATAACAAGGCGCGTCCCGCATCCTTGCAATCCTGGCGGAACGAGAGTCTCCCACTTAATATTACAGTAATCCCTTGTAAGTTGTCCACACGTCGGTCTCTGGCGGGACAACTTACGAGGGAGACTAGGTACAGTTTAAAGGCCCACGTGTTCTCACAATGTAATGTCAATTCAAAATGCTTTATTTTTCATTATTTTTTCACGAGACTTTTAATGGCTTGTTTCTGGCATTATTCTGATTAAAACAAGACCAAACACGATATTATTTGGCCTATATTTACTCTACATGTGAGAAGCATGATTTATAAGTTATCATACATTCAACATACTTTTTTATTTTGCATGAAGATCCGCAGTGTACACATGACTCAACGACTATAATCTTATATATATATATATATATATATATATATATATAATATACAACATGTATAATATATAATATGTGTAATATATAATATTATAATAATATATATATAATATATAATATTACAATAATATATATATGTAATATATAATATTACAATAACATATATTAAATATGTAATATTATAACAATAATAATAATATATAATATTATAATAACATATATTAAATATGTAATATTATAACAATAATAATAATATATAATATATAATATGTATATATAATATTATAATAATAATAATATATATAATATATAATATTATAATAATATATATAATATATAATATTATAATAATATATATAATATATAATATAATAATATATAATATATATATAATAGTATAATAAAATATAATATATATAATATTATAATATTATATAATATATATATATAACATTATAATAATATATAATATAATAATATATTCATCGAAAAATTGTTGATGTTCCACACATGACGAGACTGCGGATTGTATGCATTTATGACAAAAACGAGGTGTAATTTAAGATAGCAGAAATATTATATAGCATACATAGTCGACAACTATTGATAAAAGCGCAAGTCATTTTTACAGGTACGAATGCAAGAATCACTCTCTTTTTATGCCACAAGACTTAACAGTTTTATATGGTTTGCAAAAAATGTAGGAGGATGTTCATATTTCCTTCGAAGAAGCTGTTTCGTATATTTTCTGCAGCACGGGAGTCGCGTGGCTCTCGCGGTCATTGCAGCCCGCAGAAAATCGTCGAGGCGAACCGTCATCGCCAAAACATCCGGTGCAGTCTGCAGCTGCAATTTAGAGAGCCGAGACCGAGAATCGTGACGCAAAATTACGCGCGAATACGATGCGAGCGTACGTTCGGCTAACCCCGCGCCTCTATACATCGGCCCATCACGGAACGCGTGAGAAACGATCGTACTCGAACTTCGGAAAGTTTTCATTCCGACCGGAAAGACGAGGATCCTGTTTCGGAAAGCGTGGTCGCGACGGTTTCATTCTTCTCTGCCTTCGTGCGGTCATTTTAACTGGAAGATGTATCGAAAGGAAAATTAAATTGCCATCAGGATTAGCCATCGATCGCAACTAATATGTCTGGCATTCCTGGTTTGAACTCAATTATTCCTGTTTTGAAGTCAGTTTTATTTGAGCCTTTGAACACACGCTGCGGAAACTTGCGCATAATTTTCTACAATTTAATGAAGCCACTGAAACTAGGAATAGACTCCTAATTGGTTCTTGTATTCTACAATCGATGCAAACTATTTATATGTTGAGTAAAGATCTGCTATCTGGTTATTATCGTACGTGTCAACTTCTTCTTAAACAATGAATCTTCACTCAACTCTTTATATAGTTGTTGAGTCATGTGTACACTGCGAAACTTTATGCAAAATAAAAATATCTTGCTTGAATTCCAACGAACTGGAGTAAAATAGAAATTTATTTTCTCTTCGCTATCGTGTATAGTATCATGTATGCTATATAATATTTTTGCTATTTTTGATTACACCTCATTTTTGTCATAAATGCATACAATCCGCATATAAATGCATACAATCGTCATGTGTGGAACATCAACAATTTTTCGATGAAATTTTGCATTCCTCCGAGCTTGTTCGCCAGCGTAGCAAGAGCAGAAAAGTCACGAGAAGGTAGTAACTTGCAAATAATTCTTCTGAACTTAATGAAGCTACTAAAAAGAGGAATAGACTTCTATATGGTTATAATCAATGCAAACAATTTCTACGTTGAATAAAGATCTGTTGCGTAGTAATTATCATAAATCTCAATATCTCCTTAATTAATAAATCTTCACACAAAAGTACAAGAAATTCGAAATCCATCAATATATTGGAAATGAAAGCCATTCACGAGTATATTTTGCATTTAAAAAATAGATTAATTTAAAAAGCTTTTGTTTAATTAGTGAATTTCATGTTACATTTATTTTTTAATCAAATTGTCTTCATATTATAAAAAATTGTAAATTTTGTGAATAATTGTACCCTCCGAATAGCAGCTACATTCAGTGGTCTACAGTATTGTCGCTTTTTCATGCTAGTGAGACGACAACACGATAAATTTAAAGTTTTTTAACAGTTTACAATTTTTTGCTCTGTAACTGTTTAGTGAATCCTAATAAATTTTGAACATAATTAAATACATAATTTTGAACATAATTAAATACATAATTTTGAACATTATTAAATACATAATTTTGAACATAATTAAATACATAATTTTTAACGTAATTAAATACATAATTTTGAACGTAATTAAATACATAATTTTTACCATAAGAATTATAAGAATTATATCTTGTCGAATTTTCAAAAATTTTGTTGCCTTATTATACAGCTCCAGAACACCCTTATCATTGCCAGAAACACGCAGACTAACTCTAATTCGATGCGGTGAAACAACATTCTGTTCCGAGGAACAGCCAGTGGAAATATTGGTTCGTTGATTCCGGGAGAACGTTCGCGGAACATTTTCGCTGTAAGTTCCGCAGCGAGCCGGAGCAATTAACACCGGCACCGAGGGACGCCGAAAAATGCAATTAAATGAAATGCAATCTGGCCCGTTGGAAATAGTCGCGGTTTATCGACAGGGGCCGTTTTTTGCGACCCCGATTTAATTCCCGGCGCGCACTTCTTTCTTGCGGAGGACGGGTCCCGAACGAAGCCCAGGCCGGTGGCGCGGCGGGTTGGATACCCGTTTTACGTGGCCAAAAGTCAATTTTTCTAGATTAAAGTTTTGAAAAAATTCTTTTTGGGACAGAGTAAGAACCCTTCAAAGCTTCCAAATCCAAAGAATTATTCATATCCGATTATTTATTGCTGACAATTATCGTTTTGAAGACAAACTAAAATAGTCATCATAGACTATCAAAATAAAAGTTTAAAATAGTCATCATAGAAATAAACTATTTTTTCTCGATCGTATTATTGTTTCAAACAAATATTAAACGATCTCGGCGCTACGGTTCGATCAATGAAAAAAAGCTAAGCAATTTTGCTAATTGATAATTAATTCGACGTTTCGGTTCCAATTTGAACCATCCTCAAGAACAATAATTATAATTGCGTCTGTAATCAGAGATTTTAAACATACAATTTTCAAAATTCAAAATACAATTCAAAAATTTTCAAAAATTTTTTTCCAATATCTTTTGAAAATTGTATGTTTAAAATCTCTGATTACAGACGCAATTATAATTATTGTTCTTGAAGATGGTTCAAATTGGAACCGAAACATCGAATTAATTATCAATTAGCAAAATTGTTTAGCTTTTTTCATTGATCGAATCGTTGCGCCGAGATCATTTAATATTTGTTTGAGTCATCATAGACTATCAAAATAAAAGTTTAAAATAGTCATCATAGACTATCAAAATAAAAGTTTAAATGATAATTTCGTATATGTCAACAGGTATATTTTATGTGTGTAATACTGTTGTTAGCATCTTTTTATCCATAAACAAATAGTGATAAGTTTAAACAATGTAAACTTTGAGAAAGGTTTTACAATAACGGCACAAATCGGCATAAATGGAACCTTTTGCATATGAAACTGTAGACATTTCTGATTATAGCGTATAAAGTTTCAACTGCCCTCGTCTGCTCGTTATAGTGGTACATACAACGATTTTAATGAATAGTCAATAGTCAATCGTCAACGAGAGTTTCGGGCGTTCCGATCGTATTTATATTTTATATATTTTTATAGTTGATGTACATTTACAAATAATTTACATTAATACATTAGTGAGTTTATTTATGTATTTATCTTATTTATGCTAATATTATTACTCATGCTATTCCTGCGACAGAAAAAAAATGTTTACAACAAAAGTTGATCGGTACTTACACATCTATAAATTTCAAAATACAAAAATTAAAAAAAAATTTTTTGTTTCTAAAAATGGGAATCGCATCAATTTTTTAAATGTTACTATATATTTCCGACATCATAATATTATTGCTGGTGTCGGAACGAATTCAACGACCTAGCATACTATGACCTTCAACTTCAAAATAACGCTAAATACTTTTGGCCACGAAAAACGGGTATGCAGCCCACTGTGCGGTGGCGCGGCGGGAACGCAAACTTTGTGATTACTTTGCGAATAAGCGGCGTGTTTACGACGAGGTTCGCGGAGCAAACGATCTCTAATAAAAGTGCTAGCAGAAAATTACACGGCGTTCCCGTTCGATCGCGCGCGGTTTTTGCACCGCATCGCGGCGCGTTGGCCGCGAACGCTTTGGAGACGTGTAATCGAGCAACTTCCGCTCCTAGAGATTTAGTTCTTCCCGTACGTATGGAATTCTCCGATCCTCTATTCTACGCCACGGAGTTACGGAAAAATGAACTGCTCAACAGAGAGAGGCAGCATTTACTCCACGGTTTTTCCACGGACCATAATTCTAGACGAATTATCCCCGCTCCCCTTTGTCCCGTGCCCAGGTATACAGATTCAATTGTGCCTCGTTGACAGACGAAAATTGGCCAGGCCGAGATCTCTCTCGGCAGAGGCCACTAAGAGGGCCCCTCTTTTCAGGTATTTATCCCACCGGTACGGTGCCCGCCTTTAGAAAAGTCCCCAGACAAAGAAATTCCGACGGAACCGCGCAACGGTAACGCTTTTGTGGCCTCGGACCTACGAATCGACTCGCCGCTGCTTTTCGGCCAGGCTTGCCAAAATAGAATTGCTCCGCGCCACGAATCACCCAAAGCTTCCTCTTCCGTTTTTCCAGCTATTCGAAGAGGCCAACGATCCTCCTTCCCTCTCGCTTTCTCTCTCGTTTCGAAGCTCGTAATCGTGAAAACCGGAGACCGATTTCGTCGCCAGGCAATCTATTTGAAAGCTGCTTTAAATCATTTGTGAGAGGAGGACAATCGTCAAGGAAATCCGATAATCTCGGTTATTGGGAGAGCTTTGTCGTGCACTTGTATGGAGCTTTGTCCTGTAACTGTTTACTCGGGGGCGGCTGATATGTTAGGTCCTACAGCTTGTTAGAGTATTGTTGCAGCATTCAGTCGACCGAGTAATGCATTTGCAGGGGAGGGGGTTATTTTGATTGATTGGGCGTATCACGAACCTTAAAATAAGTCCAATGGTTCTTTGATGGCTTCATTGTCTACTGGGTTCCTCGCGTACCGGTTTTGTACTCAAACCAAACAGACTCCGCGCTAAACTTTCTCCTGCACTTGCGAAACTCATTTTTGCAGAATCGTCTCTTTATTGCTTTCTTTCTTCAGACTTTAGAGCAATACGTGCTGTTCCGAGCAGTATTGTCCGCTTCACGCCTTCGGGGATTAGCATGTGATTGTCACTGGTTCGCGTAACGCGTGCAGGCCACAAAAAGTATCTGGAAATATTGTAAATAGACAGCGGATTTTATGCATTTTGGACAAACATGAGTAGTTATTTTTTTTTTACTTATTAAGCATTGAAACCCTTCTGGGTTTGTTATGCTTTACATGAATAGTCCCTAGTAGCACAAAATATTGTATGCTCATTTGTGTGATATTAAAAGAAGATTCAATCTTTCTTTAATATTCAAATATTCATACAATATTTATTTTATATTAAGTAACAAATATTTTTTTCTCATTATAAAACGAATCTTTATTTAATATTATAATAAAAATAGAATATTTGTTTTCTAATATACAGATAATATTTCTATTTCGTACAATGAAAAATATTTTTTTCATAAAATTAATCTTCATGTAATAATAGAAATAGAATAATTTTTTTTTAATGTGAAGGAAATATTTTATGTTTATCATGGAAAAATATTTGTTCCAGAATATGATACGAAGTAAAATGTTTACTTTTAATTTATTTTGAATTCGTGTTTGTCACTTAATAGACATACATTTATGTTACAAATACATTAATTAAGAATTGTTGTTATTATGTGCGACAAAATTATTAGTATGTCTTGAGAACAAGATAATTTAATAATTTTTTGCCATGGTACCCTAATAACTTTTTACGCAGAATAAACAGAGAAATCGATTAGTACATCAAAAAATATTCATTTCTACTTAAAGAAATTATGCAATTGTTAATTGCACATGCACAGTTGCACCTAAAAAAATCTGTGGGCCTACGAATGTAGCATTCTTCGAACCATTAATCTTTCTAACTGCATAAAAAATTTCTGTATTTTCTGTAGTTTCGAATACAGGAGTAATACAATAGGAATTCTATAATAATTAAATTAATATAACAGCAATGTCTGTTAACGCTAAATGTGTAGGTTACAGTTTAGGAAAACGGAGTGGGTGCTAGTACAAGCTTTGATATTTGGCTTTGCTATAATTGTGTCTATATTGAGGGGCAGCTGAAGGCCCATACTAACATAAGCAAAGAACTTATTAAGTTTCGTCTTTGTGCATTGTATAATACAATTCGCATTGCCATATTACATGATCCAGGGTTTCCCGCCCCTTATTGCATTTACACTGGTTGTCATTGATAATACCTACCCGCTCTAGTGAAACAACTAGATTATAATGATCAGAACGCATTCTGTTAACCGTAACAACTAGACTCCTCTCGAGTTTTAACTTACAGCGTAGATAGTACGAGTCTCGGAGAGAGACTTGTCATTGCTGAGATGAAAATACGCTCCTTTAAGCGTCCGCTTTGTGAATCGATGTTGCCGCTCGTGTCTGAGGCGAACGTTGTTTCTTGACCGTAATAAAAATAAAAAAGATGTCAACCGAACGGCTTTGAAATCAATGAGAACGTTGGCGGTGGGATATTGTTAGCCGGAGCGTGGCGATGGAATCGAGTGCTTCGGAGAATCACAGTTCTTTCGACGCAATACGACGATTTCAACCCCCGTTGCCGTCCGCTCGGATCTCGTTTTCACTTTCCGTTTTCCCGTGCCGCGAGAGGCGAAACTTTTCATGTCTCGAAGAAGTTCCCATGGAAACAAGCATCGGCCGTGGTCGTCCGCTAATCTCCTTCGGAGCTGTTAGGCACGAGCATGCACCACACCGTATCGATCGACACGCATGTGCTCGGAGGGTGAAGGAAAAGGGGTGGCTTGGTGTGGAGACCGTTGACTATGGAAAGCCGACCCTCGGTGTGGAAAATGTCCAAGCGACCACACCTACGCTTTTATTTATATACTGCTTACGTTAGTACGTGCGAGACAAATTACTGTCGCGAAGTTGTGCGAGGCGCAAGTAGACTCTACGCAACGTTGCTGAAGAAGTTTCACCAAATTACGCCGACATCTCTCATAACTTTCTGCTTCCGTCTTTGTACTACGATCTGTTGGAGTGACATAGAGTCACATACTTCAGGCTCTTTTATTTCACGTATTAATCGCGCTCTATCTGATGCGTGCGCATTAGAAACGGGCCGCTCCGATCGTTTCTATCGATAGTCATTTCTCTAACGCTATTCTATACTTTTTTTTGATGATCACTCGTCTCTTGTACGTGCTACGCACCACACGACTCTTATTAAAACTGTTTTCATTTTAACGTGTTCTTTTATACAGTAACCCGTCCTCAACGCGATCCATCTAAATATTAGGCTGGGGTTTGTAATACCGGGCTAAAAATACAATATCGGTATTCGGTATTTTTTTAAACGTTGTACCGGAATACCGGTACTAATACAGGTATTAGGAATTTTCAGGAAGGTACAAGAGCACATTGTTTCTGTGCCATATTTATTAGTTTTATACAAAAAATAATGAACTAGAAAATGTAAACGATTTTGTTGTGTACAAATATTTAATAAAGGAACATATGTTATAATCAAATATTATTAATAAAAGCAGTAAAATAATAATTTTTAACGTCAGAAACAAAAAATGTAATATAAAAAACGAACCATTACAGTATTATAATACAAAAATGGAACAAACATATAATATCATTATTAAGGAGATACTAATAGCGAAGAGTAAAGAGATAGTATAGATACTAAGAGTAGATATTATTAATATCTATTAATAATAATTTAATTACAAATAAGTCTTCACCGTCAATTAGATTTTTTCGGAGTTACCTAAACTTTAAACTATACTGCAGTCGATAACCATAAGTTGTTAATAGCAAGCATGCTAACCATATCACCAATTACCGTATCCCCTGCGTCATCGGCATCCAGTATATTAAAAATAAGCATCAAAGCGAATGCATAACAGTATTGATCTACGTTAATATAAATCTCCTGAACGCTGCATTTTAGTTAAATATGTGGTGGTATCTTACCGCTCGCGTTTGACATTTTCTGTGTTTATGGAAGAGTAGATATTAGTTCACAAAGAGTAGAAACATTCGAGATTAATGGACTTATCAGGCCATGGTATTAAAGTAACTATAAATATTGTTTTCGTCTATGTATATGCAGCCCGTAATTAAAAAGTGTTTCCGTCCCGTATAATAAAATACTCGTTGTATTCATACTATTTTCAAAAACCGAGCAGACAATATTCGATAAAAACAAAAGCAAGTTTATCCTGAATAATAATGAAAATGTGTGCAAAAAATCAAATCTATCTACTGAATAGTTTTCGTGTGTCTGCATACGCACATGTGTCAGCAGCTCCATTTGACAGTAAGACCGATAAAAGACGCCTAATTTTTTCTATCGATGTATGCGGAAAAATGGATTTTTTGACCGGCTACATCAGACTACGTCTTAACCCCTTGCTGCATTTTAACGAGTCAGACTCATTCATGAGATTTTAACAAAGTCTAACAGATATGAACGTTATGTGTTCCTTGTTAGATGAAATAAAATTTGATTAGTTTGTGATCAATATTTAAGCATTAAAATAAATATTTGTAGGCATACAAAAAATATAAATTTTCGAATAATCAAAAATATAAATATATATATATATATATATATATATATATAAAGTTTCGATTAATCAAAAATATAAATATATACATATATAAATATAAATTTTCGATTAATCAAAAATATAAATATATACATATATATATATATATATATATATATATATATATATATATATATATATATATATAAATTTTCGATTAATCAAAAATATAAATATATACATATATATATATAAATTTTCGATTAATCAAAAATATAAATATATATATATATATAAATATAAATTTTCGATTAATCAAAAATATAAATTTTCGATTAATCAAAAATATAAATATATATATATATTTGATTAATCGAAAATTTATATTTTTTGTATGGCTATAAATATTTATATTAAATGCTTAAATATTGATTGCAAACGAATCAAATTTTATTTATATGTATATAAATAAATATTAAAAATATAATCAAAAATAAATCCATCAAAAATATAAATAAAATTAAAGAAAATGACACGGCGAGAAGTTCGAATAGCACAGGGATCACAGCGGAGTGCGCATCGATTCGAGCATCGAATGAAATAATTTGGCTGTGCGTGCGCTGATAAATTTAATTCAACCGCTGCGCTGTCCTGAATGCACACGCGGCCGCGACATCTCTCCCGGGTCGTATAATGGATCGAGTGAATGGAAAGAACAATGAAAACACTACGTCACCGCCGCTTATCGTACGAGAGATACTCCCGCTCGCGCTCGTGCGAAGAGAGTTCGCGAGGCGTTGTGGCGGCCGCGTGTTGCGTCGTGCGCAAACAATCGTCAATTAATTATTGACCGTGAGGGGGGGTTAATCATCGCACGGCAATTAGGCGCGGATCGCGTCCGCAATTTGGCTATCACCGGGACCATTGTTTTGCGCCGCTGGAAAATCGGACGAGCCCTCCTTTTTTTCGGCGGAAGAACAGCTTTGATTGGACTCCAATCATCCGACAGGTGTTCCTATCCGCTTTGAAGTTTCCTCTCGCCCGAGCTTTGGCGAGGTCGACGTACGCGATGGGAATTTATCGCGAGTTCGTTGAAAGTTCAGGAGACACACGGTACGCGTCGAGTTTCGAATTATCTGCCTCGAAGTGACGGTAATTTCATTTCTTTTCTTTTTATCCGTTCACGATAAATATTTCGATAAAACTGCGAGACACGCCCGCCACGCCGCGGCGCTAAAACGTTTTTCTTCTCCTCGCGAATCTATTTTCTGTTCCTCCGGGCATGTGTTCTACCGAGCAGCTTTCGACCTGAAAATCAGGTTTTTCAACCACTTCCTGAGGGGCAGAATTATCGTACATTGCATAAATAATTTTATCAGTCATTATGCATTGCATTAAGGGAAAAGATAAGCGAGGTCATCGCGCCGCGACAATGTATTCGTCACTGGCAAGATTGAGTAAAGGTGCCCATTCATCGTCAATTATATTGCGCAACGATGATTGCGCAGCATGATGTTCACGCAAATTCACGTTGTATTAATTCGGTCAATCACTACATTTCACGATCAATAATGTTGCGCAATATGCTTGGAGATTAAACGAATACGAAGCTATCAGTATACTACTTTCAGCTGATTAAAATGATTAAAGAACGAAAAATTTGTTTACTTAGTGTATGTTTCTTATAATTTCTTTTTTAATTCTTATAATGCAGGTCGTTTTTATTTTGCATAAGAGGTCCACAGTCTATTACAAGATCGTTTACATATTGAGTACATTCTGTTGGAGATCTTCATCACGAGTTTAACTCTTGCTCTCCTTTGTCGAGGGTGACTAGACATCGTAGAAAGGAAAATGTAAACGAAACGCGTTTTTATGTGTTTGGTTCTTCTTTTATTTATTTAAGTCGTATTTTTTAGTTAGAAACAAATACGAGTTCCACAAATATAAATTATAGGTTCTCCACTTTAAATTTACGCTGAAAATAAAATTCTAAAACGCTAAAATAAAATTAATATAGCGGTGAAATTGTGATGATTATTTCTTTAAAATTTAAATTTCGCGCCAAACATCGATTTACAGGTTCTCGATCCTTGACATCTGGTTGGTCAGTTTGATCCACGATATTCGTATGTTTTTCCGTTCTCGACTTTGCCATAACAGTTACAGTTTAGTACAGTTCAAACCTTCGTGCTGTGAAGCACAATTTTGTTTTACTTTGTTTTCTGTTTGTTTTTCACATTTAGCAAGTATGTATATATTCTTTCTGTTACTACTATCAAAAAGTTTCTGTTCAATTAATACAAATTTTACTACATTATTTTCATAGACGCGGACATTTCTTGAAGATGGTTCAAAACTGAACCGATGGCAAAGTCAAGAACGGAAAAACATACGATTATCGTGGATCAAACTGACCAACCAGATGTCAAGGATCAAGAACCTATAAATCGATGTTTGCCGCGAAATTTAAATTTTAAAGAAATAATCATCACAATTTAACCGCTATATTGCCAAAAATTGGTAAAAAATTAGCAAACATTTTGCAGAATTAACACAAACAATGTTAATATGTGTGTGGTTGAACCATTAAAATACTCAACTGGAATTAATAACTTAGATTATTAGAACCGAAACGTCGAAATTATAATTCTGCAAAATTGCTAAATTCTTTTTTGTTGATCGAACGTGTAGCGCCGATATCATATTTGCATATACAAAATTTACGATTACCAAAAATTATTTTCAGTTCTAATCGTGCAATCATCTCGTTAACACCTCCGACAGCATCTTCTCTTCACTAAATATATTTTCTTCCACCGTCCACGTATACAGTTATTTACACGTAACCTCTCAACAAGAAGCTTGAATTTTTGGAAAGTAAGAATACCAAAATGGCGTGCGGTCTTCTACGGCGAAAGTACGAAGATTCTATTTCACGTGCGAGCTCACCTTAACAGAGAACCGATTTCACGCTCCAAAACTCCGTCTTGTAAGTTATCAACGGATACCCTCAATTTTCTATCGATCCACGATTCCCCTACGGCGCGGCGCAACGACTTGCCGTAGCCGGGGTTCACGAACCGGCCTTTCTCTCCGTCTCCGTTTCTCCTGGACGCTCAGCTGTTTCGACGTGCACGAAAAGCCATCGCTACTGGACATATTGTATAACAATCGTGATGTATAGTCTCCGGGATGATTCACTGTTAGGTCAATACCTTGGGCTGGTAACACCGGTCGGCCTTATTACACGAGGGCTGTTTCTGCGAGTGATCGATAAGCGGCACGCACCTATGCGTGTGTGTCTCCCTCTCCCCAGCTCTGCGAATGCGCGTGTTTCGTGAGGGTCGGGTCGGTTAGGGTTGTTGACGAGGAGGGTTGTCTAGCGATTCCAGCCGGTTGCGTATACACGAATAATTAATTCGATTTTTCGATCGTTTGCCGCCTCAAAACTAGCCGGTCTGTCCCCGCCGGGGATTATCCTAATTTCGTTTTGAAATTCAAAGCTGGCTCCCCTGGAGGCACCTTTCGAAGATCGCTCGATCGCGAGGGTTGTCGGCTTGTTTTTGCGAACGGAGTGCGGCGATTCCGGTTACCACGGAATCACCAAGTGAACAGTTCCTTTCTTACCGTGGCTGGATCCTGTGCGCTAACTTTAGGGGATCGCTAAACCGGATCTGTCAGAACCTCGGTCGCAGACGCAGGAATCGCATTGTCTCGAATATCAACGCGAGGAGACCGCTTTTTCCGAACAGCGTCTCGATCGTCGAAGAGGTTGCACTTAACGAGCATCCTTATCGCGTGCACCGAGGGTTAACCGTCTAGACTCTGGTTCGCTGATAACGGCTGGAGTCTACCTAGCTCGAAGCATCCGGGAATCCACCGTTCCTGCAAGCATTCATTTTGCTAAAACCTGTTGTACGTGGCTCGAATCATTCGTCTCCCGAACGAAGACTGAACTTTCGAGACAAAGGATTTCCTAAAAGGATCCATTAACTCATTAGCAGAGGTTTCGGTTGCCTTGGAACGCGAACGAAACGGTAGCTGCGAGTTTACACGTGGCGCGATCCTCCTTCGCAGTCGTTGCGATAAAAATCGAAGTTGTGTAAGGTCCTCCGCAAATATTCGTACGAGAAAGGGGCGAATAGGTCGCTCGAGGACTCGCTTTGCTCGGAGACGTCACGGGTCCCTATTCTCGATCCTGCGAGCTATTCCATTCCCATTTCATTGCGAAAGGGCGGCGAAGAACGCCGAGAACGATCCGGCTCGAGGCGAACGCAAGGCGAGGCGTTCCTCGTAAAGATTAGCCGGTGGCGTTTGTTCGCGCATCGATCCGCCGCGGGAAAACGAGTTTCTACCAGTCGACCGTTTCTCAGGCACTGGTTCTAACCTCTCCCTACATCCTTCTGGATGAGTCACGATGATAGCGGCCGGAAAAAAGGGGATGGAGCGGCGGGGAAAGTGACATCGGTGCGTCTCGACGTCCTCGATGCACATTCTTCACGCTTTTACGTCCGCGAGTCTCGACAGATAACGCTGTCTTTTCGGATGCGTTTCGCGAGCAACCCTAGTGCCTCCGAACTTGAGAGAATCAGCCGCCAGGTGGATAGCATGACAATTTAGTACAGTATGACAAATAATAATATAGACTGTCCTGGACTCCTTAAGCAAATTAATTTGTATGTACCTGAACGTGTTTTGAGAACGAGAGCAGGATTTCAAACAATCAAATCCAAATCCTCATATGGAGCAATAAATCCTTTAAATCGCATTATTGCTAACTCCAACACATTTTATAGCAATATTGATTTTTTCAATGGCACGTTACAGGCTTTCAAAACAAAATTGCGCCGCACTATTCGATAATAGTACCTGCATTAGTTTAGTTTCGCACTGTCCATAATTAATTAATTTATATTTTAGATTAAGACTTATGTTTAAGATTATTTTCTGTTATTCTACACTAACTGCAAACATTTGTATTAAAGGACTTTGGTCCGTATAAAATAAATAATAATAATAATAATAATAATAATAATAATAATTTCGCGAGGAAAAGCTTGAATATCTAATCCTTTGATTTTAGACATATCGTAGGTTTTTTTGTAACTAATACGTTGTTGTCTTTCACTTGTTGAATTATCAGCTGCAGGTTAAGGATGTTCTTTTTTTTGTTGTTTACGTATAGGGTGTCAAATGGTTAAGGATGTTCTGGAGGTACAATGGGAGACAAAAGTACAAGAAATTCGAAATCCATCAAAATATTGACAATGAAAGCCATTCACGAGTATATTTTGCGTGAAAAAAATAGATTAATTTAAAAAACTTTCGTTTAATTAGTAAATTTCATGTTACATTTACTTTTTAATCAAATGTTCTTCATATTATAAAAAATTGTAAATGAATTTTGTGAATAATTGTACCCTCCGAATAGTAGCTACAGTAGCGGACAAAAGTTTAAGACCGCTCTAAAGAAAACGATAACTTTTTTAATATTGTACTATACGATTTAAACTTTTTTGGGATGCTAGAGCAATTAGTTTGCCACAGGATGTGAAAAGAAATTTTTTCAAAAATTGCAATTGATCGGGATTGTTGAAAAAATACTAAAAGTTGATTTTTACAACTTTTTAAATTGCAGTATTGTCGCTTTTTCATGCTAGTGAGATGACAACATAATAAATAAATAAATAATAAATTTGAAGTTTTGTAACCGTTTACAATTTTTTGCTCTGTAACTGTTTTGTGAATCCTAATAAATTTTGAACATAATTAAATACATAATTTTGAACACAATTAAATACATAATTTTGAACATAATTAAATACATAATTTTGAACATAATTAAATACATAATTTTGAACACAATTAAATACATAATTTTGAACATAATTAAATACATAATTTTGAACATAATTAAATACATAATTTTGAACATAATTAAATACATAATTTTGAACATATATATATTATACATAATTTTGAACATAATTAAATACATAATTTTGAACATAATTAAATACATAATTTTGGACATAATTAAATACATAATTTTGAACATAATTAAATACATAATTTTGAACATAATTAAATACATAATTTTTACCATAAGAATTATAAGAATTATATCTTGTCGAATTTTCAAAAATTTTGTTGCATTTTTATATAGCTCCAGAACATCTTTAATTAGTTTTGTAGCGGGGTTGTAAATTTGAATCTCAATTTTTATGCGAACATTTCGTAGAATTCCGCGTTCTACCCCATAAAATGATCTACTTCGCTCACTTTCTGCGATTTACAATATAGCAGATAACGAGCCCAGCTACCGCGCCGTATTTGTCGTTACAGAAAGTAGGCATTCTTCGTTCTCGATAAACCATGTGTGCAGCATTCGCGTTCTCGACCGCGCGATTTATTTCGCAGCAAAGGCATCTTTTTTCAATGTATTAAAAGCATCGCTGGGAGGGATGGGTTACAGTTTTTAACCACGGAATCGAGTTTTACGGTTGACCCAGATTTCCGAGGGGTTTTTGTGGAGGAAAGTAAAAGGAACGTTTATTTAGATGAATCTTTCACCTCCACGGTGCTTTGGCATTTTGAGGCGCGGCCCGGTTCTCTTTTCGCTCCTTTTTCTGTCTTGCCTCGATCCCGCGATGAATGGAACTGTACCACATACTTTGAGCCGTGTCCTCGGCGGGTGTTAACGGGTTCGTCACAAAAGATCCGCCGCGTGGGTCGAATTCACGGCACTTTCGAACTCCGCCGTGTTCCTTCCAATTGCAGTAGAGCCTCCCTCGTTCCTGTCTCGTTTATCGCACGAAATTCTTGTTCGTTGCATTCTAGAGGCTAGAGTCGTCAGGTACAGGGATGGAACACGAATCAATGGGGTACACTCGTTTTTTAAAAGCGCTATGTAAAGGATCAATCTAGCCCGGATTGCCTTGAAAAGTCTTATTTTTACGTTTACGAGGCATAACTTGCATTATTCGGAAGCATACAGCTGCGCACGTAGCTATTTCCATAAAGTTGCGACAGCTAAATGCTGCCGAATAATGCAAATTACGCCTCGTACACGTAAAAATAGGACTTTTCAGAGCAGCGGTCGCGGCCTAGATTGATCCTTTACATGAGAAATGAGAAGGCGCGTCCCATACCCTTGCAATCCAGGAAACGTGTCTACACCATACGTAGAAAAACTTACCCCTCTCTCTTTTTCTCTCTCTGTCAGTATCGGACATACGCAGGACAGAGATGAAACCACTGATATAAAAAGATGAATAGGAGATCCTTGAAACCAATTCAAAATCGCCATTGCTAGCATTGGCATGATGCGCCGCTATCGAAGACCAATGGTACTATGCACTTCCCTTCGCCTCGCGATCACCCGTGAAGCTCTACGCTCTGCCGCACTAGGGCTGTAACTTTCCTTCGAAGGTCGAACATTTCGAAGCATCGAAGCTTCGATTTCAGAACCTTTGAAGTGTTCAAAGTCTTCGGAAAAGTTACAGCCCTAGTATAAGATTACGAAATTAAGAAACTTTGAAGACTTTGAAAACTTCGAAGACTACGAAGACTTCGAAACTTCGAAGACTACGAAGACTTCGAAACTTCGAAACTTCGAAGCTCCATTCGAAGACTACGAAGACTTCGAAACTTCGAAGTCTTCAAAGTCTTCAAAGTATTCGAAAAAGATACAGCCCTAGTATAAGATTAAGAAATTTCGAAACTTCGAAACTTAGAAACTTCGAAGACTTTGGAACTTCGAAATTTCGAAACTTCGAAGCTTCGGAAAAGTTACAGCCCTAGTATAAATTTGTGAAATTTCGAAACTTCGAAGACGTTGAAGACTTCGAAGACTACGAAGACTTCGAAACTTCGAAACTTCGAAGCTCCATTCGAAGACTACGAAGACTTCGAAACTTCGAAACTTCGAAGCTCCATTCGAAGACTACGAAGACTTCGAAACTTCGAAGTCTTCAAAGTCTTCAAAGTATTCGAAAAAGATACAGCCCTAGTATAAGATTAAGAAATTTCGAAACTTCGAAACTTAGAAACTTCGAAGACTTTGGAACTTCGAAATTTCGAAACTTCGAAGCTTCGGAAAAGTTACAGCCCTAGTATAAATTTGTGAAATTTCGAAACTTCGAAGACGTTGAAGACTTCGAAGACTACGAAGACTTCGAAACTTCGAAACTTCGAAGCTCCATTCGAAGACTACGAAGACTTCGAAACTTCGAAACTTCGAAGCTCCATTCGAAGACTACGAAGACTTCGAAACTTCGAAGTCTTCAAAGTCTTCAAAGTATTCGAAAAAGATACAGCCCTAGTATAAGATTAAGAAATTTCGAAACTTCGAAACTTAGAAACTTCGAAGACTTTGAAGACTACGAAGAGTTTGAAACTTCGAAATTTCGAAACTTCGAAGCTCCGAAGTCTTTGAAGACTACGAAGACTTTGAAACTTCGAAATTTCGAAGCTCCCTTCGTTCCTTCGAAGACTTCGAAGCTTCGAAGTCTTCAAAGTTCGGAAAAGTTACAGCCCTAGTATAAGATTACGAAATTTCGAAACTTCGAAACTTCAAAATTTCAAAGACTTTGAAGACTTCGAAACTTCGAAACTTCGAAGCTCCGAAGTCTTCGAAGCTTCGGAAAAGTTACAGCCCTAGTATAAGATTGTGAAATTTCGAAACTTCGAAACTTCGAAGATTTTGAAGACTTCGAAACTTCGAAGCTCCCTTCGTTCCTTCGAAGTCTTCGAAGCTTCGGAAAAGTTACAGCCCTATGCCGCACGTCGCCACGCGCAGACGCACCACTGAAATAATATCAGTGCGCCGACGCGACACGAATGTTCAAATTCGCTTTTTGCGAACTTCATTAATCATTACTCAATTCACTTTGTTCTTATAAACCATATTTTTCAAGCTTCGCGCCATTTACTGTAGTACATTTGGTTTTCGATGGGGGCGGTGGCGTCTAAAGTCGTTCTTCAATTTGTATCAATCACTGTACGGCTGGCTTATGGCAATACCGTATGCATAGTATATGTATATATCAGTGGATGAAACGCGTCACGTGGCCGGGCCGTAGCGGAAGCCATGCGGAAGCCCGGCGATTCTGACCCCCACCACAAGTTGTTAGAAGTTCTAGGACTTGTTGGTGGGGATCGTGATAGTTCGGTAGGAGAAACGCGTAGTGATTTTTACACGCATTTCGGTCTCGTATCGTGCAACTAGCGAGGTTCTACCGTAACTTCTCAATCTTCCGCTACGCTGATGGGTCGCGCAGTAAATTTCCTATAAACTGAACCGCTTTCGTCGGAAAAAAGAAACGTTTGGCGCCAGGAGGGTGAAAAACGAGATGAACCAGGCTAGCGGAAGACGAAAAGTTATTCGGAGCGCGAGAAATTGACGTATTTTCTTCAGGGTAACGACGGTCTAGTTTCCGTAACGAGAGCCGACATGTAAAGCAGCGCGGCGAGTGTTCCTCGACCGAAAATCTCCATTATCAGGACCATAAGTTTCGACGGCAGGTGCGAAGCCCAGATAATTTCGCGTGGCCCGGCTTTCGGGCCCCAGGAAAGAGCAGGGAGCAAAGAGCAAAGAGCAAAGAGGGGTCAGAGAGCCGTATCGCGCCACTTGCTTATGTTTTGGCGGAAGAAGAAGGCAGGCACCACATAAAAATGAAGAAACAACGAACATAATCTTCGTCGTTAGTGCTGACCGACGACGTGCCGGCGTGTTTTACGGTTTTTACGATTGTAAATTTCCCCAAGACTCGAGGCTCTCTTTTCCTCCCTTGTTTCGCTCCGAGCCACGCTGTTTGCTCGTCTCGTTTCGGTGCACGCGCACGACCTCGCCCGCTCTATCTTCCTCTCTCTCCCCTCCCCCCGCCCCTCCTCTCCTACTCTGTTTTGGTCTTGTTCCCCCTCCAACGATCATTCTGATAATCGCTATCGCGTCGCATTGCGCGCCTCGCCACGCTCTCATGTACCGGGCGGTCATTAAAGTAATTCACGTTGCGGCCGGCTGGGCCCCGTGGCCTTGTCGCCCCTCGACGGGAGCCCCGTCGTCGCAAGGCCCGTCATCGGCCCCCTCCTCCCTCCCACCCAATCTTTCAGCCGCTTTTTAAACTGCCCCCACGTTACGTAATTACGCACGCGACCTTATTCCGACGAAACTCGGCCGTCTCCGAAAATTGAAACCGTCCGTCGCGCATAGGCGCGTTCTCCTGGAAGGTCTTGGCCTGATGGGAGCGGAGGTCTTGAGAAATATTTACGGGAACTCACCCGAACGCCGGACTCCAGCATTCTATGAAACCTTTTTTCGTCGTTATGGGTCGGTCAGAGCCAGCCGAAAATTTCTTTGTTCCACTTCTTCTTTCGAATCTCCATTTTTTATGTAATGTTGATTACACATCTCCAATAATTAATACTTATACCTTAATTGAGAGGCCTGATAGTGGGTCGTGGCTTGTATTCTAGTTTGTTCGCAGCCTTCGTATTATTTGATGCAACTAATCTTATTGATTATACAGGGTGTCCCACATAAATGATAACACCTAAATATCTTTCGAATTTACAGTCCTATCAGGAAACTTCAGAGGACAAAGTGACGCTATTGCAGGGGGGCAATATAATAATGAAGAAAACAATTTTTTATGTCGTGTTTTTAAATGAAATTGCAATGTCACCGATGTTTTTTTTAATTGAATAGTATATTTTTTGCGATAGCATGATAGACAATAAAAAACTGAATTTAGTGGATACCACCTTTTTGACCTTGAAATGACCTTGACCAAGAATAATCATGTTGAAGCCGACGTAAACAACGCGCAATCTTTGCTGAAACACGTAAGTTTTAAACTTCCACATTTCATCCGCTTCAACATGATTATTCTTGCTCGAGGTCATTTCAAGGTCAAAAAGGTGGTATCCACTAAATTCAGTTTTTTACTTGACTAAAAAGTTAAACATTTTTTCCTACCTGGAATATTTCCATTTCCTATGATTTTAAAAATTGTATGGATATGATATTGGTGTAATACCTCATACAATACCTAACTGTTTAGTAATTGATTAGATACCCATGTATCGAATAATGTATACAATATTTTGAATAATGGTACAGCAATTTTTAATGGTGCCTCAGAGTCACCATTAGAGTGCTAAGGGTTAAGCGATGGTTTCAGGTAAAATTTTCGCTGATCGAAAACCAAGCGTGTTTACGAGTTTTATAGGTGTTTTACAAGTAAAATAGGGGTCGTATCGCGTCCTACATCATTCGGTTACCACGCCACGTTCAGAGACGCATTCTCGCTGGATCGCAGACTCGTTGTTAAGTAGGTGAATCTATTGGAGATCTCGGTGAAACGGCAGTTTCGCAACTCCGGTCGGCACACGCATTATTTGCTCGTTGAATTTTTGCGGACGGGGCTCCCTTTTTCCGCTCCGTTCCGTTTCGTTCGAAATAAACCGCGATTTATTCTCTCAACGGGCCGAAGTACTCTAACGCTGAAATAACACGTTCCGTTTGCGAAACGTGCAACTTTGAGGTCAGGTGAAACAAGTCTCATAAATTCTTTCTCTCAGCGGGGGAGTGAAATGTGTTTACCCTCGCGAGGCAAATTTTTCGTTAGGTAAATATCATTCGTTACTTTTATGCGATATTACTGCTCGAGGAGAATCGGTGGAAAGACTGGTCGATGGAGACGGACGGTCGTCGAAATACCTGACAGAAATTATTCGGTCAACCAAATCAACTGTATATCATTGTAATTATTCATATTTCCAATGTGGAAAATATTCTCCTTAACGATAACAATATGTGCATCGATTAAACGTGTCATATACGTATAAATAAAATACTAATATGTTTGTTTTTTTACAATGCTCAGGATGAACAAATTTACTGATTTGAGGTGGCTTAATGATCCTCAAGCAATCCGACAATTTTTATGACAAACATTTTATTATTCAATACTTGGTAAGAAGTAAAACAATCGTTTCGTCAACCTTATTTCTGTACATGTGGTGCAAATTCACCCCACACCGACAAAACCGGAATTAAAGTATTATAAACGTTAAATTCTTCTCGATCGAAAATTAGTAATATAATAAATTGAATGATATCGGCGCTAGGTTCGATCATTTTTAGAAAAACAACAAATGTGCAATTATTTAAACATGTTTCTAACGTTTCGATCCCTACGTAGTTCTTTTTCAAAGAGACACTTTTGCGTCTGAAAAATATGAAAGAAAACAAAAAAAAAGGAAAAAATTATTTTTGGTATGAAAACAATTATCACATAGAAAAATCAAAAATTAAATTTTATATACATACTTGTTCTGTAAAAAGTGGACAAAAACATTTTGGAACAAAAATTAGTGAGTTACACGTGGATGAAATTTATTCCATGATGGTAGATATATAATACAAAAATAATTTTTTCCTTTTTTTTTGTTTTTTTTTCATATTTTTCAGACGCAAAAGTGTCTCTTTGAAAAAGATCCACATAGGGATCGAAACGTTAGAAACATGTTTAAATAATTGCACACTAGTTGTTTTTCTAAAAATGATCGAACCTAGTGCCGATATCATTCAATTTATTATATTACAATATTATGTTTCAAATTTTTTCAGAATCCTATACTTACGTTTTAAAAATCAGTAAAATTGTACGAACACTTTTGCAGACAAATTTTTTCCTTCCATTTTGCTAAAAAAATGTATCGGGACCAATTACTCCCCTGTACACGGTCAATATTAGAATAGTAATACGCAGAGAGAAGATTACCCCTCACTAACATTGCCTCTTACACCATATTTGTCTAATATATAACGTTATACTATTATTATTATTTAATATACGCCCAAATAATTCGTTCAACAATCAAATCCATAATTTTGATGGAATATGTCGTTTCAGAAGTAGTAAACAATTCGTACTCGAAATAGCAAGCTATTAGCGAAAAATGAATGAGCGATTCCTCAATTCAGTTCACGTGACTCCGGTATAAAAGGTCACCGAATGTGAACGATCTCGTGACCCTCTTTCGGACCCTCTCGTTCGGATCAATATGATCCCGAGAGAGAGATATTTAGATTTCGTCGTGCGGCATGTGCTTTCACGAAAATGTTCTTTCGCACGTTATCCACGATTGCAGAACAATTCCCAATTATTTTAATGCTTTGTTACGAGCCTAGGTTTTGGCAGCTATCGGGAACCGAGGATTGCTTAGGATTTTAGAGTTTTGGATTCAGGTGGGAATTGCACACGTAAGACTAGCCGTTGGGTCTTTCACCAACGGGGCGCCTAGTGTGGAACACAGGAGTGGACTAGCCAGTGTGTCTATCAACACCGGGCGCTATTATTAAGGCTAGGGACGTGGTTCTGTTGACTCGTAACTTATTAACATGAATTAGATAGACCTTTAGCGGCAAAGGTGTATCGTCGTAGGATACTAACGACTGGGTAATCGAAATGGAATATGCGTGGTTGAAATGAACTCTAAATTAGATTAACACGCAATAAGATAATCTTAACTATTGACGATACAATTGTTAAGTGTAGCATGTCGTGGTGTTGCGGACTAAATCTCTCTGTTTTAACGCACCGAGGTATACGGGGCGATCTACTGCAGAATCCCGTGACGGGATTCGTACCGGAAGGGATGCACTAGTACTGCTCGATAGGGAACTAATACCCGATCTTGCTCGATGGAAATCACGACGCGAATCAACGCGTACAGCGTAAAACTCTTGAGTAAAAGCTGGAACATGAAGGGATCCAATGCTCATATATAGTGCCCAAAATGGGCCTAGACGAGGGTGGGGCTTGCAATTAGAACTGGGTTCTTGGAAATGATGCAACTTGCAATCGATGCATCACCTGCATTATTCTTCATTTTCATCTTACAGTAATTTCTCAATCGTAGTCCCAACACCCGTGTTATGAACGGACTACGATCAAGTAGGGTGGCTATTTTTTGATTTATGACTGCGTCCACCCTACCGCGCTGAGACTTCAAACGACAAGCCGAACGTAGAGAAGGACAGAATGAAATAGGATCGCGTGGCCGAAGCGTGTCCCCGTCGCCGGCACAGTTTAAAGGCCCGTGCGTCATCACAATAAAACACCAAGACCTTAGCTTCTTTATTTTCGATGATATCATTATGGAACTTTCACCAACATATTCGTGGCATTTCTCTGATTAAAATCGTACCAAACACGATATAATTTGGCCAATATTTAGTTTTTATTTTTTTTCACTCGCTGTCTTCTTCCATTCCCTACAGTTACTCCATACCGTCAATGAAACCACTAAATATTGGCCAAATTATATCGTGTTTGGTCTTGTTTTAATCAGAAAAATGCCAGAAATAAGGTAGTGAAATCTCATAAAAAAATAATGAAAATTAAGTAGTTTGAAAATTCGATTCACTCGAGTCAATGTAGTGGTGTTCACACCGATATACCCGAGCCGACATAAAACATCGCCGTCCTGCTGCCCGGCGCAGCGTTGACAGGCGGTGGAATGGGTAGGCACTGGACTACGATTACAGAGGCGACCGAGGACTACGATTGAGAAATTACTGTATATCATCGTTAAAAACCAACCCTTAAATTTTGTCCCACCTGTAGTCGAACACCGTGTAGACGAGTTATCCACAGAGCGTGTATTTAATGAGTATATGCTTGACATAATTGATTCCCTGTTTTCCTGAATAGGCCTGTTTCGATGCGTAGCTGCGGAATGGTCAAAAGTCGCCAACGGTCGCGTCCGCGTACGTAACATCTTCGAACAAAGGATAAGCAATGTTGGATTAAAAAGGCGAGGCACGAGAATGTCGACAACGCTGACGAGGTGATCAGAATTTGCTTAAGAGACCTGCCGTTAGCAGCCGAAAGATCCTCGTATGTTACTGTCCTCCCATCTTCGATACAAATTATCTCTCGCGCATGCCCTTCCCCGGATTTATTAGCGTAATGCCTCGGAGGCATAAATAACGCGCCCGGCGCTGCGTCGAGGGAGACGCGAAAGTAATTAGTTATACCCATCGGTGGTTATGGGTTCGAAACAGGAAATGCTAGTCGCAGCGAATCTTCAGCACGGAGGCGCCCCCCGGCTTCGACCTTTTTAGTTTTTGTCGTGCGATTATTTATGCAGCTAGGTTGAGTCAAGTCGAGTCGAATCGAGTGGATTCTTTCGTCGTTCACGTTTTCACGCGTACCCCTCGGTTGCAAAACCAGCTCGCTCGCCTGATGGGATAAGGTATGCGTGATACACTTTCTGCTCCGACACGCGGCGATCCGCTAGCCTTGAATCGCAGCTTGAAATTCGTCGTTTTGTCCGGCTTCTCTGCACGACGCGGAGAATTTATCGAGACGCATCTCTCCGTTTGATGTTTCGATAACTTCGTAACGCTTTGAACAGCCTGGAATTCCTATCTGCTCATCAATTCGCGTCTTCTTTCGATTCACAGCTCTGCTGACAACTGCATTCTATTTCGAAACGATTTCGGTGCAGAAAATTAGAGATACGGTAGAACCTCGCTGGTTGCAACCTCGTTCGTTCCGTACTAGCAACTCCCACCACGAGTTGTTAAAACTTCCGACAACTCGTGGTGGGCCAACACGTAGTGGGACAGTGGAAAAACTGATTTCGTGACTGGTAGACAGTGGATCTTTATGGAAAATAAAGTTTTTCCACCTAGATTGTAACAAGCTGAAGTGAAATAGAAATGTATTTTCTTGCCCAATTTGTTTAATTGGTTAGAAATAATGTTTTTAGTGTTTCAAATGGCATCTACTCGCTTTTGTTATAAATGCAAAAATCCGCTGTCTAGGTATTGGTTACCTCTTCCGCTGCATAATCGCCATTGTTGCACGCATTGCGGCCCAGTTCCATGCAACTACCGAGGTTCTACTGTAAAGATAAACGTTTTTGAAGTGAAACTTCTTTGCTGAGGGTAAGAATTTTCTGAATCAATCGATGCAAGTGGACATTCGTTGTCACAAAAGTACTAACCTATGTATGTCGAAAAGTTAGTAGTTCAGGAGGTATTTCAATTTAAAGAATTCAAAAATACCATTACTGTCGTAGTAAGATATTACACTACTAAGTAAACGCTAACGACTTAGTATAACTGTAATAGTATTTCAGAGTAATTTAAATTGAAATACCTCCTGAACTACTAACTTTTCGACATACATAGGTTAGTACTTTTTTGATAACGAATGTCCAGTTGCATCGATAAAAGTTAGTAGTTCAGGAGATATTTCAATTTAAATAACTCTGAAATACCATTACAGTCATACTAAGTCGTTAGCGTTTACTTACTAGTGTACGGTCTTAGTAGGACAGTAATGGTATTTTTGAGTAATTTAAATTGAAATATCTCCTCAACTACTAACTTTTCGACAAACATAGGTTAGTACTTTTTTATAACGAATGTCCAGCTGCATCGATTGATGTATTAAAAAATGTCTCATTTCATTTAAAAATAAATTAAAATTAAAATTACAGTAATTTCTCTATAAATCGGGAAGTTAAAAATGAAGTTGACCTTCATACGTCCTTTACGCGTCCACCTACAAAAAAGCTACTAACATCAGATTAATACTCCCTCGAAACCATGCAAGTTCCATCTAATGCATCTCTTCCTAACATCAACATCAGCCGCGTTATTCAGGTGTTCTGTTTCTGCGGACTCACCCTGTATAATATCGAGTACTATTCTACTTTCAGCGGAAAATGAAACAGCGTTTGTCAAACGAGTTTGTAAGAAAGTCCGGGAAACTTTTGTGGCTTATGGTTTGCTTTCGACAGATTTTATGGATCATTGTGAAATCCTGAATTTATAGGAATCACTGGAAGTTTATCTGGCGATGTAAATCGAGAAGTCAGCAAACATCAGGAAAGTCGCAGCGGCCTTGTACGCGGTGCAAGTTTCTTTATCCATCACGGAAAAACTGACAATTAATACGGAGCTTGAATATCCCGTCGCGTAAATTAGCCGCGTCTTGTTGTCGCAGATTTAACGCAGATTTCCGGTATTCAAATTACACTCCGCTGCTTGCGTTCTAACGCTGTGTGCGTACTCCGCGGCGAGACTCGAGCGCTGTAGTGACCAAAAACCTGTGGTAGCAATTGAGTAACAGTTTACTCTCCGATACTCTAATACCAGATCGTGGAATGAAACTGGAAAGGGTCTACTCCAGTGTTTCCCAACCTTTCTTGTGTCATGCTCCATCTAAGCCTTTCTAAAATTCTTATGCCTTTATTAAACGTAACATATACATAATTTTTAATATTAAATCATTGAATAGTCAAGCAATAAGTCAAGTAACCCCGGTTGTGGAGTTAGTTGATATGACATATATAATGGAATTACTTGACTTAACAGTTACTTTATAGTTTTTAAGAAAAAATAATAGTGTGGACAATAATTAAGTTTTTACTTGTTCATACACATCTACTGTAGTGAAGCAGATGATGATTTGTAAGCAAAATTCAACCAAATTAGGCTTGCAAATTATGATTCGAGTCACAGTTGAAACACACATCTGATGCATTTTTTTGTGAGCCAATTTGTTGCAACGTGTGCACTGCAATCAATTTTCAAAACAAAAGCTATCAGTGTAAGGTTTATTGCAGATCAAGCACTCTGAATCATTTTCTGATTCTGAGGACAAGAAATCTTACTTGAATGACGTGAATCCTATGCTCAGTCAAAGTAGCTCCGTTCGACATTTTTATCATTATAAGGGTTCTACGTGCATAACCTCGATGCACCGGATAATTCAATCATGAAAAAATGTCAAGCAGTACTTAATGGACAAAAATTGATAAATAGTAAAAAAAAAATTTCCTTTTATTATCTATTTCCTATATATATTATTATTTTGTAATATTTTTGTAAAACTTTTGTGATAAAAATGTGATAACAATAACGGTTTTATAATATAAAAATAATATCATACAACGAATAACATGATATATAAAAAAGATAATATTTGTTTTTAATTTGTGAGTCTTCATTCTCAATTGGTTTTGTCTAGAATTATTTTTTATAGTCCATTTTACTTATTAGTGCTTCAGCTTTCGGTTCTAAATTTATTTTTTTTTAATGCAGAAATAGCCCGTAAAACGTAAAGAGGCGCGAGTAACATTGACAGTTTTAAACTGTTATAATTTAAAAAGGCGAACGTATGCGGAAATAATTTTTACGCCATCGTATAGAGGAAGGTGTAATGAAAATAGTCTAATTTGTTAGAGCCTGGGACATCCTGGGACTTTGAAGACATTCCTTATCGAATATAAAAACTTTTTTAATTATCTCCATTTAGTCCAGCATTAATTATTAATCTATTAATCTATTATTAATCTAATATTATTAATCTATTAATCTATTATTAATCTAATAATATTAATTATTAATCTATTATTAATCTAATATTATTAATTATTAATCTATTATTAATCTAATAGATTATGCAGACTAATTAATAATGTAAGATACAATTTTTTATCATAAAAATCTGCTGTTCAATTAAAAAAAAAGCGCGCGAAAATATTAAATAGAAACATCAGGGTATCGCATCAAAGAGAAGCAATTTTCCTCGTGAAAAATTCTCTTCTTAAAATCTCCAACTTTCAACATTTATTATAA
This sequence comes from Lasioglossum villosulum, assembly GCA_963971365.1. Classification (NCBI taxonomy): domain Eukaryota; kingdom Metazoa; phylum Arthropoda; class Insecta; order Hymenoptera; family Halictidae; genus Lasioglossum; species Lasioglossum villosulum. The sequence continues at coordinate 9,878,941 of OZ020504.1, read as the reverse complement.
CTGTAATATTTATTAAATTGTACTAATTTCTACATTTCCGAAGTCTATGCACATTTGGGAAGTAATGTTCATTAATTAGATATCGATACGAGAAAGTTCGTTTTTGGACGAAAAATCACTGAATTTCTCGATTTGGACCACTGTGCGTCGCCGCAAATGCACTCTATTCAGGTTTCCCCGTCATTAACCAAACTATTCCCCTCGTGCGATCGGTATTTTCGGAAGGCTTGAAAATTGTTGCCCCCTCAGCAAAGAAGTTTCACTTGCATAACTGATTTATTGTTACATGCTCGGTCGAACAGTTTCATTCGACCGTGCTCAGGATGATGTCGAACAATTTAGAAAAAGATCTTCAGTACGGATCAATGTCGTACCTTTCACGTGTTACTCGAGCCGGCAATATCTCCTCGTTGCTTGAGGTAACCCGCACTTTCCAGCCGAAGCGTGCGAACGCATCTAAATCCCTATATCGCTTCTCAAACCACTAGTCGCGGAATTCGTCGCGGAATTCGTCGCGGAAGTTTCTTGCTCGCGCGGCTGCACGCTGCATCGATCCGGCCGCGCGATTAGTATCCGTAATTTCTATGTTTGTCGATCATGTACAAGTCGTGCTCGCGCCCGCTGTTTTTGCTGAACACGCAAATACGCAGCGCGAATGTTGACGCCGCGCGTACACGAGCGTTACGTGCCCGAGGATCATGAACTATCTGATCGAAAACTAATTCAAGTAATCTTATCTTGCCATGGAAAACGTACTTCTTTATTTCGACGCACCTCGGGCTATGCATCTTCCGAGCAGCGATCGCTATCGATCGTGAGCACTATCAATCGCGAGCACCTGTTTATACTCGAAAGATCTTTTTTCGTTAGAGTTCAACCCTTAACCCGTTTGCATCAAACGGAAGGATGAAACGTAATGCTCGTATTATATTGAATGTACAGGGTGGTTCACCAGATACAGTATTTTGTTCGTAAATGTCCCGAAAGTCTGGCCTGTGAATGTCCCAGATCTATCCCCACTACTGCGGGGTACAGCAATCCCTTGATTCTTGTTCAGGGGGTGGTTCTTGTAGCGAACAGGAATCGCAACCTAGACTTGCTTTTCTGATTTACTGCTGCGTCTACCACTCCGATCGCGCCGAGCGAGACTACAATAGAGCAACGCCGTAGGCACCGGCACAGTTTCAAGGCCCACGTGTTCTCACAATGCAATGCCAATTCAAAATGCTTTATTTTTCATTATTTTTTATGAGACTTTCACTGACTTGATTCTGGTATTATTCTGATTAAAACAAGACCAAACACGATATAATTTGGCCCGTATTTATTCTACATGTGAGAAGCATAATTTATAATTCATCATACATTCAACATATGAAATAGCATATGTTTAAATAAACATAACGGAGGAACTCGACTCTTTCTTTCCTATACAAAACTTTCACAGTCGATTAAACCAATAAATACAATTGAAATTATATCGTGTTTGGTCTTGTTTTAATCAGAAAATGCCAGAAATATATTTTTAAAAGTCCCATAAGAAATAATAAAAATTAAGATGTTTGAGTTTTAGGTGAGACCGCCTAATCCAAATTTTCAACTTCCTTATTTTTCATTATTTTTTTATGAGACTTTGATTACCATGTTTGTGGCATTTTTCTAATGCAAAATGATACCAAACATAATATATTTCCTATATAAGAATTAATTTTTCGCGGCGCCATGGTACGATCATTATTTACTATACTTGGTTCTATTGTAGCGAATATGTGCTCTGAGAAGTCCTATTTTTACGTGTACGAGGCGTAATTTGCATTATTCGACAGCATTTAGCTGTCGCAACTTTATGGAAATAGCTACGTGCGCAGTTGTATGCTTCCGAATAATGCAAGTTATTATTATTTTTATCAATCGAAAATTATTTTTAAAAATACAAGAATTAAATTTTGCGGCGCACGGTTCGATCATTTATTATTTATATTTGGTTCTACTTAGCGAATCTGTCAAAGTGACATACATGTGTTCGCCAAATAGTAGAGGAAAAAGGAAAAGTGGTGGTGTTTGTGTTTCGTCCTAGACCCGCTAGAGGACTCATCAGTAAGGCTAACTAGCGGGCCCTGTCTTATACACGGGATGTTCGAAGGCGTTTGAAGAACGTATATATACTGATAGGTGACAATAATATATTTCGAAAGATATTTACTGGTGTAATAGACAGTTAAAGTCTCGGGCGCGTAGGATAGTGCATGGGAAAGAAAGAGACGCAGAGAGTCCTAGTCGCCAGCACATTTCAATAGCTCGCCGGTAACTGTCCTTCCTTGCGCCTGAAACTTTGACTGTCTATTACACAACTAAATATCATCGGAATTATATCGTATGTAGTATCATTTTTATTAGAAAAATGCCACAAATATGGCAATCGAAGTCTCATAAAAAAATAATGAAAAATAAGGAAGTTGGAAATTTGGATTAGCTATGTTTACATTTCAGTCATTCTTCAGTAATTCTTCAGTTTTGCTTCAGTAATTTGTACATATTTGTTGTACTAAATGTGTGATGGTTTCGGCGCACAGGTTCGATCAATGATACTTTATTGTAAATTCAACAATTTGTTGTCAGTGAACAGTGAGGTAGTAGGAACATTGCAACTTCTTTTAACATTGTTAATAATAAAATTTAGGTAAAATATTGTGTGTTCTACATTTTAGAAGAAATAATTCTTATTACCCTCGCAATAGACGTCTTTGTGTATGACCAGTCCCTAAGCATTTTGACCGCTTCTACGCCGTACTTCCTTGAAATTGACGTATAAAAACTTTCATTGTATTTGGATGTTTCGTTTTCCATAATATGTTTTTCGATCGGAATGTTAGTACTAAATGTGTAATGGTTTCGGCGCACAGGTTCGATCAATGATACAATGGTATGAACCTGTGCGAAACCATCACACATTTATTGCTAACATTTCGATCGAAAAACATATTGAATCTATATTTGTTGTACTGGTGGGTACGTGTACATACAGGGTGTACAGAAATGTTTGGTCCTGGCTGCCATAGCTTCAATCTTCAGATCAGTGAAGATCTGTGAAAAAAGTTGCCGCAAAATTGTCCTTGACCTTGAAGTTCAAAAGCAAATTTTTGTGTTATTGTAGTGTATTCTACGCATCGTGGGGACACAAAGTGTCACGGAATGTTGGGTCAAAACTCAACTCACCCATGATTCTCTCGACACTTTTTGTCCCCATGATGCATAGAATACAATACAATAACACAAAAATTTGCTTTTCAACTTCAAGGTCAAGGACAATTTTGCGGCAACTTTTTTCACAGATCTTCACCGATCCGAAGATGTAGAATACGCCTATGGCAGCCAGAACCAAACATTTCTTTACACCCTGTATATACTATTTATATTCGCAGGGAATTATTTTGTTCTCTGCTGATAATGCAAACGGGTGAACCAGTCATGTGATTGTGAAAGATACGTTCCAGCCGACTAATTATATAGGGTACACATTTATTAAAATCCATCTGCACCCCACTTGGGAATCAACCCCAATTCGCCCCTCGATTCCGAGACACCGTGTACAATGCAGGGCTGTGCGTCCTCTATCAGTCTGCGCAATCCATTTCCATCCATAACATATTTGCTCCGGAGGGACCGCTGTTCCCAGGGGGTTAATACCGCCGCGCCCTTTCAGCTCCGCTCACGGACCGCACGGGAATTACGCACGGCTTCGAGTGACAAAGCAAGGAAAAAACGAAGTAGCCTTCTGTGAAAAGGCATCTCCCGTTGCCCGGGCTCGCGAAGGGAAACGCGTCTCAGCGTCGAGTTTCATCGGCTTCTCGAGGTTTCGGAACCTTGAGACGTCGCTGCTGAAATAGGGGACCATTGTCACGTGGGAAGAGCAAGAAAACGTCGCTCGCAGAGAAGAAATCTGCGACATGGGGTGCGAACGACAGAATAAGGGTTTGGAAAGGCGCGCTATCAAGTGACTGCTTCTTCGCCCGTCTCGTTTCTCTGGCCCTGTGGGGCACTATTCCGGCTCTCGTTTATCCCAATCATCATCACCGAAACTTCCAATTTACCGAACTCATTCTGCTCCTAACTGCTTGTCGATTATTAGCTGATCTCATTACTAGCCCTCGAATGGTGACTCTGAGACTTTAAGTCCGCATCCACCATTAAAAATTGCTGTACCATTATTCAAAATATTGTTTACATTACTAAATATATCGGTATATAATCGATTACTAAACATTTAAGAGGGCAGTGAACTACAAGAGGAAGAAATAAGGTAAAGGTACCAGTAGTTGACCATTTTATAGGAAAACATAAAAAATAAGATTTTTATAAGCTGCACACTTTTGATGAAACTGAATCTCGGATGCCATACCATCTATTGGTTAAATTTCTCTATACTATTCTCTATTAACTCGCAACATCTACTCTGTTCCTCAATTAAAGTTTTTATGGAATTGATTTGTTTTATTTCTTATTTCATTCTTTAATTGTAATTTGTGCTGGTAATTGTTGAAACTAAATGATAGTGAAATGATTCCCAACATTATTGCTTGAACCCTCTTTCTAGTATAAGTAATCAACTACTAACGAGTATAGGAGGTCAATTACTTGATTTTTTATTTTCAAAAGTGGTCAACTTCTGAATTTTTAAATACATTTCTTAAATTTGTATAAGTAAACTTCTTGTAAATAGTGGCCTTGGTATATAATTTAGAAGACTTAAAGAGTGTGTCAGGCATCGACTCTCGCTATTTGATGACAGAGTAAGTGGTTACTATTGTTCGCGTGGAGAACTTCTCTTAACTGATCAACTACTAGTACCTTTACTTTAGTAGAGGGCAGATCAAATGAGAGGGTGGTAGACTGGCTGAGAAAGATTGAAGCAATGCGCAGAATAGTCAGAAAAGAGCAATAGACCAAAGATATATATATGCGGGTTGATGTGTAATATACATAGATTAAGTGTGCATGTATGTGGTATGTAAAAGAGATTTTTTAGACTGTATAAAACTAAGTCCATTTCTGGGTTGTGAAGCCGAAATAAAATTACTACAGTTGTGTGTTTCTCGATCGTAAATTTTAATATAAATCAATTATATGTTTTCGCCGCACAGTTTCGATAAAAAATAAAGCAAAAACAAAGCAAACTAGCAATATGTAAATGTAACTCAACGTTTCGATCCAGGTTTGGATCATTTTCAAGAGCAATTGCGTCTGAAAATATATATAAACAAAATGCTCTTTCCCTCGACGGTTAGTTGCTTCAGTTCAATGTAGACCAGCATGGAACTCAGTCATTATTTTTAAAACTTTGCTTTACACTTAGCAAGTATGTTCTTTAAAAATATTATTTACTGTTTTATTAATTTTGTGAATTACCCATTACATTTTGTTTATATATATTTTCAGACGCAATTGCTCTTGAAAATGATCCACACCTGGATCGAAACGTTGAGTTACATTTAAATATTGCTAATTTGCTTTGTTTTTGCTTTATTTTTGATCGAAACTGTGCGCCGAGAACATATAATTGATTTATAATAAAATTACTATTACTACTAAACATTTCAGTATTTTATGAGCTATTGTATCAGTTTCATATCGACAAAAAGAAAAAATCATGTAGAATAGAAATATTCTAGGTCGGAAGGAATGATTAATCTTCATTATACAATATCTAAAGAAATGTTTCTATTTCAACTAAAAAATTAAACATTTCTTTTGACTTAGAATAATTCCATTGTCCAAGATTTTGTTTATTTTACGAGTGTGTAGTAATTGATTAAATGTATCGATATCTAATCAATTCCTAAACATTTAGATATTGCATGAGTCATTATACCAATTTCATATCCATAAAATTTAAACGATCATACAGAATACAAATATTCTAGGTCGAAAGAAATGTTTAAAATCCGAGTTAAAATACGTAGCTCCAAGTGCAAAGGTCTGGACTGCATTTTTATACAAGCTTAGAATTATCTGCATCTATTGTAAGATATAGGATATATCTTCTCCAGTTCGACCATAAGTGCCTAAAATCCGCAGTCTACTCAACATTCTTAAACATAGAAACCTATCTGCACGTGTATCGAATAAGCGAGTGTAAATTCAGTTACACGAACGGAGAAACGATAATGGTCAGAGTTAGCGGATACTCCTAGTATGCCAGATCGTCTTCGTCTCGCAAAGGTTTGAATAGATCCTACTATATCGAGTTCTCTCTTGCGGCGTATCCTTGTTGGCAATCCGAAGTGGTCATAAAGTAAATAACACTTGCAGCCCAGCGTGACCGGGCACGGTTCGTCCCTGTAGAAAATGGCGAAATTGTCGTTCAATCGATATTCGGCTCCATCTGACCTCGGCTGGCTCCCTCGGATGACGCGGTTCTTTGCATTCGGAGCGACGCGACGCTGCGTACAGCTGTAGGCACAGCTGACGGGAAGGCATGTCCATGACTACAGGGGTTGCGCGTGTTCTTTCTACCCTTCTTCCAGATCAGGGGGCCGTTTCGTTGACGTTCGGTTGCGAACGATTTATCCTGGCTCTGCGCCCGAGGGTTCTCGCACATCGCGCCAGCAGCGGATTATCAGACCCGGCTTTCGGGTAAAGAGCCGTTGATTGATGCGATTATCGCTTTACCGGAACGCGTTCGCGATGGAGTACTTCGTCGGAATATTTATTGCCCTCGCGATGCCGAAAAACCATATGACCGATTAGGAACAATCGATAACGGTACGTCTGCAACGGCAACACGGCTGCTACAGTAGCGTTTAGGTGGATATGTTTTGAACGTGTTCATGATGCCCGCGACATGTTAACACCTCTTACTAATCGCCACTCAAAGTGTACAGATAACAATGATGCGTTCGTGACGTTACGTTTCGTGTATACATGATCACGACAGACAACGCAGATACGACTAGGGATTGCAATCCCGCGCCATTTTCAATCCCGCGGAACCGAGGATTTAGTTCTTCAATCTAATATATGTATATTTAATAAAGAAACAAATTTGACTTAATGAAATAATCCACCACTACTGTTTGTCCTACACCACTACTGTTTATTCTTGCAATAAAATGTTGAATTTTGTTAAATAGACATATCAGAAAATTAAAAAAATCTAATTGATCGAACCAGTGCGCCGATAACATTAAATTTACTTGTTCTAACATGTTTGATTCGAACGTGAGATTGTTTTAAAAGCAGGAAGCGAGTGTTGCCGTTGTTTAATGCGAGCTAATTGGAGGTGCAGTGGTTCGAATTGTTAAAAATTGTCTTCGCTGTTTCTCTGTAAGCAGAATAGCCCGACTAACAAAAATCAAGGATATACTTTTATAGAATACTAGCAACCCCCGACACGGCTTCGCCCGTCCTAAATGTGAGTAGAATTTAGATTTTGATCTTATATATATATATATATATATATATATATATATATATATATATAACATCTATTTTTATATATATATATATATAATTGTATAATATATATATATAATATTTAAAAAATTGAAGGTCACCTTCAGTTCTATCAAAATAATGTAAATAAAACAAAAATGCATATGTCATTGTGTTGCACATAAAAAACAGTAATACTTTTTCCTCCATCATTTTTTTCTAATATTTACTATTTACACAAAAAATGCTGGCTAGCAATAGCCTGAACACCCTATATATATACAATCATCCATTTTAATATATATAGATTATCTCGTAGAAAGAAATTTGTTTTCGGACACGGGACACCGGCACGCGAGCGAAAGCGAATCGCGAGTTAAACACGAAAAGTGTGTATTTACCTGTCGATAAATTCCCGGTGACGAGATAAACGCGCCTATAGACGCGGAGAAACGTCTCCCCGGTAGTTTCATATTTCAACGAAAAGATTTACAAGATAATCCACTCAAGCAGCCGGCTCGTTCCTCCAGCGGGACAAAAGTATCGTAGGGACGTGCACGTGTGCGCTTGTACGCGGTGTATATAATGGCGAATAACGAAACCCTCGAGACGACTGAAAAGGGGCGTTGAGCGGGGAAGAAAATCTAATACAGTTCGGACAATGGCGCTACCTGTTTTCTCGAGGAACCGTGTCTCCTCCACTCGTCCGGTCGAGAGAGTTTGAGGTAGGTCGATCGACGAATGACTCACTCTTTGGTTTCTCTTGAACGAACCGGAGAAAGGGCAAGAGCGAGCGAACAAGCCAGTCGAGAAGAAAGAGAAAGAGAGAGAGTGAGAGAGGCCAGTCTCGGACTGTGTGGCTTCCACGGTGGGCAGAGCGCGTCCTATTATATCTGGTGTGGCTCATTAATATCGTGACATCCAATATCGTGTAATTATAACCGAACCTGTTGTCCGCGTAAGCACAGCCGGAACGAGCTCGTGAACCAATAATGAATCATCGACTGGGTTGGCCCGCTGCTCGTTATTCCGCAACTTTCCTCCATATTGGTTTCAACTCCGACTGCTTCTTCGTACGATAATTGGCCCCGCAGTATTTACTATAAGCCGAGGCATCATCGTTATCTCGCGAACTACGGATTGAAGGTTCCGAGCACTCGATTCTTTCCGCTAAAAATACTCAATCTTCAACCCTGCTGCGGCCCGAGCTCTACGTTTCAAATAATGTCAACCCTTAGTACTGAAATGGCGACTCCAAAGCGCGACTAAATATTTCTACAGTATTATTTAACCCTTAATTGGTCGCGTGGAGTGTCGCACACCCCAGGCTGTTAATTATCATTAAAGATATGTGTAAAAGTTGAGTTGATTGATTAATATGTAAGTTGAAATGTTCTCATTCATACAAGTCCGATTTTGCATGTATTTCGTGTTTTATTTTAATTTACTAATTGGGGGTGCTAAACACCCCACGCGACCACTTATGCAACTTTTTAAGCGCGCCCAATTAAGGATGTTCTGGGGGTACAATGGGAGACAAAAGTACAAGAAATTCGAAATCCATCAGTATATTGGCAAAGAAAGCCATTCACGAGTATATTTTGCATGAAAAAATAGATTAATTTAAAAAGCTTTCGTTTAATCAGTGAATTTCATGTTACATTTATTTTTTAATCAAATTGTCTTCATATTATAAAAAATTGTAAATGAATTTTCTGAATAATTGTACCCTCCGAATATTATTTATATTCTGTGGTCTACAGTATTGTCGCTTTTTCATGCTACTGAGACGTCAACACGATAAATTTGAAGTTTTGTAACAGTTTATAATTTTCTGCTCTGTAACTGTTTAGTGAATCCTAATAAATTTTGAACATAATTAAATACATAATTTTGAACATAATTAAATACATATTTTTGAACATTATTAAATACATAATTTTGAACATAATTAAATACAGAATTTTTAACATAATTAAATACATAATTTTTACTATATATAAAAAAACTGCAGTTTCTAGTTGCGTTTTTTCAGTGGAATTTTATGAATTCTCCATAAGAAGACGTGTTAAAATGTGCAAATTTTAAGTTGCTATAAATATTAAACGGTGTAGTGAATCTAACTCAAACTTTGGTAATTGCATTAATTTAGTAAGAATTATATCTTGTCGAATTTTCAAAAATTTTGTTGCATTTTTATATAGCTCCAGAACATCCTTAAGGGTTAAAACAGTTTTTACGTCGCTATTATGTTCGTATCCACTGACAGTGTTGGGCAATAAATAAATTTATTTAAATAACAATTTATTTGTTATTTGGATATTCAAATAAAAAGCAGAAATAATAATTTTTCATTTGAGCAAGTCTAAATGAATTTATTTAAAATAATAAAGTTAATTGTTATTTACAAATACAATTTTCAATTATTATTTGTATTAACAAGTAATAAATTAAATTGTATTTTCATTCATTAATCCACCCTCCAGACGAGCCCGAACACTGGCACATTGATTTCCACCTCAATCCAAATAATTAATAAATTACGAATATATTGGTGGAAATTCCATCAAAAAATAATCTATATAGTAAAAATGAAATGCTGTTCGTTGGTCATGACATCGCGTGAGAACGGCTGGACCGATTTGGCTAATTTGTTTGTTAAATGTTCGTTGTAGTCCGAATCAGGTTTTTAGAGTACAAAAAATTGGAAAAGTTACCCGGAAACATGAAAATTCGGAAAAACTAGAAGTGCTTTTTGAATCATATTTCAATACAACAAAAAAACGAACGTCTCAGCTTTTAATCAATATTTCAATATTAATTTACATTATCCACGTCTGTTTGCTATAATGATCACTGCGAAATGTTTTTTTTCTCATTTTTACATTGTTCACGTATATCCCACAGCTTTTCACAAATTCACAAAATGATCACAACCAAATTTATTGAAATTTGGACAGGACAACGCCCCTCAAGGAGGTACAACCCGCAGTATCGGGGATAGTTCTGGGACACTTATCCGCCAGACATTTGGGACATTTATGGATAAAATACTGTATATTCGATTTCTACGAAAAGTGATTCCAAATTTTTATCCGACAGTGTACATCCACCTGTCATATTTCAACTCTACATATATATAACGTTACGAAAATCGACTTTTGATCGCAGTCGGATCGTTTCGTCGCACAGTGCGGCGGGCTTATCGAACGTTGCGAAACCAATGGCACCTGGATTCCCAGTTGTGCCGAGAGATGACGGGGAACCGAGGAGCGGGTGCACATCATGGTTCCCCCGAGTGGTTTTACTGGAACGCGGTTTCCATATCGTCTTTGCGGGGCACTCGTTGCTTGTCGCTGAAATGGACAAAATTCGATAACTCAGTGAATTCTGCAGTAAATTTTTTAGAAAATTGGTATCTCTAGGTTGTTTTGGACGTAGATTTCAAATTTTTAATCGAAATTATAAAATTCAAAATGGTCGATTCAATATGGCGGACCGAAAAATTAAAAGTGAATGGATTTTTATGAAAATTGATATATACGAGTTATTGGGGATGATGATTTTGATTTTGTATTCTAAATCAGGTTTTTTGTGTTTTTTAGATTTTTACTTTTCTTTTTATTTATATTAATGCGGGAATATTTAATTTTATGTTTTATGTAGTTAACACAATTTTATTCTGCCTCTGTCTAAATAGTAATATTATGTTCTTCAAGATTTTCACAAGATTTGTTCAATTTCAATTGCGAGTTTTAAGGTTATCCTATATTCCATCTAGCGGACAAAATGTAAAGTTCGAATGTAAAAACGAGTACATTATATATCAACTTCTGTCAACGAGCACATATCAACTGGTATATTTATTTTTAAATATATTTATTTGTTAATAACAATTTGTTATTACGGTGGCGTCTAGGGTAATGCTAACGCCACGCTATGGGACAAACCGATGAAATCTGTGTAAAAATCAAAGAACTTTCGATAGAAATGAGATAGAGCAATGAAATTTTTTGTAAATTAAAGCTGAAACATTGTAGAATATGGCAAAAATAATGAGATTATGCTACGAATGTTTTCTAACCTTGAAAAAATAAAAGTTTAACTGTTCACAATAATTCGACATTTTGGAAAATTCTGTGTCGTAGAAAAATTTTGAGACCACATTTGAAATCAGCGTGAAAAAATCAAAGAACTTTCGATAGAAATGAGATAGAGCAATGAAATTTTTTGTAAATTAAAGCTGAAACATTGTAGAATACGAGAAAAATAGGTAGATTATGGTACGAATGTTTTCTAACCTTGAAAAAATAAAAGTTTAACTGTTCAACAATAATCCGATATTTTGTAAAATTCTGAGGTCGTAGAAAAATTTTGAGACCACATTTAAAATCAGCGTAAGAAAATCAAAGAACTTTCGATAGAAATGAGATAGAGCAATTAAATTTTTTGTAAATTAAAGCTAAAACATTGTAGAATACGGGAAAATAGGGAGATTATGCTACGAATGTTTTCTAACTTCGAAAAAATTAAAGTATAACTGTTCAACAATAATCCGATATTTTGGAAAATTCTGTGTCGTAGAAAAATTTTGAAACCACATTTGAAATCAGCGTGAGAAAATCTACGCGAAATGCTGTAGAGCATGTTCCAAAAAAATTTTTCCGCGCGTGGTATTTTAAAAACCACAATTTTCTCGAAATTGCGCAACTTCGACGAATTTTGTCGAGGTTAAAAAACATTCGTACCATAATCTCCCTATTTTCCCCATATTCTGTAAAGTTTCAGCTGTATGTAAAAAAAATGTCAGTCCTCTATCGCATTTGTATCGAAAGTTCTTCGATTTTGTCCACGATTTGGACGAAAGGTCCCACTGTGCGGCGGTGCAACGCGGTGCAGCGGAGTGTCCGCGCGTGGTCCCTCGTTGCAGCGTGACCGAGCGGTGGCCATTTCCTCCGCGCCCTTTCCGACGACACGTAACGCTTACAGGGGAATGCTGGTTCCCGTGGCGAAACGCAGCGAGCTTTCGTAATCCGATTTTCGAGCGGGCGCCTTCTCTATGCGAATGAACGAACGAACGATACGTATCAAGCCAGATAGCGGACGGTATCGAGCAGGCGAAGGCGGTTGTTCAAAGAGAAAGAAAACAAAGAGAAAGATACAGTGAACGAGAAAAAGAGAGTGAGAGAGAGAGAGGGAAAGTGACATAGAGGAAGAAAAGGAGGTGTATGCGTGAGACGCGAAGGAATAGTAGCAGGGGGGGGGGGAGAGAAAGAGAGAAAGCAAGAGTAGGAGGAGAATGAACGCAGTTGGGCGGCCGTGTCAGTGGAGTTCAATCTTAATATAGTGTGACCCCCACTGCCATTCGAGACACTGTCGGATGCAACTACGGTTGCAGAGCGCACGAGCGAGGGAAAGGGAGGAGAGGCCGGGAGGTAGAGCGGAGGAACGAAGCGAGACAGAACGCGAATGGCGAAGGAGGGAAGAGGAGGCCGCGGTGAACGGGTGCGTGCATTGCACCTTATTCCCCTGTCCGGCGAGTGAGCCTCGCTTGGTTATTTCAGAGACATCGGCCCCGAGAGAGCCGCGAGTCAGACGCGGCTGCGTGTATATATACAGGCTGATTCATAAATGTTATTTGAACAATGCACGCCCCGATGAATCGTCTCGTTACCGGGATGCAGCGAACCTGGGCGACTCTCGTACTCCTCGAGTAGCGGAAGAGTTACTCCTGGTCGAAACCATCGGGACGAATCTAACGATGGATCGGTTGGAAAAGAATGAAGAAACTAGTCTTGAATTTGCTTGGTTCGTTCGACGGAGCATAACTGTCTTAGGGTCGATTCATACATCTCCGATATCGGAGTCCGACAAAATATTCTTACCCAGGTTTAAGTGAGACACAACCGGAAAACTGAGTCCGATTTTCCTTCGAGTCGAACAGGCCATAACTAACAAATAAAAGGTTTCTATCCCTCCTCAGGCGATTTCGGCTTGGTTATTTAGCTATTAACAATTAAAAATCAACAACGCGTCTAATGAAAGTGTACGTTGTGTACGTCAAAGAGTTCAATGTTGTCCAACGATTTGTTAAACATTTTCACCTCGCTGAGGCCCCAAATGAGAATCAAGTTATGCATGCATTTATCACTCGATACGTGACTGTCGCGTTGTTAATAACTAAATAACGAAGCCGAAATCGCAATTTAATTCTTCATTTTCGTCTTATATCATCGTTAAGAACCAACCCTTAAATTTTCTCCCACCTGTAGTCGAACACCCTGTATATCGATATATTGAATAATGCAAACAATATACAGGGTGTTCGACTACAGGTGGGAGAAAATTTAAGGGTTGGTTCTTAACGATGATATAAGACGAAAATGAAGAATAAAAAAATTGCGATTTCGGCTTGGTTATTTAGCTATTAACAATTAAAAATCAACAACGCGTCTAATAAAAGTGTACGTTGTGTACGTCAAAGAGTTCAATGTTGTCCAACGATTTGTGAAAGAAATGTTCACCTCGCTGGGGCCCCAAATGAGAATCAAGTTATGCACGCATCTGTCGCTTGATACGTCACTGTACGCGTTGTTAATAGCTAAATAACGAAGCCGAAATCGCAATTTTTTATTATTCATTTTCGTCTTATATCATCGTTAAGAACCAACCCTTAAATTTTCCCGACAAAATATTCTTACCCAGGTTTAAGTGAGACACAACCGGAAAACTGAGTCCGATTTTCCTTCGAGTCGAACAGGCCATAACTAACAAATAAAAGGTTTCTATCCCTCCCCAGGTGAACTATCGGTAGCTCTCCTTTATAACTTCATGGTAATGAGAAACATTCCTACTCAAGTTGCCTCAAAAATCGGCCGGAAGTGCATGGATACCGAAAAACGCCGGCCGGATATGTATGAATCCCCTTAAGGTCCATTTATGCTACACGGACGGATCAGCCACGGACAGAAAGACAATGCTTAAGGGATAGAAATAATTACGTATTTCTCGATCGTAAATTTTTAATATAAATAGATATATTGCAATAATTAAATTAACTCAACGTTTCGATCCGGTTTTGGATCATCTTCAAGAGCAATTGCGTCTGAAAAATTGACAAATGTAATGGGCATTTCGCGAGAAGAACAAAATTGTAACTAATATTTCAGAAGAAGAAACCATGCTTGCTATGTATAAAGAAAGGTTTTAAGAAATTGAAAAATGAGTTCCATGCTGGTCCAAATAGAACTGAAGCAAAACCGTTAAGAGAGCGTAAACACCGAAACATTGGAACGACGCATGTAGGCGTTTCACCAATCGGAGTTTATGATCTATAGGTTTTCAATCGATGTTAGGCGGTAAATTCAAATTGGAAATACTTGCCAAAACCAATAAACAGCACGACCGCTTGAATACCATGATTTAATTATGGTAAAAAAAAATTGACATTCAAGTATTTTTGACCAAAGATGTCAGAAAACACAAAGTGTTTAATGGAGGAACAAAGAACATGTTAATACTCCATATATAAATAGAAACTATATTCCGTCGGAATATGGTGGCCAGAGTCCCTATCCCTTAAGCATTTAAGGGATAAGCATGTCAGTTTCTGACAGTTTCTGACAGCTCTTCTTTTCTGCTGTACTACACAAACCGGTGTATTGCTGACAATTTCTAAGGATAGTTAGTACCATAGCGGCCTATAATTCTTAGATTTTTCTGACAGCTCTTCTTTTCTGCTGTACTACACTCACCGGTGTATTGCTGACAATTTCTAAGGATAGTTAATACGATTGCGGCCTTTAATTCTTAGATTTTTCTGGCAGCTCTTCTTTCTGTCCGTGGATGATCCATCCGGGTAGTACAAATGGACCTTTACTGTCGTCTCCGCGTTGCGGTTTGGTGACTAGAGAAGTTAGGGATACCTATTCCTTCGCGTTCGTCAGCAATTTATTTGATAGGAAGCCAGTAATTAGTATTCGCTAGTCTGTGCTTTAACAGCGTGGCAATTCGCAAACAATTAATTCGTGGTCTTGTTGGAGCGAAGTGCGCTGTTAGCATAGAGCTTTCTCCGTGTGATTTGTACTGCCACGCTGAGTACGCTGCTCGGAAATGTCATTATCGTATGTACTTCCATCTGCTGGAGCTTTCGAATCCAACACTTCAATGTTGGCGACGACCCGCGATTGTCCCGCCACGGTTCGAAGATTACCGTTGGCAGGTGCGGTTTGATAAAAGTTGCAGGGGGCGGAATGCTTGAATTGGTGTTCGAGAATTTCTGAATCACCCTGTACACGAGCAAGTATAGATGTTGCCCGCTCGTACGCGATGCGTGCACACACGCGGGATTGTTCGGACGAGTGTCATCGATCTATTTCGAGAAGAGGCTGGAATTTCTGGCCTTCGAAGCGTCGAGAAGCGTCCGGGAGGAGGGAGACAAAGAGAAACTGAGAGGGAGATAGCGGCGGAGAAAGATCGAGGGGAAAGGTGGACATAGAGAGGATCCCCAAGCCACACCTGCGCAATAGATCCGTGCGACACGGTGGTCGGCGCAGGAGTGACCACTCGCTCGCGACCAAACTACCGCGCCGGCACGAGCTACGCTCGTTCGATCTCAAAGGACACGTACCATTGGCCCGGCGAACCACCAATGGGCGCCGGCTTTTCCTGGAAACTGCTGGATGTCACCATAGCCAGATGCGTCGGATGCACGTAGATCGCGATAAACCCCATTATATTTTACTCCGCTGATTTTTTGTTCGCGCGATCGAGAACCGCCCCCGATCGATTTTCCAATTTCCAGTCGGTGGGAACAGCATTTCCCAGCTGAAACGATTTAGCTTTTGAGTGCACCATCCGTCTTTTGTTTTATTATGCTGGGAAAGCCCAACTGGGATTATTAGCAACGTGTACAGTGGGTAAAAGAAGTATTGGCACAGGTACAATTGACGCCTTATGGTCCGATCACTTGCTGTACCTTTACCATAAACAGCATTTACGTTTTCCGCTGCTTCAGCCGCAGTATGTCGAAATTTGAAATCGTACAAGTAAATTATACGAATTTCCTTATTCTCCATGGTGATATAACTTCAACGCCATTTGTCGTGGCAAAACTAAACTACAAAGACTGGAAGTTTCAAATGTGAAAAACGATCATTTCAATTGCAACAATCTAATAGATATAAAGTGAGTAAAAAAAGTATTGGCACACTCTTAAAAAGGCGATAATTTTTTTGATGTCGTATTATACTATTTGAATTTTTTTGGGAAGCTAGAGCAATTAGTTTACCACAGGATGCGAAAAAAATTTTGTCACAAATTGCAATTCATCGGAATTGTAGCAGAAATACTAAAAGTTGCATTTTACAACTTTTTTATGTGGGCCAATATTGAAAATTTTCCTTTTATTTTTGCTTTATATTTTATATATTAGTTAGATTATATTATATGTTGATATTGTATATTTTAACTGTGAAATACGTATTTACAGTAGTACCAACATCAATTATTTGCTGAATTACAATTAGCTATAAATAAAAAAATTTCCACAAACAATGGTACAAAAGTAATACGAAAATAAATTTATCTAAAACCGTCCGACGAGTGACCGAAGTTGTTAAAAGATGAAGGACATCGAGGTTAATATTTCAAGGAAGTACAGTGACTCCCATTAATATTCGGACGCTATAAAAAAACGATAACTGGTTTAACATTGAAACTACAGGACTTGAATTTTTATTGGGAAGCTAGAGCAAATAGTTTGCTACAGAATGTGGAAAAACATTTTTTTAAACATTGCAATTGATCGGAGTTGTAGCAAAAATACTAAAAGTTGCATTTTGCAACTTTTTTATGTGGGTCAATATTGAAAATTTTTTTAATGCGATTTGTAGAGCTTTCTCAGTTATATGCACTGGTAAAGTTTCATCGAAGTCGGTTGATGCGAGAAAAATGACAGGCATTGAAAGATGTAAGAATCTGCAATTATGGGTCGAAAATTGTGAAAATCTGCAATTTTTAACATATTTAAACGTTTATAGCTCATCGCAACGTCGACCGATTTTGACGAAATTTTCAGAATATGTTTAATTGACACAGGTCTACAAAACGCATTTTTAAAATTTTCAATATTGTAATGTATGTATGTAATAGTTTATTTGTTCCCATTACGGGTTACAAAGAGTCTCATTCCCTTTACAATTTAGTTTCGTTTTATCTGTCTGCATAATCTATTAGAATCTATCAAAATATAAAATATAAAATATACAATATCAACATGTAATATTATGTAACTAATATATAAAATAAAAGGAAAATTTTCAATATTGGCCCACATAAAAAAGTTGTAAAATGCAACGTTTAGTATTTTTGCTACAATTCCGATGAATTGCAATTTTTGACAAAATTCTTTTTCGCATCCTGTGGCAAACTAATTGCTCTAGCTTCCCAAAAAAATTCAATTCGTATAATACGATATTTAAGAAGTTATCGATTTTTTTTAAGAGTGTGCCAATACTTTTTTTACCCACTGTACATATCTGTACATGCTAACATTACAATGACAACTTATAAACTAGGATAAGTAACATAATTAACAATTCTAATACAACACTTTAGATACAAACAGTGAGATTTGAGAAAACTGTGAATAAGAAATAAGGGACAAAGAGAAGGTCCACACAAAAAAGCATCTATTGTGTAAGGTGGATAGTAACCTTTGCTGCATAGTTTGTGAATCAGCGCCTCTCTATTGTTATCATAGATCGGGCACTGCCATAATATATGATAATGATCCTGTATCGAACAACCACATTTAATTTTAAAAAGGGAGGCCTTCAGTTGATAGTGTTCAGATCGAAGTCTGTTAATCCAGCAGATGAAGTCTCTAGGGAGTCATAGATGAGAAAACCAAGGTTTAGACCCAGAGTGATAAAAGGAACAGAATATTTTTTGCCCTTAAACCCTGCTTCTTCAAGAATATAATTGTATGTTAACATTCTAGCTAGTTTCTTAGAAATAGTTAGGAATATTTATGAATAGTCAGAGTAGGGAACTAGGATGTTGGAAGAAATAGATAACGAAGATGCTCCTTTATCTAATACATCAACTTTTTCACCATCCGTCTCAATAAACTTCATTCTCCAAATCTGTCCATTTTATGGCTGTTTCGAGTAATCTGATATTTTGCAACTCCTCCGCAAAGAAGTACACATGACTAATTTGATAACGCAAACTGGCCAGTCATCGACACATCGTATAAAATTCCGGTTTTCGTTCGAACAAGTTAATTAAATTTGTATTGCAGCTGATCGTGAAGAACCTACGCTATAGATAGTTTGATGAAGGCTCGAGCTTTTAGTTCAATTTCTCGATTCGATCCAAGATCGGTGTCTGCAGTAAAGGGAATCGAATAGTCGACGAAGTGACGCAGGGAAAGTGAATTGGGTTTTCGCAAAATCACAGAAGAGTTTGCAACTTTATCGGCGTTCTTGGAGTTTCCTCGGATGTTCCGGCGACTTGCATAAGGTTGCTGATGAGAGCGAGAGAGAGAGAGAGATAGCGAGAGGGAGGGGGGCGACGAGCACACGGACAGCAAGGCGCGGCAGGAGAGGAGAGGATGAAGTGGTTGTGGATCAGGCGGTGGTGGGGCGAGCGGTTGTACTCGGCCGTTGCATTGTGGGGGTGTTGGCCTTCAACTTGACGGCGCAGTTTCACTGACCTGCCTGAGAAACTCGTGATATCCGCGCGGCTCGTGCCCCACGAGCGGACATGCAGACGCACGAATGTCCAGGGATGCCAAAGGGTACCGCTACTTAAGGGCCCACGAGTCCTAAATAAACTTACCGTGATTCACCCACCGACCCGACATTGTTTCAGTTTCGGCGCGCCAGCGATTTTGAAAATCATTCATCCTGCTTAGGGTCGATTCATACATATCCGGCCGGCGTTTTTCGGTATCCACGCATTTCCGGCCGATTTTTTTAGGTAACTTGAGTAGGAATGTTTCTCATTACCATGAAGTTGTAAAGGAGAGCTACCGATAGTTCACCTGAGGAGGGATAGAAACCTTTTATTTGTTAGTTATGGCCTGTTCGACTCGAAGGAAAAGTATCGGAGGAAAATTGGACTCAGTTTTCCGATTGTGGACGGTCTCACTTAAACCTGGGTAAGAATATTTTGTCGGACTCCGATATCGGAGATGTATGAATCGACCCTTACACGAAATGCATTCTTTTCATTACTTTCGCGGAATTGTCCAAGGGTCCCGTGATTAGGTGACTTCGTTTAATGCTTTTTAACCCTTTGCACTCGGTTGTCCCCTCTGAGGCACCATTAATAATTGCTGTAACGTTATTCAAAATATATTGTTTGCATTATTCGATATATCAATATACAGGGTGTTTGGCTACAGGTGGGAGAAAATTTAAGGGTTGGTTCTTAACGATGATATAAGACGAAAATGAAGAATAAAAAAATTTCGGCTTGGTTATTTAGCTATTAACAATTAAAAATAAACAACGCGTCTAATAAAAGTGTACGTTGTCAAAGCTTGCGCCCTCATTTTCCAATTTCTCAACGATTGTAAACTACACATCTAGTGGATACTAAGTCTGTTTCTGTTCTAAAACTGTAAACCTATTGTAAAATTGTAAAAGCCGAAATAAACCTTTAATAGGTTTCAGTGGCTCAAATAAAAAAAAAAAGTGTACTTTGTGTACGTCAAAGAGTTCAATGTTGTCCAACGATTTGTGAAAAAAATGTTCACCTCGCTGGGGCCCCAAATGAGAACCAATAGTGTTAATTTCCGATTCGTGTCTACGAGTGGGAATTTGTTCGCTGGCGAGTCGTAAGTGGACGTAACAAAAAATATCGTGTTTCAAAAGTTTCGGCCGCTTTGTCCACGGACGGGTCGTGCTTAAATCAGTAGAACGAGAGGTAAACGAACGACTCTATTTCTCTGGTGTCCTTTTCGGTTTGGCGCTGTCGATACCGCCCACGGTCGTCGCCGAGGAAAGAGACGAGTGGCTCTCGGTCGAGGCATTTGGTGGCTGTAATTAAAGCAAAGGCGAGCAGATGGCCCCCGGAGTTCCTGTCCCACTCGGACCATTTTTTCTGCCCTCTCGGAAATGCTACCTCGGGTGCTTCCAAGAAGTACAGTAGCTTCAAGATTTTAGCGTTTTGTGACAGGAAACGTCCTTTTATGGGAAGTCCCAGCTACCGATATGTCCCGACGCCGTTCAACCCAGCGCACAGTGCGGCATGTAAATGGACATTCGAGACAAAAATCATAACTTCTAAACTAATCAATTTTTGACATAAGTACCTTAATAATTTTTTAAAGAGAATACAAAGATGCATCGATTAATGCACCAACAATATAAGGTTCCATTAGTACAAAAGTTTATTTTAATTTCTTTTTTAATGAAGAGCTTTTTACGATTAGTTGTTATTGCAATTTGTTGTCAACTGTATACTGTACAACTTTTGTTGGAAATATTTTTTATTATACGGTTAAATTTAATTATATCTACTATAATGTATAATTATTTGACAATACACAACACCGTATTTTTTACTAGTATTAAGTAATGGTTAATACAAACTGCTAGATAAATCCAGAATTTAACTAAACGGCATATTACTCAGGAACCATAATACTTTTAATATAAATATAATATGTACATGTAAATAAAAAGTTTAATTATATAAAGATAAACTATTAAAAAATTTAATTATTTGCTATTCTTAATATAAATATAAATAATATATAGATATAAATAAAAAGTTTAAGTACATAAATGAAAACTATTCAAAAATTCAATTATTCCTTTCAGTTTTTGTCTAACTTTTGATCATTTCTGGGAATAAGTGTGTTCGGATATTCAAGCTTCAACCAAATCGCGATTATAAATGCATTTCTCTAACCAAAATTAAATAACATCTAGTCTTGCAATTTATCGGAGAAAAAAATTATTTAGCAATATACTACAACATCTTGTTGATACAGAACAGTCAAAATTATAGGATGTGCATATGATATTTGGTCCCCTCAGGGTTTCAAATCCATCTACCAATCTCCCTTCTTTCCACTCTCTCTAACGCCAAATTTCAGCTTATTTCAGCCTAAGTTTCAGCGGGACCTACTTTTTATTACGGTGGGTTCCGAACCACCTTAAAATTATAGGATGCTTTGAACCGTTTTTTTGTAAATTACATTTTAAGGAAAAAATGCAATTCCTAAATTGCCAGTTAAAATTATGCATACCTCTGGTCAAATTCTCCATATCTAAAAAAAATTTTTTTTTTTTGGCTTAAATGCAATGATTAATGTTTTGTTAATTTCCATTACAGACACAATATATTTTTTGGTATTCTCTTGATAATGATCTAAATTGAGATCGAAACGTCGAGACAAATTATTGTGCCTATTTAGCAAATTGTGTAAATAGTAATATTTGATCGAACCAATGCGCCGAAAACGTTTTAATTTTGCTTAAAGCTTCATACGATCGCTATACTTTAACGGTCTCCGTATCTAAGTTGTAACAAACAGTATAGAACAAAAACGAACCTAGAAGAGCAATTAGGGCACGAATAATCTAACTTTTTAGTATTTATACTACAATAAACTCTTGGCTGTTGCTGATCCCTTATTGATTTTCTTGGATATTGCTTTTTACGTACACATTCCTCCCTTTCCGACTAATGATTTTGACGGATAATTAGATTACAATTAAACCATGATTATTTTGATTTTTGTCCATTGCATGCCGCACTGTGCAGCGGGAAGAAGATGTATCCTACAGAACCGGATCGCGGTTCGATATCTATCGGCTGGTGGACGCGCTCGATCTCTGATAGCGGTTCCCGGAATCATTGTCGTTTCGGGGTAACGAGCTTGGCAACTTTGGCGTAGATATTGCGAATCTGTCGATAACGCGGTCCGCTGTATATGCATGCGAGTATGTTTGCTCGCGAGGTGCACTATGACCGCTAGTTTCTGAGGCGCGTGTATAATGCAGCTGCTGGCTATAGAGGCGTGTAACTATTGATCCTGCGGCCTTTGGGGAGCTGCTGCTGCTACTACTAGCGGCTGCTGCGGATTTCAGCGACGTCACTCGAGACAGAGTGACGTATCGTGGGAATAGGAGGTCCAAACTGCCGTGGTCGTTGAGGCCTTTGCTCCTTATTGTACTTCGCCGTTCAACAGAGCCCACGTGAGCTCCCGTGCATCGGTCACGCGTGAGTGGCACCTCCGACGAATAAGAAAGAAATCGACGGAATAATGAGCTCGGTTTAGCGATGCGAACGCGAAACCATGTCATTATACTCTTCTTAGCCACGCACCGGCGCCTCCTCGAGAACATGTTCACCGTCTCGCTCCTGTTACAAGCCGTCGAATCCGATGTTCTCAACGAGATCGTCGTTCCTACTCGTTCCTACTTGTTCCTAATCGTTTGCTACTCGGATGGGGCGGCAAGATCGACTGGGATTTTGTTTGTTCATCACTCGGAATTTGTCGGTCGTTATTGGGAAAAGGTCCTGTTAAATTGGAACTTTCAATCGATCGAAAGTCGGAGCCGGTCAGATCAAATCGGTGCAGTCTCGATTCATTTCGATCTGTACTCTCCTTTCGTCCCTGGCGATTTCGCGGTGCGTACAACAGAAAGAACAAGAGCAATAAGAACGTTTCTACGACGAAGAAAGGACGAAGGATCGACTCGTTCCTAATCGTTCCTAATCGTTTGCTACTCGGATGGCGTGGCAAGATCGACTGGGATTTTGTTTGTTCATCACTCGGAATTTGTCGGTCGTTATTGGGAAAAGGTCCTGTTAAATTGGAACTTTCAATCGATCGAAAGTCGGAGCCGGTCGGATCAAATCGGTGCAGTCTCGATTCATTTCGATCTGTACTCTCTTTTCGTCCCTGGCGATTTCGCGGTGCGTACAACAGAAAGAACAAGAGCAAGACAACGTTTCTACGACGAAGAAAGGACGAAGGATCGACTCGTTCCCGGTCGATCCTCTCTTTCGTCCTCCTGGTCCCTTCGATAGAAGCAGACAAAGGCACAGGCGCCTTACGTTCTCTCCAACGAGGCCTCTTTCTCTCCGTCTCTCTTTCTCTCTCTCTCTCCACTCTCTTCTCTGTCTCACCTCACCTTGGCCGCGGCCCTTCAACTGTCTGCGACCCACGCCCCACCTCCTCTTCCTCCATCCGAACCACCACCATGATCACGTTAGCAGCCACTTTCTTCAACCACGAGCTGCAGCCATCGTCTTCTTCTTCGTCTTCTTCGTCTTCTTCTTCTTCACCACCTTGTGCGTCTTCCTTCGCCTTATTCTCTCTTTCCTTTCCTCGCGGCACCATACCTGCAACAGCCATTCCTATCCGAGTGCGTATGTACCGATCCTCGTCCACCTGCCTTCCCAGAGTTATTTAGCCAACCGAACCGACTCGGTTCGCCCTAGCAAATTTCCGGAACGGAAACTCGACTGATGAAACCGTCGTTTGTCAGAAAAACGGTCATCTGGTTAAGCGTTGATCGTGTCTCCAGCTTTTCGGACTACCTTGATCGAGATTGTTACCCCGTTAGGTGTGCATTTGGTTTTAGGAATACGTATGGTGTGGATGATGGCGTGGACGTCGGTGCGTTTACTTTGAATTGAGGTCTCTAATAGATTATTGTTCACTTACAAGGAGAGTGCAAGGACCACGTCATATCGATTTAGTTGAGACTTTGTATACTTATAGATCTCGATCTCCCATTTGCGAATATACAGGGTGTCTCAAAACTAGTGTAGGAGTGGAAAATGGGAGGTTGTTTGGGTCATTTGAAGCGACAGTTTCCTTTATAAAATTGCGGCCGTGGCTTTGTTTAGGAGTTATTAAAGAAAAACACGGACCAATCACAGCGCGATGTAAACATGCGATGGCACGTTCGACCAATTGACAGTTGGCGCGTCGGTCCGGCTGTGCTAATTCGCGTCTAGATCGCGCTGTGATTGGTTCGTGTTTTTCTTTAATAACTCCTAAACAAAGCCGCAGACGCCATTTTTGTAAAGGAAAATGTCGCTTCAAATGACCCAAGGAACCTCCCATTTCCCGCTCCTACAATAGTTTTGGGACACCCTGTATACCATTATAGGCGCAAACGCTCAATAGTTTTTGAGATATTCATAAACAAAGTTCTTACATTACTGCTTACATTTGCTATTATAGAGGAGGTATACAACGAACGAAAATTCGCTGTGTAACATTGACTTGTCTATATATGAGATTGCACATTCATTACAAGTTAAAGAACAAATCGAAGAAGGCACACACGAAGATTCTGTAGAGGATTATTAGAAAGCTCACGCAAGAAACTGATGCACCAATCGCTTAAAAAATCAGTGCCCAACCGTATGTGAACAAAATATTTGTTTATGCGCACCAATTTTGAAACTTCTGCTGGAATATGCATGGTATGCAGCCAGATTAACAGCAGAGAGCTATTTTATTAATTTCGGTTACTTTATATATAATTTGTTATACTTTTGTTCTTTAACTTGTAATAAATGTGCAATCTGTTACATACAAGTCAATGTTACACGGCGAATTTATTTATAATTTATTAATTCTTTCGTTTTTTAACTTGTAATGAATGTGCATTTCATATACAGGGTGTCCCACATAAATGATAACACCTAAATATCTTTCGTATTTACAGTCCTATCAGAAAACTTCAGAGGACAAAGTGACGCTATTGCAGGGGGGCAATATGAAAATGAAGAAAAAAAATTTTTATGTCGTGTTTTTAAATGAAATTGCAATGTCACCGACGTTTTTTTAGATGGAATAGTATATTTTTTTTGCGATAGCATGATAGACAATAAAAAACTGAATTTAGTGGATACCACCTTTTTGACCTTGAAATGACCTTGACCAAGAATAATCATGTTGAAGCCGACGTAAACAACGCGCAATCTTTGCTGAAACACGTAAGTTTTAAACTTCCACATTTCACCCGCTTCAACATGATTATTCTTGCTCAAGGTCATTTCAAGGTCAAAAAGGTGGTATCCACTAAATTCAGTTTTTGATTGTCTCAACTAAATCGGTGTGACGTGGTCCTTGCACTCTCCTTGTTAGATATCATTCATAACAGTTCGTTAAGATCTATTTAATTATTAAATACATGTTTCTTGTTAAACGCAACCATATGTTTATAACCATCCACATAAAGAAGCTTCGAGAACAGAGAACACAAATACTTGAGACAACTAGGCCGGTCGAATACTTTTAGCGATTTCTATTAAGATAGAATCGTGTCGAGACTTTGAACTACTTTAGAGCATCTTTCCGACGAAGAGACCGTGGATTTCATTTTTCCCATAGGAAAGGTTTCTTCTGGTAATCAAAACTGGTGTTATGGGGTTTATTCTTCAGGGTCTACTATTGGCAAGAAACTTGCGAAGTTGGTAATCGTGGGGTACCTACGGTAAAACCGTTTTTGTGGTAACTATTCAGTCAAGATGAGTTTGTTCAACTATTCATGGGTAACATGAGTTGAAATAGTTTTAGTGATAGTTTGCAGATAGCCGTCGTGTGGCTTCGCCGAAGGGACTCGCAGAAATTTAAGCACGCGTTCAGGTGGTAACGAACGGAACCTTTTTTGTTGCTCGCCTCTTTCTTACATCTCTTCGAAATATATTTGACTTTGCTTGGTATGTAATTATACTTAATCACACCTAAGCAAGTGCGTAAGAAAACTTTGTGTTCAAATTTGTTTCCCTTACATTTAAACATGCAATAGTTGTTACTTTGAAAACTGTATTTTATTTTATTTTTTAGAAGTTCTTTTTTCTCATTTTTCTTACAGGCGCAATTTCAAAAATTATCTTGAAAATGGTGGAAATCAGCACCGAAACGTCGATTTTTTTTTTTATTAGCAAAATTACTTATTGATTAATTTACTTTGTTTTTCTAATGATCGAACCGCAGCGCCGAAATCATTTATTAATTGTTACAAGCAATAATACGATCGATATAAACTATTTTAATTATACGAATCTTTCGGAATCATTCGCAAAATCTGATTCGACTAACGTCGATTTTTTTGTTTATTAGCAAAATTGCTTATTGATTAATTTACTTTGTTTTTCCAATGATCGAACCGCAGCGCCGAAATCATTTATTAATTGTTACAAGCAATAATACGATCGATATAAACTATTTTAATTAAACGGATCTTTCGGAATCATTCGCGAAATCTGATTCGCCTAACGTCGACGTCCTAGATCACCAGAAAATGGAGCAGTTCGACCTCATCGATACCAATAAGCAAAATCTATTCGCACAAAGCAAGAAATGTAAGAAAAATATTTTGGAACGCGGTTCGTCTCATACCCTTGGCCGGCGTCGTAAATTCCGATTCAAGGATTCGATGTTGCGCTATCAACGCGCACATGAAATCCAGAGCGCTCGCCAATACCACGCAGTTTCCTTCGAACGCTCCAGAATTGGGCAAGGTTACGACCCACATCAACTCGGAACACTATGATCCTGCCACTTGACTTCTATCGGTGTCTCTTCAGCCTCAGAAAGTTTCTCCAGAACACATAATTTCGTTTAACCCTCGTACGTTCTTCAAGGTGAAAATTCATCCATTCAATATATTCGCATCCTGTAAAATTATTCATCCTTTCACGTCTACGTCGTGAGATGTATTTCTTTAAAATGTGACGCTATAAATGAAACATAATATGTTGATTGAACGTGTATGATAAGAATGGGTGAATTATTATCCAGTCTCTTTTATGCAGCTACTTTTAGGAGCATATGAGGGTTAAGGGGATAGAGTAATCACGTGACATCACTAGAATATTACTAGATTTTGAGCCGAAACATGGGTTTGCGGGCTTCGGTTATTTGACCTTATGCGAGCATATTTTGAGCTGCACAAAGGTTCATTCGATAGAGGAAGGTTAGACGCAGTGCGCTGTGCCCCATCATACGAGGCAAAAGGTCTTTTACAGGCTGAAAAATAAGTCCAAAGTAGAGCAAAAATCGAGAAAAAAAACCGCAGATTCCAATGTATTTTGCTGTCACAAAACGATTTTTCTGACTGATATTGTTACGATGACACGAGATGAAGTTGCTTTCCCCTGTGAACATATCGCAGAGATCGAGCGTTAGATCGATATTGCGGTATCCGAACAACGAGGTTGTTGATTAAAAGAATAGAGTCGTCAGATCCTTTCGAACGATTGAAGCGAGAACACGCATCGACGATTACATTAATTCTTTGTTCACTGTTGTACAATTAATAAATAATTGTTATTCTCTACAATAATGATTTCACCGGCAAGACCGCGCCGAAGTCTTCAAACAATATGATGGGGCACAACTGATACATGGGGAATGAACCTTTGTGCAGCTCAAAATATGCTCGTATAAGGTCAAACAACCGAAGCCCATGATTGCATTCATAGTGCGTTCATGAAGCCAGAGTCTAGAGCAAGCCCAGAGCCAATTTTAGTTCAGCTAGTTAGACGAGATGGTTCCTAGTCAGGAGAACTGTCAACGAAGATTCGTAACAACAAAAATATAACAAAAATTGAAGCCACTCGGATCTACTAATAGCAATAAAGATATTAATAAAAAGAATATAAATATGTATGCTCATCATCGTTGCCAAATTGGTTTTACGCGCGGAGGTTGGTCACAATGAAAAATACGAGTCACGTGGGGCCCCTACCCCCCTAAACGTATATCGAATAGTTCGATCTAATCAAGCATTTCATATGAAAAACAAAAAGACAACGGTACCGGTACTAAGCTGATGAGAAGAGTAAAAATGACGAACGAATCTCTTCTTTCCCTATGAATAATTCATTTTTCTCCGTTGACTATGACAACGTGTGCTCGCACGGGGACCGAATAACATCATGAATAAAAGAATCGAACTTCCCTCGAGAAAGTGCGGAAAAACTCTGACTCTCGTGGTCGTAAATTACACAGAAGTCGCGGGACGATGATCGAAGGTCAGGATGGCGTGGCGGAGAGAATTTTAGCGAAAAGTTCTGCAGCGGGCTGGGAGTAGGTATCGAGTGTCAATGACTGTTCACGCAGACGTATAGAACCGCCGTGAGGTGAAATCAGTCGTAATTCTAGCTGGCAAATTGTTAAGACGAGTGCTCGCCACGGCACAAGGGTAACCATTATTATCCGTAATCTGAAGAAGCATAAAATTTGCCCAAGGATCCCGGCCGGGATGCCTCGGGCACGTCGTAGAACACCGGCAAAAGACGTAGGATTCGATGGGAATAAAAATGATGGGGGGTAAGGCTAGTTGGAGCGAACCGAGTCCGCGGAAACCACGGAAAACAGTGTTTACGGTGGAATCCTGATAAATTGAATTACCCCGGGACCACGGGAAAACGATGGGGCAACGATGTAGGAGACCGGTCCTCCCATCGGGTGCCGTTAATTGGCCCTGCTCCGGTCTCCGCGTAATTGCTTCAATCGGCCTGGTAATGCGTACGAATTTCGAAACTTTCAAAATAAATCCTTCGCGTCCCTCTAAACACTGCATGCATTTCTGCGCGCAAATAGAGACCGAGCATCAGCAGGGGTACTCAGAAGCAACAACCGACAAAATAATTACTGAACGAGGGAGCGTAATAGTTGGAATAATTTAATTAGCAACGGAGCTGGCATCAGATGCTACGTTTTCCAATTAGCAAAATACATTTGCTTGCGTGTTTACACTATTTTTGATCAGTTCAGACATTCTCGGAATCAAGAATTAAGGTTATGGAATTGTAAGACCTTTCGGTGGCCAGTTGTGATTGTCTGCTGACTTTAAGCTTCGGTGACAGGAATGGAAAATGGAGTTCGACATTCGTGATACAATTAGTTCTCTGCCAAGTAACATCGATTTTAAATAGAAGACAATTTTAGAGAGCCTCTGTTCGCACGAAAGAATTGAACGACAGAACTTATTTCTCGATTCCCATTCGAGGCCTTTGAAAACCGACAAAGATTCCTGTCTGCGTTCGCGAGCTTATCGGAGCCCAGCGGGTTTTCACGTTTCGCCGAGAATCCCAAGGTGGAATCCTCGGGCTGCATCAATTGCTGCGCCGAAGCGTTGCATTCAGGGTCGAGGAAAGTTAAAGAGGGAGGTGCGCGAGGTATGCAACCGCTGAATGAATATAATCGCTGAAGGTAAACCGGCTCGCAGGAAGAAACGAGACAAGAGAAGGTTGTGTACAATGGGTTCCGAAAATAAAGCATGATCGATGGGACCGAGACGAGATTTACCCTTCTGCGCTCGAGGACGCTCGCGCTGATCGCGGTTCGCCTTGTTACGAAATCATTCTCCCGGCAACGTTAGCCTGCTCTCGTTACTTGTCTTGTACACAAGTTTTCATATTGTCCGGCCACACTGGCATCGCTGTACAGGGAGTAAAGAAACGTTTGGTCATGGCTGCTATAGGCGTATTCTACTTCTTCGGATTGGTGAAGATCTGTGAAAAGAGTTGCCGCAAAATTGTCCTTGAGCTTGAATTTCAAGGTCAAATATTATAGTATTCTATAAATCATGGGGACAAAAAGTGTCAAGGGAACCATGAGTGAGTTGAGTTTTGACCCATGGTTCCCTTGACACTTTTTGTCCCCATGATGCATAGAATACAATGCAACAACAGAAAAATTTGCCCTTGAAATTGAAGCTCAAGGACAATTTTGCGGCAACTTTTTTTATAGTATTCTATAAATCATGGGGACAAAAAGTGTCAAGGGAACCATGGGTCAAAACTCAACTCACTCATGGTTCCCTTGACACTTTTTGTCCCCATGATTTATAGAATACTATAAAAAAAGTTGCCGCAAAATTGTCCTTGAGCTTCAATTTCAAGGGCAAATTTTTCTGTTGTTGCATTGTATTCTATACATCATGGGGACAAAAAGTGTCAAGGGAACCATGGGTCAAAACTCAACTCACTCATGGTTCCCTTGACACTTTTTGTCCCCATGATGCTCAGAATACAATGCAATAAAAAAAATTAACCTTAGAAGTCAAAGCCGATGACCATTTTGCGATAACTTCTTTTTACAAATTTTCATCGATCAGAAGATGTAGAATACGCGTATGGCAGCGAAGACCAAACGTTCCTTTACAGCTTGTACAGAGTGTAAAGAAATGTTTGGACCTGGCTGCCATAGACGTATTCTACATCTCCAGATTTGTGAAGATCTGTGAAAAAAAATTGCCGCAAAATTGTCCTTGACCGTGAATTTCAAGGTCAAATTTTTGTGTTGCATTGTATTCTATGCATCATGGGGCAAAAAGTGTCAAGAGAATTATGGGTGAGTCGAGTTTTGACCCATGGTTCCCTTGACACTTTGTCCCCATGATGCACAGAATAAAATGAAACAATACAAAAATTTGCCCTTAAAATTCAAGGTCAATTACAATTCTTCACCGATCCGTAGATGTAGAATACACTTATGGCGGCCAGGACCAAACATTTCTTTGCACCCTGTACAACTAACGGAGACGCGAAGTTCGTCTCCGGATTTCGGGAAAACGAACCGGCGAGTGAAGGTGCGTTTCACGCGTCCCGTGCGGCTGGTTCGCTGCGCGGAATTCGTAGAATCCATTGAAATCTCCGTGGGGAAAAGAAGCACGTTACGGGCGTAATTATGCTCGCGCCCCCGAGACGACCTCGCCGAGTGGTGCGTGCCGCGCGTGTCCTTTTCCTCGCGCGAGTAAACTCCTCCTCCTCGTTCTTCTTCTTGGAGAAAGAGAACCGGCGCTGTCCGTCCATGCGGCAAAGGCCGTGTCGATGTCAAGATTGCGCCGCGATGTCCCTGAAGAACCATGGACGCCCGTGACATTGTCGCGGCGCAGCGCAATAACTTCTTCGTGCCTCACGAAAGCAAATCGATCCCGCGATCCTCTCCCATCGCCGGAATGCGGCAAAAGTCCCGCGGATCGGGTGAACTCGGTTTGCGTGCGCTGTGTTGTCCAGTATCCTTACGCTCGCTCTCCGTACGCAACGATCGATTCGACTTCGTAGAACATTTTCACACGGTATTGTTCGCCTTAATTATCCCTCCGGGTTCACGGACACGTCAGCGATTCGTTCGACGCTACTTTTGTTCCGGTTGCTGGTCTGCTTGCTTCGTTCGACTCGCTCCTAGGAAAGAACGCCATGTTCAACATGTCTTTGTTCTGAATATACAAGAATGGAAATATCCAATGACAACTGAATATACAAGTCTAAATTTATCACAGTATACAAGAGTATACCAGAATATACCAAAATATAGATGAACATACCTAATATACTAGAATATAACCGAATATAAATGAACATACCTAATATATCAGAATATAACCGAATATAAATGAACATACCGAATATACCAGAATATAACTGAATATACCAGAATATAACCAAATATATCCGAATATAAATGAACATAACTAATATACCAGAATATAACCGAATATACCAGAATATAAATGAACATACCTAATATACCAGAATATAACCAAATATATCTAAATATAAACGAACATACTTAATATACCAGAATATAACCGAATATACCAGAATATAAGCAAATATATCCGAATATAAATGAACATACCTAATATACCAGAATATAACCGAATACCTAATATACCAGAATATATCAGAGTATAGTATACATATAATAATATACCAGTATATAACTGAATGTATCACAATACATCAGAATATAGCAAATACAGCAGAATATGCAAGAATATACCTAAATGTGACTGAATATATCAGAATAGGGTCTAATATGTACAGGTTGTAAAGAAATTATATAATTATATAATATGTGTATAATATGAAATTATAATTATATAATATAATTATATAATATAATTATATAATATGTATATAATATGAAATTATATATACGAATATCATAGTATGATTCTACACCCTCGGTACGGTGAAAATTGATGTAAGACAGCGAAATTACTTTCAAGGTGAACAGGTCAACGATTTTTTAAAAGAAGAATTATAAAAAAAACTTTAAAAGAATTATACATAATAAGTAGACTGCGGATCTTTTTGCAAAATAAAAAATGTTTGCATTGATTGCAAGACACAGAAGACAGATAAAAATATCTTCCTTCTATTAATTATCTTGTCAACGTGAAACTTACACACTGGCAGCCTTAAATCTTTTTAATAGGTCCACTGTTTTAAATTGTACGTATATTTTATCATAAATGCATAAAATCCGCAGTTTAATAATAATTATGAAAAATGTGAAAGAAACTATGGGTCAAAACCCAACCGTTCTCTTAAAAAATTATGATGAAGTTGTCTCGTTGTCAAACTGATTTAATTTATACTACATTATTTTATGCGATACACCACGTAATAATAATTGTTAAATGACATCGGCGCTACGGTTCGATCGTTTTTCTTCAATTCCTGGTTCTATTTAATAAAGAAGTATGCAAAAAATGTGTGTCTCTAATAGCAATATTCAACAATTTCTTCATATAACTTCTGTACATTTATCAATTTGTTGTACGTAAACGTAGATGTGATAAAACAGTTATATTTGTTAGAAGCCATGTTTTGCCTAAAATTAGGAATTATATTGTTCTACATTTTAATAAAAATAGTTTCTCATTACTTATCTTAGCAATGGAAACTTGTGTTGGATCACTCCATGAGAACCTTGACCGTTTCAAGTCCAAACAGCAATCGCCTATATCATTTAACAATTGTTATCAACAACGATACGATCGATATAAATAAGTTTAGCTACAATACATAGTTGTACACGCAGTATCAGAATATAGCAAAGTTACGATACAAGTATCGTGCAAAATCATTTTGCGACGTCAAATCGATCATATAATTTTCCTTGTTCTCTCGTTACTAAAACTTTCGTGTCTAATAAGGATCCGGGCTTCTCCGCTGGGTCCGTGGTTGTCCGTACGACGGACAAGACTTTGTTCGGAAAGTAAAAGGCCTCCGGCTATTAATTCCCATCAATACCTGTGGACGTTTCTGCTCAAAGCGAACTTATCTCCGCCTATCCCCGAATCCGGGGTTGATTTACGGCGGATAGACGCTGGCGATACACCCGATTGTGAAGTCGCTAATGAACGTAGAAAACGCGCGGATCGGCTGCGAAGCGCATCGGAAAGGCAATGGCATGCGATACACGGAGAGACAGAGAAAGAGAGAGAGAGAAAGAGAGAAAGAGGGAGGCAACAGCCCCGGCGGCGTGTCGCATTCGCTGGAAGTTCGCTGTGCGAAGGAGAGAGTGAATGAAAGGGAGCTTGGAGAAAGAGAGAAAGGGATAAGGAGGATGAAGCCGCGAAGGAGAAAGGTGGACGTCGTGAGCGCGACCGAGCGAGGGAGAAGGACCGAGAGAAACGGAGACGAAGATAGAGAGAAGGAGAGAAGAAGCGATGGGATGGAGTCGGAGGATGAAGGAGCCGATAGGAGAAAGAAGGAAAGGGAGAGGAGTGGTTCACCTGCATTGCTAGCATTGCGCCGGCTCAAGGCCAGAGAGTCTGCGAGACCATGGACCAGACCGGGTCGGGACCTCCTTCCTTCCAGTTTCCTGCAGCCTACTCTCTTTCTTTCTCTCTGTTTCCCTCCTGGATCGCGTTCTCTGTCCCTCCAGGTTCCATCTACCTTCTCCGCCGCGTTCTGCCGCTCTTCCACCTTCTCCTTTCTCGTGCGCGCGGATTCGCTACGCGCTGTCTGTTGTTCCTCGCGTACAGACAATTGCGTCACGAGAAAGACCAGAGCGTCTGCGGTGCACCGAGTTTAAATAGGCGTCATTCGGAAGGCAATTGTACGAGCGAGAACTTTGTTTACGAGGTCGCCTAAGCCAGATTTCATTAGCCTTTTCTGTAGTCGTGGTTACGGTGGCTGACGAGGGGCGCAGTGGCTCAGTGGGTAGAGCGCGCGCCTACGGACCCCGTGGTCGCGGGTTCGATCCCCGACGCGGCACCTCTGGAAATACTCCATGTGCTCTATAAACTGTGGTGCCCCCAGGTGGTTCGGAACCCACCTTTATAAAAACTGTAGGTCCCGTTGCGATGCGACGTAAAAAAAAAAAAAAAAAAAAAAAAAAAAAAAAAAAAACGGAACAACAAACCTCTAAGGGAAAGGTCAGATGGACGGAGCTATTTGCTGAACATCGACCGGACCCGGGGATGATGGTCACATCCAAACAATCAGTCATTATTCCGAGAATGTGTCAAGCCCACCCAATGAGGCGGGAGCACGATGGAACTGATATCTATGCTCCGAAGGAGAAAGATTTCGGCGAAGTTGGAGCGACCGACCTCCGTCACCCCATCGCGTTTAGTAGGACGGCAAGTGATGACCGAATGGAGGTGATGTTCCCGCGCGAGCGGGAATTTCGCCGAAGTCGGATCGGATCCCAAGTTTGCAATATATGTACAGACATATACTAGAATCACCCCCACGAAACTCTCGCGATCGCGTCCATTGTTCTTTGCAAAAGCCCGTAGAGTCACAGCTTAGCCTATCCTAACCTTGGGGAGGGAGTGGGTAAGTCGCTGGATAGCAGCGACAGAGTAGGGACGGGATTCGAACTTGACACATTCAACCAAGGAATATGGCGAAGGTGGGGGGAGCCAAAACACGGGCAGGCGAGGCACCCTGCAGGTCCGAAGGTGAGAGGGTCCGACGTTCACTCCGAGCCTTAACCCTTTAGTTACTAACGCCGGATATATCCGGTATCCACGTGATAGCCCGTGGAGCCTAACGCCGGATATATCCGGTATCCACATAGTAGCTCTCTGGAGACGAACGCCGGATATATCCGGCATGCACGATGTGATCCACACAGCAACGTGCGTCGGGTAAAGCCAACACCTGTTGGTAAAGCTGGCAACAATCGCGACCAAGTTGTGAATTTTTGACAGGTAAGGGCGCCGCCATATTGGTTTGCAGTGACGATCGCGAGCCGGTTACCTCGCCGCCCCCACCAGTCCTAATCCTAACCAACTCAGTAAGCGATGCGCAACCGTCACTAAAAACCAATATGGCGGCGCCCCCACCTTTCAAAAACACCAGTTTTATCGATTGTACAGGATCGAAACTTCGATCTGCATCCGCGCCAGATACAAATATAGTTAATTCAATACCAAATACATCATAACTTGTAGAAGAAAGTCATAAATTGGGAGTCCGTAAAGTAAAGAGCAGCCGAAAATTGAGAATTCAGCAAATTTTAGGAAAAAGAATTTCAGAGGAGCTTTTTATTGGTACGTCCGCCTGCTGTTTAAGACTCAACGGAAGACATTTTCCTTCTCTTTATCAAGTTAAAAAAAAAAATAGATCCCGAAGGTGTGTTGTATGTTCGAGCAAAAATAAGAGACGAGAATCTCGTTATCAATGCCAGGAATGTGATGTTGGGTTGTGTGTCTATCCATGTTTCAAAATATATCACACTAAATTAAATTATTAATCACTGTATATTATTATGTTTTTTATTGTAGTATTGTATATTATTCTTTCACTATTTTTAATTGTTAATCAGACTCTTTATACCCATTAAATAAGTTTATATCTTTTATGTAGAAATTATGAGTATATTGTTTTAGAGGAAAATCCCTTTTTTTCCAAGATACACTGTCCACGCGCAATGTGTACACTTGCGGCGCGGGGTCCCGTTCAGTGGAGGCGCTACGGCGGACCGGGCCGCCGTAACGAAAGGGTTAAAACCGCTCAAAAATCCGAAAACTAGGTAGCATGGCCCTTCTCATCGATGACGACCGGACCCATCATAGTAAGTCGCAGACTCCGAAAATGGCCCGGGCCGAATAAAACGGAGGAACGGCGGAACGATGGGAAAACTGCAACCCCTAGTGGGCCGAGCTGCCGGCAGCGCCGATTATGATACTGGTGTATACCGGTGTGCCTTAAGGAAGTGAGGGGCGGACGATCCGCTACTCCTCCCCGGCAATGTAATTACTACTACTACTACTACTACTACGGTGGCTGACACGGCTCGATCATCCTGTAGATACGATTACCGATTTGTTGTTTTAGAAATTATATATACGAATATCATAGTATGATTCTACACCCTCGGTACGGTGAAAATGGATGTAAGACAGCAAAATTAATTTCAAGGTGAAGAGGTCAACGATTTTTTAAAAGAAGAATTATAAAAAGAACTTTAAAAGAATTATACATGATAAGTAGACTGCGGATCTTTTTGCAAAATAAGAAATATTTGCATTGATTGCAAGACACAGAAGACAGATAAAAATGTCTTACTTCTATTAATTATTTTGTCAACGTGAAACTTACACACTGGCAGCCTTAAATCTTTTTAATAGGTCCACTGTTTTAAATCATCCTGTAGATACGATTACCGATTTGCTGTTTTAGATTGGAATTTTATTTAGCATTTGTTGAAAATACTGGCAGTTTAGTGCAGATGGTGGAGTGTAGCAGAGTCAACCCATTTTATTATCGAGCGAAATGTTCCACGAGAAATGCCTGATCTGTATCGCATAACGAGGAGTAATCGCTAATTGCTGATCGATATCTGTTTATCAGAATATTCCGCAACTGGGTTTCTATTGTTTTATTATTGATACGAACTCATCGTCAGGTTTACTGTTAACATTATAATTAACAGGTCACGCAATTAGATAGGTCGTAACATCGCTTGTTATGTGCGTCAATGTATCTTTCACGAAGCATAAAGGTTGTCGCGCACTAGAACACCCCGCCACCCGACCGGGAATGTTGTTTTGGGTTTCTTCTATGTAGTTCATAGTTCTAGATTTTACTAATTATTGTGTGACGGTATCGGAACACAGGTTCGATCAGTGATATCAACACTAGCAATTTTGCAAATTGATTAAAAAACTCAACGTTTCGATCCTGATGTGGATCATTTGCAAGAGTAAACTTTGCGTCTGAAAAATAATATAACTATAGGACATGATAATACCAAATAAACCACTTTTCCATACTTGCTATGACAGAAGAAATACCATTGGAAAATTATTAAAAGCGAACTGATTCCATGCCGGTAGACACTAAATTAAGTCATGCGAAGGTTACAAAGTAAACAGAACATACATAAGAACGCATATTCAAACTTGGCCAATCAGAACCAAGTGATCTATGGAAGCTAAGTCAATATTAGGCGGTGAATTCAAATGCTAATAGAATCTGTTTTCCTCACTAAACACACTGAAATGTACCATTAAACTTTGTGGTACTGAAAAATTGACATTCATATAATTTGCAACGAAACTGTATATATAGCTAATATATACAATTATATATATAGCTAATATATAGTTCAGTAATGCAACGTAGTAAACATGAATCTTAGGTGTTTCGTACCTAAGATTTACGATTTGCTCTTCAATCGTATGAATAGGTTCTAATAATAATCTTCGTTGTAAATTAGATACTTTGTCAACTACCTTAACGTTTTCGAAGTCAAATGCATGGTCGAACTCTAATGAATGTTTCGTCAGTGAAGTGTATGATGAAGGAGACAGAAAAATATTACGTTTATGGCCAGTTAAACGTGTGTCCAAATGTCTAGATGTCTGTCTGGATATTTTATCCCGAGTCTTCTATATTTTACATCAGGCATGGGCAAATTTTTGCTCGATCGGAGGCATTTCGAACGAGCAAAAATTTGCCCATGCGTGATGTAAAATACAGGGTGCCCCAAAATAAGTGTAACTCCCGGAAATGGGAGGTTCCTTGGGTCATTTGAAGCGACATTTTCCTTTACAAAAATAGCGTCCGTGGCTTTGTTTAAGAATTATTATCGAAAAACACGGACCAATCAGAGCCCGGCTATAGCGAACGGAGTCCGACTCGGCTACAGGTCCCGCGTAACGCGGTGTCGCTATTGGCCGAACCAGAATCAATCCGCTGTAGACGCGCTCTGATTGGTCCTTGTTTCTCGTTAATAACTCGTAAACAACTTTTTTTTACGTTTCGATTCTCACTATGCGATTTTTATAGACTTTTTCGCGCTGATTCTGAATCTGCCCTTAATTTTCCCCTAGATGCACAGTTTTTGAGAAATTTGAGTTTGAAAAAAAAGACGTTTTTCGACTTTGAAGGAATATTGTGATGTTATTATATAAAGATATTGTATTGTTCTTTACAGCAAAAGATTCTCTAGACTTTCCCAAATCCAGTGCAATACTAATACATTATGATTGTTTAAGCATATTTAAACAATCATTAAAGACGGAGAGACAACACTTTTGCATCGTTTCTTGATGATATCTTTAAATTTATTTGAAAAAATAAGGGTCCAGCAGAAAATCGAACTTGCACATCGCTGGATTCGGCAAAGTCTAGAGAATTTTTTGCGGTAAAGAACAATAAAATATCTTTTATAATAACATCACAATATTTGTTCAAAGTTAACAAAAATGTCTTTTTTTCAAACTCAAATTTCTCAAAAACTGTGCGACTAAGAAAAAAAATTAAGAACATATTCCGAATCAGTGCGAAAAGTCTATAAGAATCGCCTAGTGGGAATCGAAACATTGTTTGGCTGTTGGACCGCGTAATTGAACCGTTTAATGAAATGGTACATGTCAATACAGTTAATCATTGAATAATAGGAGATTAAATAAAGTTCTACAAACCACAATCGGAGGATGTTACGTTTACCTCATGCAAACCACGTTAAAACAACATTTTTTTGTTGAATGTCCCGTTCACAATAAAACGTGTTTCGAGATCGTCGGGATTGCATTCTCTAGTATACATTCGGGAAGTAGAATAGGTTCGCCTTGATCAGACACGTCAAGCGATTCCTATTTAATTGCACGCTTAATTATTAAAAATATTACTCCTTCTTCAATACATGATATATATAATATGTCTAGACATAACTATACGTATTTTGTCTATAGATGTAAAGGGGTTAGGGTACGCGCACAGTGGATCCGTTTTTGTTCGTTTCGGCCGAACGTCGAACGTCGCACAGACTGGTATTTGGCCGATCCAGCTGACCAAAATTCTTTATTGCTTAGAACCGATTAAATTTATTGTTTTATTAAATTACGCTTACACAATTAAAAAAATACAATTTACACGTTATGAACAATGGGGTTGGTTCGAGGGACTACATGGCTCCTCCCAATAACGCGTTATTTTTTACCTGGGGGTAGTTTTGGGAAATTAACTTTTGGCCAGTTAGATCGGTGAAACACCAGTATGTGCGTCGGCCGAATCGGGCAAAAACGTGTTAGAAACGCGATCCTTTATTACCAAAAGTTCTGGGGTAAGTGCCGTGCGGCTGCTCACAGTCCTCTTACCAAAAAGGCATTGCCTTCCCCACCATGTGGCCAGATCCTTCATAAACACATGTTCTTATTGTTTAGCAATACGACGTCGGGTCGCTTGCCTTTTCTAGAGGTCTCGCTTTTGATAGACGGTCAATAGTTCGACACTGATACCTGAGAGACCCTATGCGTCCCTCAGTTTATTGCAGTTTATGGCATTGGAAATGTTTACTAATAGCTTCATGGCCACACACACCATAAATCCCTGCCATTAATATGTCAAAGAATTAAACATTCGTTCGGTCGTTCCTTCTGAAACTCTCTTCTAACTGCGTTGTTATTAATACGCTAACAAACGGATCCACCGTGCGCGTACCCTTAAACGTGACGTTGGAGGGAAAAGTTTATCGAGTAATATTTTAAGCGACTGGTTTAAAGAGAGCTGTGTCTAAAAGACTCGTTTGTCAATTTTCAGGTTGCAAAATCAAGGCGCTGCGAGCGAAGACGAACACGTACATCAAGACGCCGGTGCGCGGCGAGGAGCCGGTGTTCGTGGTGACCGGCCGCAAGGAGGACGTGGCCCGTGCGAAGCGCGAGATCCTCTCGGCCGCGGAGCACTTCTCTCAGATCCGCGCGTCGCGCAAGAGCTCGTTGGGCGCGCTGCTGGGCGCGCCTCCTGGACCGCCTGCTTCGGTTCCCGGCCACGTGACGATTCAGGTACGAGTTCCGTACAGAGTGGTCGGTCTGGTGGTAGGGCCGAAAGGCGCGACCATAAAGAGAATCCAGCATCAGACGCACACCTACATAGTGACGCCCAGTCGCGACAAGGAGCCGGTGTTCGAGGTGACGGGTCTACCGGAAAGCGTCGAGGCGGCGAGGCGCGAAATCGAGGCACACATCGCGCTGAGAACCGGCACAGGACCAAGCATCGACGACTCGGAGCTGTTGAGCGCGCTGTGCCGCGGTGGTCTGGGCTCGATCCTCGGTTGTCTCGATCCACCGGGCTCGAATGGCTCGAACGGTTCCAGCGGAGCGTTCTCCAGCAGCGGCAGTTGCAGCAGCTCGTCAAGTAGTTCCGGTGCGCCTGGACTGAACGAGCTGGTGGCGATTTG
Organism: Lasioglossum villosulum; assembly: GCA_963971365.1. Lineage (NCBI taxonomy): Eukaryota > Metazoa > Arthropoda > Insecta > Hymenoptera > Halictidae > Lasioglossum > Lasioglossum villosulum. The sequence goes on along the minus strand of OZ020504.1, from coordinate 9,838,074 downwards.
GGGCGCCGGGATGGAAAGGGACGAGGGCCTCGGGGATTCGCCGTCGTTCGAGTCCCAGGCGGCGTCCGCCTCCTCGATCTGGTCGTTCCCCGGCGTCGCGCTACCCTCGAGGCCGTCGCGGCCGGCGTCGGCGAGTCCAGTGTCACCCACGGATTCGCTGTTGGGCGGCGGACGACGGGAATGCGTGGTGTGCGGCGACAAGGAGGTCACCGCGGCTCTCGTACCATGCGGGCACAATCACTTCTGCCTGGACTGCGGCAACCGGGTCTGCGAGAGCTCCGATCCCAGCTGCCCCGTCTGCTCCAGGCCGGTCTTGCAGGCGCTCCGTATCTTCTCCTAAGCATCGTGAGCCGCACAGACACAGACGGGAGAGATCTCTACAGGCTCTTTTTGCGTCGCGCGGCACCTGGTACACAGCGGCTAAATACCAATTCACACCATTGATATGTCCGCTACTTTGACTTTGCCGGCTCATCCAGGAACGACGGCGCTGAAGAATGCCCACCCCGAATTTTTCCGTATATAGGCTCGAGCCCCCGAATCCGTTCCGACCGCGGCGCGCGTATTTACGGCGGCAACGTTCGGGGGACCGGACGCGCACAATGTCTCAATTCCACTGCTGCCAATAATAAAAAAAAAAAGGATGATGAAAGATGAACAAATGATATGAAACCTCTTCTACGCGCCGGGAATGCCCCGATGGTCATCGTCGCGTCGTTCCCGCCGACCGGATACAACGAAGTCAGCTTTTAAGTTCTACGAGATGTATAGAACGAGAGGGAGGAAACATACTCGCTCATTCATTGTCATCGTTTTTTTTATATTTTTCGTTCCTGAAACCACCCCCCACCTCCCTCCTACGCCGTAGAGACATACACCGAGCTCGCAGGTCCTCCGATCATCCGAATCGGTTCAGAGTATTATGCGTTTCGCGACGGAGAGCGAATCGACCGCCGCGCCGGCCGCGTAACAGCGCGTCGACCATCCCTGTTAATCGATGTATGTAGAATACCGTGCGTCGCGAGAGAAGGATTCGCGTTCGGCTTTTATCGTTCACGGTCGCCATTGAACTGTCGCGAAGAGAAAAGAAATTCGACACGGCGGATCGTTTGATGCAGACACGTGGCAGCGAGACTGCTCATCAATCGAGACGCCTACGACAACAGCGCCGTCGAGTTAGCGTTCCGCGATTGAACGACCGTTCGAGGAGCGTGTTTTATTGATTGCAACATTGTTTCGTAACATTCCATTCGCCGGTTGCATTCAGCGTATATTTTCGTATGTTTTTAAAGACGTTCCTTTCGAGTCGAGGACTGCTCGGAAGAAGTGGCACGCGCACGAATCCGTGTATTGTTTAGCGGGGAAGTTAGTTTTATACGATTGACAATCCGTAAGAGTTCGAAGATTCAAGTAACTTTTTGTCCACCGGTTCTTCTCGTTCGCTTCCTTCTCTCGCGGTTCGCGCGTTCATCGCGACACACGACGTTGCAACTTTCATTAAAGGCAGTAATCCATACATACATATATATTTCAATGTATATATATGGTGCTTAGGGAGAAAGAACATTTTTACAAGCTCTATATATTTTTCTTTAGAAAACGTACCTATTTATCGTGACACGTTGCATTTATCGCGCTGAACCATCAATGAAACTTGCAGAGTTCGGTGTTCGTGGCCGGAGAGCCGGCGGAGTTCGTTCGCTCCCTCGATCGTTACGCTTCACGAGGTCACCGCGCCCACGTGACCAGACGCATCCAAGATGGCGGTATCCGAACAGCTGATCGCCCCGTTTCGGGAATTCGTGACTCCACGTTCTCGTAACGAAGCATTACGAATCGCAAAAGAAAAATCACGCGACGCGCTTTCGTACAATATAGTTTCTAGAAAAGACAAAAGGCAAATCCTCGCGCAGACAGTTGGCGGATGACGTTGGTCACGTGGTCGCGGGGTGCGTTCGACGATAATCAAACGAATGGATAAATGCGACAGAGGAAGGTCGTGCATCCGTCGGCAGCGAAGCTTTCGATCGTTTCTTTCTTGTTTTCTTCTTCTATCGATCGATGTTATTCCAACGAATTGTTTGTTGCGTCGACCGTATCAGGCCAGCGATCAGAACAGAATACGTTAGTCGGAATTTTGGAAACGTTGGTTTCTCGTTTGGCCTCGCGCGATATCGCGAACACTTTCGATCGGAAGCGGATCTAACGACCAATGCACCGACACGGGGACTTCCGAGACCTGCGAGCGTGTCGCACATGGAAGAACCGTAGCGGACGAATTATACCGAGATAGATTAATCACAAGGACGCAACTCACATGGATACGCATCGTAAATACCACAAGGTATACAGCCATTCTCATTAGACACGTACACACACGCATACACACACAAACATACGCGAATATATATGAATATAAACAGACACGTACACAGACACGAAATCCATACGGATACACATACGAGAGAAGAGCGTGAAAGAGATAAAGGTGACTAGAGGTCACGTGTTCCTCGATCCGCCGCGGGAACTCCTTAGATGATAGTATTATTAAAAAAAAAGAAAAAAAAATAAAACGGCGTGCCCGTGTCCACCCAGCCTCCCTCGCTACTAGAGTATTATCTTACCTTTATATAAGCGACATAGCAATTGAAATAATAATAATATTAATAATATATATTATATATATAAATATAAACATAAATAAATAAATATATATATATATAAATATATATGGTGTCAGAGAGAAGTCTGACGACGAGAGTAAGAGGGATGATATTTTATCGAGGAGATTTAGATTTTGTATTTTTCGCGCGTTTCGTCGACGGGACGACGGGTGGTCGGGGACAGCTGCACACGCCGGCGGGCAAAAGAAAAGTTATTATAAGAATTATATATAAAAGAAAAGAAAAAAAAAGAGAGAAACAGGGGGAGAGTGAGAGACGTAAAAAAAATGGAGAGAGAGACGGGGAAAGTGAAGACGGGGGCGTTAAGGGAAACAAAATGTTTTAACGGCGGCGCATCGCGGGAACGCGTGAACCGGACTCTCCTCTCGACCGGCTGAAAGAAAACGCGAACAAGAGAACGAAAGAATGAAATCGTCGGCCGATCCGGCAAATCAGAGACGGCCGACCCACTCCCGTAAGTGTATTCTTCGAACCGTAGTAATAATCGAGTAATAATAACTCACACTTTCAAAGGAGGACTAAACGATCTATGTTTCATGTAGGGATCGACGACCTGTCTATTTAGCTTTTGTTTGCACGAACCCGTCGTTATATATTCTATTCTATTCGCATTATTACATTACGATAGATGTGTACTCGGGCGCCTAGGTATATACGTAGTCACTGTACCGCACCCTCTCGACGTGGCGCGACGCCCGCGTTCTTCGAGAAAGGACGACGACCACACGATGTGTATTTTATTTTGCTCTCTCTAGTTTCGTCCCCGAACGGTTGTCCCTTTCTCGTCCTTCCTCGTGGACGCGTCTTCTCGGCCGATTCTCGGCGGCTTCGAGCACCTCGAAGACGCCAGTCTCATCCCCGGCCACGGAGACGGGAGGGTGGCCGGTACGTGTCCCTCTATGTTCTTCTCAGTTCCGTTTCACGATTTCCCCTTTCGTTTTATTTTTTGATTTTGATTTTTTCTTTTTGTTTTTTTTTGCCGAGAACGTCTCGTTATCGTTCGCGGGATCCCGCTCTCCGGGATGAAAAGCTGAACGATCGACCCTTATCGCCCTTGAGCGCAACGAGCACGTTGACCCGTTTGTTTCGTAGGATTTCAAGGAAAAGAAATTGGCCGAGGAACGAAACTATACATGTAGACATTTAAGCGGGACCCGAAGGACCATCCCTACGTTCGATGATCCGATGCGCTCCTTTTTCTTACATATATATATATTTTTTTTAATTTATGCTGACTACGATTTTGAGTTCCATTTTTTAAATATATATTTTACTTTTTCTACATATCTTCTTATACTCCTATTTCTGGTTCTACTTCTACTTCTAGTTCTACTATATCTACTATTTCTTCTTCTTCTTCTTGTTTATTTGTTTCGTTTTCTTTTAATCGTCGAAACTTCTTGTCAATCGTTGCCATTTTTAAACGAAGATATGCTCAAGTCGCAGCTCCGAACAAATCGAGGTGTATTATTAATACATATTACATATAAATATATATATATATATTATATATTGTACGCGTCATCCAGTGTTCGACGGATGATGGAAAAAGAGAGAGAGAGGATATTTTTTCGATCGTTCGAGCCGCAGCTCTGTATAGCGGGTGTCTCGGTAGTTTCTCAGCCAGGCTCACCCTCTTCGACTTATATTTTTTATCGTCTTTTTTTGATGTATTGATTCTTCTCTTCCTTCTTGGTTTACGATGATTTCGTTTTAGGCGTCTTTGTCTGACGTGTGCGTTTCTTTCCGGACGTTTTCGCACCCGCCCTCGAACAATGTAACCCGCAGCCCATCCTATCGCCACCATAATGCACGCATACACTTATACGTAGGCACACTCGAATACATACTCGATTCACCGTTTCCTCGTTTCTCGCGTCGTTCGGTGGCAGAACCGGACGATCTTCCTTCTTGTCAAAACGCGTTCTCGTCGAGCGAGCCCGAATGTCAATCGAGACGAACAGCACCTACACGCATACACTCAGAGGCGCACGATTGCGCGCGAGCACGCGGGCTAAGCGAGGAATAAAAAGCGTGACGATTACGCGCGACTGTAATATAATATATCGTATAATATATTATTTGTTACTATATTGAAGTATCATTAATCTCGAACATACGTACATCCAACGGAAAACTGCGGGAAGCACGGTAACGCCTCGCTGGTAGTTCGCGAACGCGATCCCGCAAGGGAAAAGCGAAGCGACAGTCGACTATCAACGAGGCACCACCGTACTCCGACATTGACACGAAACCACGCGGAAACAGCTGTTCAACAAGCACGCGAGCTCAAACATCGATCGACAAACGCGCGTGAACGTAATCGGAATTATTTATCCAGAATTCGTACATGTACAGGGACAGACGTACGCACACACACATACACACGTACACGTGAACATACGCAGCCAGGCAAATGGGTGCAAGACATACAAATGGAAAAAATCTTATATTTATATATACGTACATATATATACATATATATATACACACACACACACACACACATATATATGTATTATAATTGACGCTCGAGAGAGAGAAAGAAAAAGAGGTTTATTGTATTTAAGTTCGAGGCAAAGTAAATTCTATATTTTTTCTATGTTAAGTATAAATTAGAGTGAGAGGGAGAGAGAGAGTGGGGGAGAGTGACAGACAGAGAAAGAAAGAGAAAGCGTGCGTGCGAGAATGAGAGCGACAGAGAAACTGAGAGAGGAAGAGAGAGAAATGATGCGTGAAAGGTACGGTGATGACATAAACATATATATTATATTATTATATTATTATATTATATTATATATATTATTATATTATTATTATATTATATTATTATATTATATTATATTCTATATATATATACATATAAACTATATTTATAGGTATTCTCTTTAGTATGTACGTTTACGATACAGGGGACGCCGTCGTGCGTGTTAGAGCTAAAACGAGCCGAGAGATAATCGGGACGAGACAGAGAGACGAGAACAAGAACGCAGACACGATCGGCGTACGTGTACACGCGTACGTGGATCACGCCAGATAATCTCTCGTTCAAAAGTTCGCTGTGCAAGTCTGATTCTCGCAGTCCGAGATCAGAGAGGGTGGGACGGGGTAGAGAATAAGATTCAACGAGAGAGATACCGGGCTTACGTACGCGTGCGTGCAAGCGACACGATTCAAAGAGGATCTAGAACGAAGGAAAAGGAAAAGCGAGCGGAGGGGTGGGTGCGTGCGAAAGAGTAGAACGCGAGTTTTCGCTCTTGTTTCGCAATCCTCTTTTCTTTCTTCTTGATTTCGGCTGGGCGCCAACCAACGACGGGAAGTGCGCCCGCGGACGCTGGAATCCGTATCGCGAGCGTGCACACGGGTCGCAGCTTCGCGACAAGAAGGAAGAAGCGAATCGGTGCAGCTTGCACGCAGTCGCGCTGCGAAAGCGTCTCCTCGCGCAGCGACAATGCAAACCGACGTGCCGCAAAAGATCCCCTGTCGAGCTGCTAAACGGTAGGCCAGAAAAATGAGTAATCGATAACATAAGAAAAACTAAAGGAAAAGGGAGGATGTAGGGTGACGGGGTTGCCGTAGCTCGAAGCGCGTCGCGACGCGTCGCAGAAAGACCGTTCTCGAAGACACACAGACGAGCGAACGAACGACCGAGGGGGTGTGTGCATGGGAGTTGCGGGGTGAGGCAGAATGCTCGTCGATAATTAACAGAGGAGCCGAGCCACCGGGGTCGTCTTCCACGCATCTAGAACCAGATCGTCCTCGTCTCTTGATGAGCGATCGTCGAATCGCGCGCGAGATCGAACGGCCCGGCCGCCGCGCAGTCTTCCCCTCACGACAAGCGGAAGACGATGCCGGTGTCCCGAATTTCGCGGCCAGCGAAACGAGACTGAAGTTTGTCGCGAACCTCCGCTAGACTTTGGGACGACTTTGCTAACAATAAGACGAACACGTAACCGATTCACCGACGCGTCAGGGCAGCCTTCACTTTGGCCGAGGTTCCGACACATCTATCGCGACAGAGTCGGCGTCATCGTTCCCCGCAATCGTCATCTCCGTCGGCAGGTCTGTTACGCGAGCCTACGTCACGTGCCACACAGTCTCGAGCGGCCGGCGTCCGCGTACACGTACACACCTACACACGTGCTCGCAGCCCGCTCCAATTTCCCTGGCCCAGTTCTCCCGACGATAATGTCGTCGTTCGCGTCGTCGTCGTCGCGATCCCCGTTGTCCCGAACTTCGATCGTTCTCCGATCCCGTTCTCCTTCGGCCGACGATGATCACCGGGGTCGAGGATCCGCGATCTCTCCTCCATTCGTCACGGGACACATCTTCTCGCCTCCGACAGGTCGGCAGTCGCGGTTTCCGCTTCGAAGCTGGACCGGAAGCGAGGCCGAATCTTACAGTGCCATACCGTTAAATCAAAAGCAAATCGATCTTTGCCCAGCGTCCCTGTGCTGCGCGATCGAACGATTAGTTTAGTAATATCGTTAATCCGAATTTTTCGTTTCGTCACGTTCGACCGGACAACCCTCCCGAACCCCCTCGCGAGAATCAATCCTCCCGATGACGCATCGACGAGATACCGGAGACCCCCCGACTCCCGAGATCGATCGACCGTAGACGAGGTTCGCCCCGGAAATCTGCGCCGCGTGTATCGTCTTCCGATCCGTTCTGCTGCGAGACGCGAGCCACCGGCGTTCGTCCGACCTTTAAGTTCCTTTTTCTTTCGCTCGAACGGCGCATCGTTCAGTGGCGGTGGTCAACGATACGTCAGACCAGGGTAGTACTTGCAAACCACACCTGCTGCGGCGTGTGATTCTTTCTCCGTCGTCTTTCCACTTGATATTCTGTTTTCTCATTTTTAAGTTGTTTTATGTGCTTTCGAGAGAGTTATTATATATAAGTAAATTATGTAAATCGCAATATATATACATATATATATATATTTTTATAAAATATTGCACGTAGCATACGTATTATTCTATTGTTATTTAATCTATTTTTCGTTGTTTTATATATGTATATATATATATGAACGTATTGAAGTCTTATTTTTTTATCGAGCAAAATGAACAAACGAAAGAGAGAGAACGAGAGGGAGAGTGACTGAGAGAGAGAGAGAGAGAGAGAGTGCATCCGTGCGTATGTGTGTGTGTGTGTGTGAGAGAGAGAGAAGAATACAAGACAAGGAATATTAAAAGTATATATTGGAAACTTTAGTTATTGTTTTATTGACCGTTTACTCGCTATTCAGCCCAAAAAACTCGATCTTTACCTTGTTTCTTTCGTGCTTTTAAACGCCGGCGATCGCGATCGCGCGGACTCGTCGAGAGATCGCGACAGTAACGCGCTCGATCGCTCAAAGCCGAGGAACGCTCGCCACCACGAGCAGCAGCACGCGGGGCCGCGCTTCGTCTGCCAACCTTTCGATTTTCTAATTACGATCGCGTCGCGTTACTACCATCTCGAGCAAGACGGGACGCGTACTTCGAAGGATTCCGCGGAAGAGATCTCGTCGGTGGATCGATTCCTCTCGAAGCGACTTCCGGTCGTCGGTCCGCGATCCTCGTTGATCTACATCGGCGCGTCGAGATCTAGGCGGCCTGCCCACCCCCATCTCCCCATCCTGTTGTCTCGGAATGCAACGAACACGAACCCTCGAGAAAAGGAAAACACGGAAAAGCAAGACAAAAGACAAAGCAGAGTTTCGCCGCGGCGAGCGAGCGAGCGCACTGTGTATCTTCGTAGAGCGTTCACATAGGAGGAATTTTTACCAGTGTAACGTCTAAGGTTAACTAATCGTAATCGTATTAAAAGCGTAATGTTTAATGATTATTGATAGCCATTGGCTGTGACCGATAACTGCCATTTTCGTAAAAAATAAAAGAAAAAAAGAATAATAAAGCAAGACACGAGAGAAACAAGACACGTTCCGAGCGAGTCGCCGTGGAGGGCGAGGACGGTTCGAATTTTGCACGCGAGACCGGAAAATCTGACACGCGTAACACGTACACACATACACACGGCTCTGGAGAACACGGTCGCGTAATTTTTGGTGGCCGCGATACGGGAAACGATAAAGGACAAAGGACACGCGGCGATAGAGGGGATACGGGCTCGGGTTGTGAATCGCGTCGAGGAGAGACGATCACGGTAACTTTGGTGGCGCGAGCGCGTGAATTTACGCGGCATTTTTCGATTTCGGGATGACGAGCCGACTTTTCGTGACTCGCTGGATGGACGCTCGTCGGGCTCATTGGGGCAGAGCGGTCGCAGGGGAAGAAGCGTGCGCGAGCGACACAAGGGTGGAACGCCGCGTGAGAATCGAGAGTGTTGCGAAGACACGTACACCCACACGACGATACATATCTCGAAGAATAATAATTAAGCATTAAGAAAGATTCTAGAAGTTAGTAAACGTCAGAGCTAATAAGGGAGTCTAGAGCAAAGACAGAAAAGAAAAAAGATAGACGAGGAGCAGATAATTATAGGAATATTATAGATATATGTATATGTATATATGTGTATGCATATGTAATATATACATAATATATACATATATGTATTATAGGACAGAAGCGAGAGAGAGAAAAAGAGAGAAAGAGAAAAAATATAGATGATCGTTGTTGCTTGATTTGCCTTTATTTACTATATGATTATATTCTATTGAATAGCTATATTCGATTATTAAGATTCATTATGTTCTTATCAATTATTATTGGAATTATAGTAATTATTGGTCTATATATAATATATATGTATATTTCTGCTTACGTATCGTGGGACCGGCGCTTACCCCTCGGTTCATCCAGATTTTCGGGTTGTCTCGTTCGCCGAATGACCATCGGTTGTCTGCGGGGTGCGCGCCCGCGCATCCCCACGAGAATTGCTGGGAAATTCGAACGCGCACCCTCCCTTCTGTTTTCTGCGGCGTTTATCGTTTGACGCGTGCCCTCTTAATTTTCGCGCCCCGTGCGAGCTGTCGATTGACGATGGATAGTGATTGGATATGAGTGAGATCGTTCGAATATATCTAATATATTATATACATATTATATTATTATAAATATTCTATGAATAGATACGCGCGTTTGTAAGTCGCGAGCGAAGGGCCGCGCGTTCGAGGCCGATGCTCACCTTTAATATTGTACATTAATTAACGGATCCTCCCTCCCCGCAGCCTACGGCCCTTAGCAGCCCCCGACGTTTATCGATAGACAGCCTCGAACGTGACGACGCATACTTACCCAAAATACTTATCTATCTACTTAATTACCGTAAAGAACGGAAGCGTAGCCGCGGTCGCGCCAAGCGTACGCGAGCGTGTACGTTCTATCGCGCATTGTCATCGATCCATCATCGGGACGTTCGCGTCGCTGCTCGTGTCGCCGTCGCGTCGTTCTTCTCGCAGCATCGTCCGCTATCTCGATTCTATCGCGTTGCGTACGTCCGAGCGGATCCAATGGAACGCATCACAGAGTTCCCTCGTTGCTGGTCACCCGGGGGGTCCGTCGATGAACAAGTAACGGGGTCGGGTCGTGCTTTTGTACCGAGAGTCGTCGCAGTCAACGTTCGTCCCCGGGAAAGACAGATACCGTTCGATTTCCATCGGGGTGGCATGTAACGAGGGAATACCGCGGTCGATGAACAAGTAACGGGGTCGGGTCGTGCTTTTTTACCGAGAGTCGTCGCAGCCAACGTTCGATTTCCATCGGGGTGGCATTTAACGAGGGAATACCGCGCTCGGTCGGACGGTCGATGAACAAGTAACGGGGTCGGGTCGTGCTTTTGTACCGAGAGTCGTCGCAGCCAACGTTCGTCCCCGGGAACTAGAGATACCGTTCGATTTCCATGGGGGTGACATGTAACGAGGGAATACCGTGCTCGGGCACGTCACGCTCCCGTCGTCTCGTCGGGCTCGTGGAATTTCTTCTAGCAGCTAGCGCCTCGAGATTTGCGTTCATACACGAAAGACAAGGTCCCAGTATTTCTTCGGATTAAAGACAATTGAGGGTACACATGTTCATTAGAGGGTTTAGACTAGGAATAGGTTAAGACTGAATCGAACGGGTTCTAACCGGCGGAGGGTCGGCGGAGACCGCGCGGAGCGTTGACGTGCGTCGAGATCGGAGTCACGATGATCGGAGCAGAGTGAGATTTTCAGCATTTTATTAGAGATTATATTCGACGCTCGACGCGCCTCGAAATGGACGAGCTTAACTTAGTGGATGATCGCGTCGGACTGTTAGGGAACCGGACGCAGCCAGAACCACGCGGTACCTTCGAGACGCGGCTACGTTCAGCTGTCAGCCCACAATCTCGATCTCAAAATGAAAACGGAACGCGATAGAGCCCTGTCGCGAATCGCGTGAATTCTCTTCGGTTCCCGGTTTCTCGGAGGACGCGGCTGGATCGGACAGCCCCCGTTCGCTTCGATCCTCGTCCCGTTTATTCTCCTTCTTGTGTTCCTAGATCGGTGTCGCCCCGTGATCTCGAGACCCAACAAACAACTTCTTAATACGTTATGCTCTCGCGTTACGTGTCCACCGTACAGTAAGCATAGCTCTGTACTTTTCCCGTGTCCATCGAGCAAGATCGGTCCCGCAAGTGACAGACAGGGAGATTCCTCGTCGATTTCAGGGGGGAGGGTGAAACGCAAGGGTGCAACAAGAGGGACACGGTTTTCTTTTCTCCGCCGGAAGGGAACGCATTTTTAGGCGATAGAGATGTGCGTGTGTTTCTGTGTTGTGTGGATGTGCTTTGGTCTGCTTTCGGCGAGACTGCGCTTTCTCTCGTGGACGCGACGCGATTCGAGCTAGGCAACCTCTCCGAGACTAGAGAATCAGTATTTCAAAAAATCTATGTTGTATACGTATAATGTGATACGAGTTGTGTGTATGATATTATACGTGTGTAATATGAAGTCTATATTATATATATATGAGCGTAATTGTATATTATTATAATAATATTATTAATACTATTACCGTCGTGTAACACTGGGGGACGAAGTTATCTCCTCGGTTCACCGGGAGAAGAACAGGGGTTTGCAAAAGCGTGTGCGAGTAATAAACGCTCGCACCCAGGCGGCTGGGTGCGAGGCAAAGACGGCGGCGACCGAGCTGCCAGCAAGTGTGAACGACGTTTCCGACTGACAGACCGAAAAGACACACGAAACGAGCAAAACGACAACAACAAAAAAAGAAGCAGAACATATTAAACGTACAAGTAACGTTGGCGGGGAAGAATCAGAGATTAGAAAGCATACTTCGTGGGCGGGGTGGGAAACACGTGGGCAATCTGGGGGTGGGAAATGGAAAAGTTCTCTTAAAATGCTGTATCCAGTTTTGAGACTCTCCAGCGATCGTATTGCAGAGGTGCATGTGTCAACGTGTAACGTATTATCACAGTTATCGCATTATTATGATTATAATTACATATTATAGATACAGATTCATATATGTATATAGATATATGTATATGTATATGTGTATATATATATATGTATATGAATATATTGAATGTTGTGCTTAGTATTCTTTCGAGAACCCCTGCGAGGCGACGAGCAAGGGGACAAAGGGAGAGAGATAAAGAAGAAAACAGAAAAATTGCTAAACTCAGAATCTTAATATATGTAGCGAGGAGTATTTTATATTCAATATTTTATTAACGCCATCATATTTATCGACATTATTATTATATTATAATTATTATTCTATTGTATTCACTGCAGCGTCGACGACGGTCTTATTAGAGCGAATATACGTATCATCAATATCCGTTCTCTCGAGATCATTCGCGAGGTCTCTCGATGGCGCCCCGTGTGTCCAGGATCGAAGGATCGACAAACAGATCGAAGCTCGTGCGCTCTCTTCTCGCGGTTTCCTCGTGGCCTGTGTACGATACGTTCGCCATTCTCGTCAGCCCTTTCAGCCCGAGCAACTCACGGACAAGCCCGACTTCCGGTTCTTCGAGCGTCCCGTGATTCTTCGCCTCTCTCAGTCATTCTGTTCGAGCATCGTTTTTCCTCCCCCGAGGAGAACTCTGTGAGATCGGGGGTGTGCAACTTCGATCGAAACCGGAAGTCGTAGAACCGTTCGATGGAACATCCGCGAACGCAGTGTCTTCGTGGTCGCCGCGCTCTTCTACCTCTACTGCCTCTTTTTCTTTCTCCTCGAGTTTCTCGCGATCCCCGTACTCGACATCGTTGGCACAGGGAACTTTCGCAAAATCTTTCGGTGGCAACCGGGTCGGTGTGGGCATTACGGTCGATGATTCGACCGGGGTCGTGCTGAGAGAGAAGAGAGGATAACGGACGGGGGTGTCGGGGTTGGAACAACGACGGACCGTGTTGCGTGTTATCGGGCCACGGCGATCGGTCCGGCTGTAATTAATCTTGAAACGCAACGTTAACCGAACCAGCAATAATCCGTTTGCGATTCGGTGCGCCGTGGCCGGCCAGCGACCAGGAGAGATTCCGCTCGAGCGGTGCGCTGGTGGCGAACTTAATTGGCGTCTCAAGGCTACCGGCTCCCACCACCAGCCACGGGAAACGTAACTTTTATTAAGAGACACCTCGTCGTCCCGTCGACGATGGAACATCGGACGTACCTCGACTTTAAGCCGTACCTTCAGTCATTTCAATTCCATTCAGCGGGCATCTTTCATCTCGATCGACGCGGCACCCCTTTTTGTACAAGTTTTCACTTTATCGAGCCAAAGGCTTTGCAGCGCGACATCCGCATCGTTCGGAATCGTTCATTGAACGCGCCTGGTTGTAAGGTCGGGGTGGTTGAGAGCTGAGTGGTGGGACTGATCGGTAATAGAGAGATCAATTAAATTTCATCGGTTTTCTGGTTTGTTGTTCGACGAACGACGCTATTACCCGAGTTCGCTCATCGATATTACGGCCAATCCGCAATTCAACACCGGTAACGAAAAGCGTACCACGCGAGGTGTACACGTGTACTCGCAATGACACAGATCTTCTCCTCCTCCCCCACCCGGATACACATGCACGCGATTATACATTGGACACGCATGTGCGCACATGCACACGCATACAGATCTCACTACACCGCAGCACAGAGGGATAAAACTCGAATATTGTATGTATACTAATTAACGACGATATGACTACTATTACTACCTACTATAAACATATATCGAGTAATCTACGCGTAGCAGTAATCGTAGTAACCACAGGGCCGAGAGTGAGACGGAAGGGCAGAGAGAGGGGGGAGGAAGGGAGGGAGAGTTTTGAGAGAAAGAGAGGGAGAGAGTGCGATTCACGCGAAAGTTATTTTTGAGGGAATGCAAGAGATACTCGATCAGAATGACAGGCGAGAGAGGAAGAGTCGAATGAAAGGGAACAAAAAGAAAATTAATCACGGGACGACCGAGAGCGAGCGAGAAAGAGACGGGATGAATGTTTCAAACGAAGAACAAAAATATAATAGAGAAGCTACGAGTTTATTATTTTCTATATTTTTTTATGTAATTTTACGACACATGCGATAATATATTATGATAATTATTATTATTAATTATTATTATTTTATTATATTATTATTATTATTATTATTATTATTATTATTATGAATATTTTAATATATAATATGATTTTCATACATCGTGTACTTATGTTTTCCTTCCTGTGTTCTTGTCTGGTTGTTTACTGGTTTTGTGTTTGATTGATCGTCGTTGCGGCGTAATATTATATAGTCGAAGATAAAAATTTATATTATAGAAAATATTTATACGAATTATACATTATACATGTATCTCGCATACATGGAAGCGGTTAGAGGAGAATTTTGAATCGGTTATTACTTTGCTTTCAACAGTTTTTGATAGTGGAAGAGAAAGAAGGGGGGAGGGGAGAATGAGAGTGAGAGTGAAAGAGAGAGAGAGCAAATAAAAATAAAAACGAGAATCAAACACACGACAGCCCGGCTATCCTATTTTTTAATTATTACGCAGAATATTTTATTGACATTATTCTTATTATTATGAATTATTATTAAGTTTATCGCTATCATTACGATATAATGACGTATATGAATTGTCACTGATATTATAGTTATATTACTATGCATACAATTATCATTAACGCCTGCGACAATTAACTATCAAATAACGATTTATGAACTGTTCAGCGGTAAGATCCGAGCTACTTATCGAAAATTAAAAAAAAAAACAAAAACAATGAAATAATAACAAAAAACGCATATTTTACCCCGTAATATATTTTTGTCGGATGATTTTTTATATTTATATAATATATATTATAATATATACGTATATATTATTATTATATATTGTACGACCGAGCATTCTCGAGTGGATAAATCTTGTAACGTCGAAGCGCAAGCCCGACACGACGGATGTCAATTCATGGTGCACTGCTGACGTCCCCGTCGGCTACGATCCTACTTCCAAATCGTTTATTTTTATACGATGCGAATAGAACTTGTGTTCTCTCCTGTTCTTTTAATTAGAACGTTGCGGCACAGGACGTCGTGCTTTTCCTTTGTACTAATATATTCGGACTGCGATCACACGTGAAAAAGAGAAAACGGAAAAAGGGTACGGTTATCCGCGGATCCGTCGAACTGAAAAAATCTTCGAGAACAGACAACAACAATACGAAACGGAACACGCGCAAAGAGAAACAGAGATTAATTCGATATTGTGGTCTAAATGTTGTAAGGATACTTACGCGAAGCGGTACCAAATATTTTATTAAAATCGAACACACGTACACACACACACACATACACACACAGGCGGAAACCAAGCAAAGAGGAAAACAGAAAAACTAACGGACAAAGAGAAAACACGTACACACACGCATACATCTACTGGAAAAACGAGTTTAATAAAATGTTACGTGATTTTTATATACATCGACTCTTTAATTTCTCATTTTTTCATTCATAAGCTTCTCTCTGTTTTATGTTTCCCGGACTCTCACATGTCTCCTCCTCTGTCTATCGTTTTCTCTTCTTCTTCCATTCCTTTCAACGGCGCGCAGTGGTCCAGGAGCCCGCTTTTTATGGCCAAAACTATTGTAGCGTTATTTCAAGATTTAATGCGATCTTATTATAGGTCGTTGGATTCGTCTTGATACCAGTTAGAATATTACGATGTAAAAAATATATGCTAGTATTTAAAAAATTGGGGTCGCCTTCATTTTTTATTAAAAAAAATTTTTTTTTAATTTTTTCTATTGAAGTTTGTAGAGAAGTGAATACTGATCAACTCTTGTTCGAAATATTTTTTGTCGAAATGAAAGATAGAATATATATGGACCGTTTATTGTGAAAGTGGTGTAAGTCCTTTTTTTTAAAATGAGATCTGACGTAATTTATGATTTAAAAAATGGAAAAAATAAAACAAATAAAAAATAAATTAAAGAAAATGGACTTGCACCACTTTCAAAATAAACGGTCCATATAATATAGTAATAAATACAATTAAAAAATATAATAAATCTGTGACGCGTTCAGAACGTGGCATTAGAGTGCGTACTTCGCGCGCGAACGTCTACTTGTTAGAATACACGTGGAATCAAAACTTGCAGGAAGTAGCAGCTGAAATTTACATGTGTATATGTCGAAGGTCTGAACTTTCAGAAAAATCAAGTCTGAATGCTAACACTTTTCAACGATTTTTTAAAACCCTACCTAAAGTTGACATTGCACTTAACTTTATATCCTTCGTATATTGATTGAAATATGTTTATATTACCATTAAATACCTGAAATATACTTGCTCACACATACGAAAATATAGTACAAATTTTCATTTCAGCATTGTGTAAGGAATAATTGAAGTATTTAGTTGTTCCTTCAATTTCATAATTCTGAACTTCAATCGCTATATCTGCTCGGAAAACTATCCGAAAGACCTAATATAAAATATGTTAATGATATCGGCGCCAGGTTCGATCAACTGATATCATTAACATATTTTCTATTTCAATTTTCGATCGATAAAAATTATTTCCTTTATGAAAGACCTAATATTTAGAATTTCGAGGTTTCAAAGTGTTCTTAGTATGAGGGGGAAAATATTTTTTTGAAATTCGAAAGTCGAAAAATTGAATTTTGGCCACAAAAAGCGGGCTCCTGGACCACTACTTTCGTATTCGCGTTGCCATTTACCTGAAATATTAGGGTAACTGCACCGGTGAATAAACGGGCACCAGTAAATGAACGCTTTTGTATATTTCAACAAATTTTAACCCGCACGGCATACTAGCGATAAAATTGTGATTAAAGAGTTAAATAAATGGGAGAATATTGTTTAGTAATTTTGTTATTATTTAGTAATTTTAGTATCGTTGTTCAACTACTAGAATGTAGTGTTCATTGACTGGTATTTTTCATATTTTTTATTTAACGTTTAAGGAAGAAATTTAATAATAATTTCATTTTATTTGGGTTCATTCATTTTTGACAAATGAAGTATAGGGAGACATTTGGCATACATGAGATTTCTTTAATTCACACATTTTTTTTTGCATAAAATATCTTCTTGAACAACGTCTTAAATGTTCATTCACTGGTGCAGTTACCCTACCACAAACCTCCGTCGAAAATCGGATCGTTCGCGAGCGTCGAAATTCGCCGAACTTCGTTCTTCTCGTTGTTGCTGTCGGGGAAATTTTCTCGCGTCATTTCGAGTCACTTTTTCATCCTTTTGTGCCGCGCACGGTTATCCGCTCCGTTTTTGGGTTTATTAATTATTCGTTTACGTCAGACCCGTAACAATTAATCATTGAGCCGTCGAGGGTAGAGCGAATTAGAACCCACCGAGGGTTCCGTGAGCAACGGCACGGTCCTAGGGGTCGCGTGTCCGTGTCAAATCGGAAAATCACGTCCACGTTCCATTGCCTTCGCATACTACGTTTTCGCTCGTCATCCTCGCCGCCGTTCCAGCCGCGATCACACCTTTTTAAAAGCCCAAAGATTCGCCATTAACCCTGACATTATCGATCGGGGGTTGAACAAATTTTATGTACTCCTCGTCTGTTCTCTTCTTTTTTCAACCAATCGCACTCAGTTTTTATTATATTTCCTTTACTCTCGGGACAGGCGATATCGATCGTGAACAGAGGACATTGAAATTTCCAACCACGTGGTTTTTTGTCTAGAATTTCATTTTTAAACATTCTTTCGAGACAGTTGGATTTCATTATGGAAATTATCAGTAGTGCTATCAAAGGGTCTAGCAGACTAAGAATTGATTCGGCCCCCCCCCTTGGATTTTTATTGAAATTGTGTGGGAAACATTGGATTTAGGTTGAAAGATAACCCCCCAAAATTTCAAGTCGCTGACCCTTCGTATAAGAATTATATGAGGGTAAATACCCTTAACTATATCATTTTTTTCTCGGTTGTTAATTAAGATATTCAGATAAAGAAATACGAAAATACTTACTAAAAAAAAAATACTTACGGAAAATATTACTAAATTTTTTAGGGGTGGAAATTGCAAACAACCCTTCGAGTGACCACTTTCAAAAAATTCAACAGTGTTCTGTTATCTATCTAATATATACAAAAGTTTCAAGATGGTCGGAGGGGTGGAACATAGTTAAATATTGAAAAGCAAATGAAATTATGCGATTATAATGTAGAAATACTATTAGTGGAAGATTTTAGTAGTGATTATACGTATTTAGTATAGATTCTAAGATATTCAGGCTGCGACTATCACTTATACTAATTCGATTTTTTATTGATTCAATCCTGAACTCAAAATCACACACACCCACCCTTAATAATATGATCACAATTGTGAAAAAATATATGATATGAAGGACGTAAGTACAAGTATTTTCGTATTTTTTTATCTGAGTATCTTAATTAACAACCGAGAAAAAAAATGATATAGTTAAGGGTATTTACCCTCATATAATCCTTATATGAAGGGTTAGCGATTTGAAATTTTGGGGGTTATCTTTCAACCTAAAACCAATGTTTTCCACACAATTTCAATAAAAATCCAGGGAGGGGCCGATTCACTATTCTTAGTCTGCTAGACCTTTTCATGTTTCGTTGAACCAAATGTCTATTTCACGTTGTCACCAGGGCGAAAGGAGTTGACAAAGAAATCTTAACACCTTGCCGTACAGCGACGAGTGAGACGCTTCGTGAAGATTTCAGACTCGATTAAATACGAATACTATTCCTGGTCTTCGGGACGAAGTAAAACAATACTCTTGTGAAACCAACAATTATTTAAGCAGCAAAGAATAAACATAAATTTGTCTTAAGAAATCGTCGAATTATCGTAGCCCGAAGAAGATCGCACGGAGTTAAAGAGATCCGCGAAGAACTGGCTTAAATTCGGAAGAGAGATTACGATTATTAGTTTACGAGTGAATGAATCCACGTGGTTGACTTTGCGTGGAAAGATTACACACACGCCTTGAGCGCAACATGAAACAATTCTTTCCGTGGGGGGTTGAAAGCTCCGCCATTTTGGCGAGCCTGAAGAGGAACGGGGTCGGGACAGCTCTCGCACAGATACGAACGATGATCTATTTAAACGAATGGTTCCTAATTTTCCCGTCGATGCACGGTCGGGTTAGCTTCCGAGACATTTAAGGGGGTACCAGACCCTCTGACCTGGGTATTTATCAGTGTAGAAAAACCTCCACGCTGAAGAACAGTTTGGCAACAGTGATGAACACACATTTGTATCAATCTAACGCTTCAATTTCGCTATCAATACAGGTTTTCTTCTTTTAATCATTATCTTTATTGCTATTAATGGATCCGAGTGACGTCGAACCCTTTATATTTTTATTGTTACGACTCCACGCTGATAGTTCTCCTAACTAAGTGCCATCTCGTTTGAGTAGCTGAACTAAAATTAGTTCTACTTGCCCTTCATGAACGGAAGCTGGGAACAATTGAATGCGATCACGGGAAAACATTTTTTGTCCTCATATTAGCATGTTATGAGCTGTGTGAGGGGTCATTGTAAAGGAGGTTCATCATAGCCCGCTCTGCTCATAATTTAAGTCAGAAAAACCGTTTTGTATTAGAAAAATACATGGGAACCTGAGGGTGGTTGTTTCGACTTGTTTTCCCTACTTTGGACACTCATATTATTAGATATGAACATAATCTATCTAAATCATGAACGGGACGGGCTATGATCAACCTTCCTCTATAGAATAAGTCCACACACGGCTCAGAATATGCTAATATGAGCACAAAAAATGTTTTCCCGCAAACACTGATTTCAACAACAAAACAGTGTTTGCGGAAAAATATTTTTGTTCTCATATTAGCATATTCTGAGCTGTGTGAGTGCTCATTGTAAAGAGTAAGGTTCATCATAGCCCGCTCTGCTCATAATTTAAGTCGAAAAAATCATTTTGTATTAGAAAAATACATGGGAACATAAGGGTGGTTGTTTCGACTTGTTTGTCCTACTTTGGACGCTCATATTATTAAATATAAACATAATCTTGTTAAATCATGAGCAGATGAACCTTCCTCTTTACAATGAGCCCTCACACAGCTCGTAACATGCTCGTATAAAAACAACTATGGTTTCCCGTAAACACGGTTTTCACTCGTTTTTCTAGTAATATTCTAGTAATATGCTATTCATATCCATGGTTCTGGTACTCCCTTAATCGTAATATTGAAATTCGAGAGGAAAAATGACCACGTGGTGTTCGCAATGGCCGCCACGGTCGTAGGGGTCGCGTGTCTATACGTCGACCAATGACCGGACGCGCGGGACAGAAGCGTGCCGCGAAAATTAGCCCGCTCCGCTTCGGCCCCTGAATCGGCTCGGTCGCAAGGGCTGTTGCCCGTTGGGATGGCAACGTCGCATTGCAGCGTTGAGGCTGCGGTCGATGCCGCCGCCGCGATGGTGGTGGCGTATCAGCGTGCGAGGTTGCCGTTCCTCGACACGTTCATGGCCTGCCTATCCTCTTCTTGCTTCTTTCTCTCTCTATCTTTCTCTCTCCCTTTCTCTCTATCTCCGTATCTCTCTCTCCGACTCTCTTTCTCGCTCTCTCCCCGTATCTTTCGCAAAATACCCTAATTTTCTTCGTCGTCCGCGATCCACTGTTCCACCGAGCACACGACCGTACCTCAGCCGGTGCGTTATCAGGATAAACCGTCATCCAAATCGAAAGTTATTAATAACCGTGCCCCGCAGCGGTGTGTTTGACCTCGCCGAGTTCGAAACTGGGTAGCTTACACTCTGAAACGATGCCAAGGAAACTCGCTTCTGTATTCGTCCCTTTTGTGAACCGCTTTTTCCATCGGTCCATCAAGTTACGCTGATGACCACCGGAACACCGGTGAACTTCTAACGAGAGGACTCGAGGAGGCTCGATCCACTTCTTTGTCTGTACTTTCTCCGTTCGACGCCTTCCGCGGTGGCTCGATCGCGAAACAGAGGTTCCCCGAGTTTCATTTTCATTGAAATCACGCCTCCAGATGAGAAATTCGAGCTTCTACGGTTCTCGGCCGTTGTTGCCACCCCGAGGGAGGTCAGTTCCGTCGAAATGCTTAGCTGCTATTAGATCTTCTTTGAAGCCTCTCGGTCCGGCCGGATCTACTTTCATAGATGTTGTTCGCGGAATGAATATCGCCGGACCATCTTCGGACGGCTACGATTATTGTCATTCCGCAACGTTGTCTATTCCGCGAGGTCTCGCGGCAACATCTAGACTCGTTCGCTTCGTTGTCCTTTGGATCCCTCGAATTCTTTTCGACGTGATAAAATGTTATCGTTGACGCGTGTTTCTCCGGCATCGCATGGGACGTGTAAAAGAACCTGGGGGACGCGGTAACCTTTCGCGGAGTTAACCTTTCAATTATTTTCAAAGATCATTCGAGTAGGCCGGTTTTAAATTAGAACGGGTAAATATGGTGAGAAACGGAAATCGCGGAAGGCGGGCATTGGTCGAGTCGAAGAAAGAAGACAAGTGGAAACGAAGGAGAGGACCGATTCAAGTCGAACGACTCGGCGATGGCACCGTTCTGGCGAACATGACCGGTCGACTCACCCCTTCGGCCATCCCTCTTTCCCGTCGTGCCACCCCCGAGCTTCGACTTTGTACTCCCGGCAGCCTCCGTTGCTCCGCAGTAGATCGATAACGGCAACCGCGTTCTCGTTCTCGCACGACTCGTGCTCTGATATATATACATATACAGGGTGTCCCAAAATTCCTTCAGCATCCGGAAATGGGAGGCTCCTTGGATCATTTGCAGAAACATTTCCCTTTGCAAAAATGTCGTCCGCGGCTTTGTTTAGAAGTTATTAACGGAAAATACGAACCAATCAGAGCGCGACTATAGCGAACAGAATCCGACTTAAGGACAGGTCCCAATTAGCGCGGTGTTGCCGTTGGTAGAGCCAGAATCAGTCCGCTGTAGACGCGCTGTGATTGGTCCTTGTTTTTCGTTAATAACTTCTAAACAAAGCCACGGACGCCATTTTTGTAAAGGAAAATGTCGCTTCGAATGACCCAAGGAACCTCCCTTCTGACCCAAGGAACCTCCCATTTGCCGCTCCTATACTAGTTTTGGGACACCCTGTATGTGTGTAGAAGCCGGGCACACGTTGCTGAAAAATCGCAGAGTACGCCTCTCTCGGCCGGCCGGGGGTTGAAGAGAGAAAAGACGCGGATGGCGAACGAGGGAGGGTAAGGCGGAGGCTCGGGGAAGTAGAGACACACGGTTCTAGCGTCTCGAGGCCATTCCCAGGGCTGTAGACGACTGTTCCGTGCCCGAAATCCATGGCTTTCCCGCGGAATTGTTTTATTGAGAGATTCTCGGTTCTTTCTCGCAACTCGGATCGACTGAGGGGGTAGCTTGTAGCTTGTGGATCACGGTCTCGTTACGTAAGAGAGAGAAGAGACTGACTATGTCTTCGATGTAACATGTACTCGAGAAACGGGAATCAATGTTGTCTCGACGAACGCTATGTGTATCTATGATATCGCGTTATCTTAGACGAGCTAACACAGACTGGTGTTTGGCCGATCTGGCTGGTCAAAATTTTTGATTGCTAAAAACTGATTCAATTCATCATGTTTCATTAAGTTATGTTTACATTAATGAAAAAGAACAATTTATACGTTATAAACAATGGGGTCGGTTCGAGGGACTACCTGGCTCTCCTAATAATGTAAGCGAAAATATATTAAATAACTGTATAACTGTTCTAATTCGAAAAGAAAATACACAACCGAAATATGAAATTAACGGAAATTAACGTAAACGTATCGTATTTAAATCAAACGTGATGACGTGTTTCGTATCTCGAGAAAAAGTCGAATCGCTACGTGAACACGTCCTTTTATATCCTACTTTTTCTAATGTTTATAAATTTTCTAGAACAAATATTGATTTAACAAGATGTGTCGCAATCGCAATATCACGGCACTCACGCATACATACACGATTCTCGATTCTCACATTCAAACAACGAGTAACATCATACAAATCATTCATTTCCTACACTCGGCCGCCCTGAAAAAGCATATGGCCTCAGATGCTTTCATCGCGATTCTTACATTTATACAAGTTACATTATACAAATCATGCTACAACAAGTTACATTATACAAATCACACATTTCCTTATACAAATCATACATTTCCTACACTAACAATGTTATTTTTTACCTGAGGTTGGTTCTAGGAAATCGACTTTTGACCAGCTGGATCGGTCAAATACCAGTCTGTGCGATCGGAAGTATCACATCAATTGCACGCTGGGAAAATGTATAGAACTCAGGCTTTAATCGAAGAACTCTAGGAATAAAAGACCTTCAATTTCGAACTAACCTATTTGCAGGATTCGGACACGGTTCCCTGTCTTTTCGGTTGCTTTCGTGAATTCTGACTAGGTACGAGAGCTAGAGGGTTTCATACCTTTGGCCTCCAAAAATTGTGATAATTCCGTGGCTCGGGATAAGAGATTCCTCGAATATTCTCTTTATCGCCCGACGATCGAATATATTCTAGCAGCACCCACCCGAGAATTCGCTTCCCAACCGTCTCTAGCGACACTTTCAACTCACCCCTACACGATAAATATTTCATGCAGGCTGATCCTCGACGAACGACTGTGTAACCTCCCGGTAGTCCAGAGACGAAGATACGAAAGCGTTTTTTCATTTCGACTTTCATGGAGTAAGGAGTCGATCGAACGTCTAGACGTAGGTGTATAAAGTTAAGGAACTATCAGTAATTCCGAATATACAGTAATCTCGCGATCTATGACCGGGGATGTCTTTACGATCTATGACAAGAGCTTACCCACTCCACTGCCGTATATCGGTGTGAGCACCACAGATTGACTCGAATGAATCGAATTTTCGAGGTCCTTAATTTTCATTATTTTGTTATAGGACTTTCACTACCTTAGTTCTGGTTAGTATTTTGTCGTTTTGAGTGAAAAACTGTTTACAATGGATAAGTATCACAGTAACAGAATATAATCACACAATTTATTTACATGATACAATTTTTAAATAATTTTAGTGTTTTGTCGTTTTGAGTGAAAAACTACTTACAATAGATAAGTATCACAGTAACAGAATATAGTCACACAATTTATTTACATGATACAATTTTTAAACAATTTTAGTATTTTGTCGTTTTGAGTGAATAACTACTTACAATAGATAAGTATCACAGTAACAGAATATAATCACATAATTTATTTACATGATACAATTTTTAAACAATTTTAGTATTTTGTCGTTTTGAGTGAAAAACTACTTACAATAGATAAGTAAATATCACAGTAACAGAATATAATCACACAATTTATTTACATGATACAATTTTTAAACAATTTTAGTATTTTGTCGTTTTGAGTGAAAAACTACTTACAATTGATAAGTATCACAGTAACAGAATATAATCACACAATTTATTTACATGATACAATTTTTAAACAATTTTAGTATTTTGTCGTTTTCAGTGAAAAACTACTTACAATAGATAAGTATCACAGTAACAGAATATAATCACACAATTTATTTACGTGATACAATTTTTAAATAATTTTAGTATTTTGTCGTTTTGAGTGAAAAACTACTTACAATAGATAAGTATCACAGTAACAGAATATAATCACAGAATTTATTTACATGAAACAATTTTTAAACAATTTTAGTATTTTGTCGTTTTGAGTGAAAAACTACTTACAATAGATAAGTATCACAGTAACAGAATATAATCGCACAATTTATTTACATGATACAGTAATCTCGCGATCTATGACCGGGGTTTGCCTTTACGATCTATGACAAGAGCTTACCCATTCCACTGCCACGATGATTGATCTCGGCTTGGGTATATCGGTGCGAGCACCACACATTGACTCAAACGAATCGAATTTTCAAGGTCCTTAATTTTCATTATTTTGTTATAGGACTTTGACTACCTTATTTCTGGTGTTTTCCTGATTACGACAATACCAAACACGACATAATTCCAACTGTATTTAGTGGATTAATCGACGATGAAAGTTTTACAGTAATTTCTCAATCGTAGTCCTCGGTCGCCTCTGCAATCGTAGTCCAGTGCCTACCCATTCCACCGCCTTTCAACGCTGCGCCGGGCAGCAGGACGGCGATGTTTGATGTCGGCTCGGGTATATCGGTGTGAACACCACTACATTGACTCGAGTGAATCGAATTTTCAAACTACTTACTTTTCATTATTTTTTTATGAGATTTTACTGGCTTATTCCTGGCATTTTTCTGATTAAAACAAGACCAAACACGATATAATTTGGCCAATATTTAGTGGTTTCATTGACGGTATGGAGTAACTGTAGGGAATGGAAGAAGACAGCGAGTGAAAAAAAATAAAAACTAAATATTGGTCAAATTATATCGTGTTTGGTATGATTTTAGTCAGAGAAATGCCACGAATATGTTGGTGAAAGTTCCATAATGATATCATCGAAAATAAAGAAGCTAAGGTCTTGGTGTTTTATTGTGATGACGCACGGGCCTTTAAACTGTGCCGGCGACGGGGACACGCTTCGGCCACGCGATCCTATTTCATTCTGTCCTTCTCTACGTTCGGCTTGTCGTTTGAAGTCTCAGCGCGGTAGGGTAGACGCAGTCATAAATCAAAAAATAGCCACCCTACTTGATCGTAGTCCGTTCATAACACGGGTGTTGGGACTACGATTGAGAAATTACTGTACGTACAAGGAAGGACAGCGAGATTCTGTCCTTCTCTATGTTCGGCACTCTTTTGAAGTCACGGCGCGATCGATTCCGAGAAAAAAATAGCATACCCTTTGCGATCTATGACATTTAAAATCCCCGTTTTCTGGTCGAAGATCGAGAAATTACTGTATTTGCCTGTGCGAGAAGGAGTCTGCTGACGTTCATCGTAGACGAGGATTTCGATTGATGCTCGTCGGTCGTTACCGTCAGGGTCAACGGGCACAGTAAAGGTCCATCGATGGTACCCTCGGCTCTTTTTCCAATGGATTTTCCCAGGTCCGGCCCTCGTTAGGATGCAGCCGCGTCACGGGACGGTCCTGCTTTGTTTTCATGATCGCCCGACGACGCCGCTCCGCGATCCTCAATCTAGATCGTCCGATGATCCGAGTGAAGCCTTACAACGACCACGGATTGACCCCGTGAAACCAGTAATCGTGATCTCTCGTGGACCTTAAGACCGGACACACTCGTTCATCCACCACGATTTATTAATAGGCAGTGCTTCTATTACGCAACAACAGCTTTCATCACGAATTTCGCACGGTATCACTTGTGCTAGGCTGTACTACTTGGTTTGAAACAATTGATGCGAGGAAAAGACAGTTCGTGGGAAAGGGTGTTAATTATTTCATAGTTCGTATTAGGTTGTTGCATATGAAGTGGTCTAATCAGGAAATACTGTTATAATCTACAGGTTTATGGTATATCATGTGAACGGTCCTTTTAAGTCCTGTCTTCAGGTACCATTTACATATTCCATTTTACTTTCAAATAAAGTTTATTTCAATATCAACTTTGTATGATTGAGAAAATAAACATGTCGACGACAGCATTATTATTATTATTTATTATAAACGGACTGACGTTCTTTTACAAAACTGTTTACAATAACAAAGAAGAATAAGAAAAAAGAACAAAAATATATAAGATACACAGGGTGTCCCACATAAATGATAACACCGAAATATCTTTCGTATTTACAGTCCTATCAGAAAACTTCAGAGGACAAAGTGACGCTATTGCAGGGGGGCAATATAATAATGAAGAAAAAAATTTTTTATGTCGTGTTTTTAAATGAAATTGCAATGTCACCGACGTTTTTTTAAATGGAATAGTATATTTTTTTGCGATAGCATGATAGACAATAAAAAACTGAATTTAGTGGATACCACCTTTTTGACCTTGAAATGACCTTGACCAAGAAAAATCATGTTGAAGCCGACGTAAACAACGCGCAATCTTTGCTGAAACACGTAAGTTTTAAACTTCCACATTTCATCCGCTTCAACACGATTATTCTTGCTCATCCGGATTTTCTAATCCGGACCACTGTGTGCCGGTTAAAAGTCGGGCACTTCACATGCAACAATCTAATTATTTGTGCATTAGAAAATATTGGTGATCTCATTTCGGTGTTGCGTTCTTCTACATTCTTCTACCTAATTGGCTACGTTCAACGTGTTTGATCGCAACATCCATTCACGTGCAACAAACGTGCCTGGGATTAGTTGCGATCCTGGTCTTCATTCACGATGATTTCCAACACATTTCTTCTTCTGTCGACTAGCTGCAACGACCTATGACACTTTTGATTTTTCTGCTCACCGGGATTCCGGGTATTTATATTGCACCCCTTCCCGGTAGATGCTCGTTCTCCTTTAAGGGGATATCAGACCCTCTGATCTGGGTATTTATCAGTGTAACCAACCTCCACGCTCAAAAACAGTTTGGGAACAGTGATGAACACACATTTGTATCAATCTAACGCTTCAATTTCGCTATCAATACAGGTTTTTTTCTTTTTATCAATATCTTTATTGCTATTAATGGATCCGAGCGGCGTCAAACCCTTCATATTTTTGTTGTTACGACTTCACGCTGATAGTTCTCCTAACTAAGCGCCATCTTGTTTGAGTAGCTGAACTAAAATTGGTTCTACTTGCCCTTCATGAACGGAATCTGGGGAACAATTGAATGCGATCACGGGAAAACATTTTTTGTCCTCATATTAGCATGTTATGAGCTGTGTGAGGGCTCATTGTAAAAAGGAAGATTCATCATAGTCCGCTGTGCTCATAATTTAAGTCGAAAAAATCAATTTGTATTAGAAAAATACATGGAAACCCGAGGGTGGTTGTTTCGACTTGTTTGCCCTAGTTTGGACGCTCATATTATTAAATATAAACATAATCTTGTTAAATCATGAGCAGAGCGGGCTATGATGAACCTTCCTCTGTAGAACAAGCCCACACACAGCTCAGAATATGCTAATATGAGGACAAAAAATGTTTTCCCGCAAACACTGATTTCAACAACAAAACAGTATTTGCGGGAAAACATTTTTTGTTCTCATATTAGCATGTTATGAGCTGTGTGAGGGCTCATTGTAAAGGAGGTTCATCATAGCCCGCTCTGCTCATCATTTAAGTCAGAAAAACCGTTTTGTATTAAAGAAATACATGGGAACCTGAGGGTGGTTGTTTCGACTTGTTTGCCCTAGTTTGGACGCTCATATTATTAAATATAAACATAATCTTGTTCAATCATGAGCAGAGAGGCTATGATGAACCTTCCTCTTTACAATGAGCCCTCACACAGCTCATAACATGCTAATATGGAAACAAAAAATGTTTTCCCGCAAACACTGATTTCAACAACAATACAGTGTTTGCGGGAAAACATTTTTTGTTTCCATATTAGCATGTTATGAGCTGTGTGAGGGCTCATTGTAAAGAGGAAGGTTCATCATAGCCTGCTCTGCTAATTATTTAAGTCAGAAAAACCGTTTTGTATTAAAGAAATACATGGGAACCTGAGGGTGGTAGTTTCGACTTGTTTGCCCTAGTTTGGACGCTCATATTATTAAATATAAACATAATCTTGTTCAATCATGAGCAGAGAGGCTATGATGAACCTTCCTCCTTAGAATAAGCCCACACACAGCTCAGAATATGCTAATATGAGCTGTGTTTAAGTCAGAAAACCCGTGTTTTGTATCAGAAAAATACATGGGAACCTGAGGGTGGTTGTTTCGACTTGTTTGCCCTAGTTTGGACGCTCATATTATTAAATATAAACATAATCTTGTTAAATCATGAGCAGAGCGGGCTATGATGAACCTTCCTCTGTAGAACAAGCCCTCACACAGCTCGTAACATGCTTGTATAAAAACAAAAAATTCGTTTCCCGTAAACACGGTTTTCACTTGTTTTTCTAGTAATATTCTAGTAATATGCTAGTCGTATCCATGGGTCTGGTACCCCTTTAAGGTCACGGAATGCTGTTGGGCAGACAGGAGGGACGATATAGGGCGTAACTGTTTTGCGAGACTAGTAAATGGTTCGTTGTTCCGTCCCGCTCTCTCGTTCGCTGGCCCCTGTTATTTCTCCCTTTCTTTTCCACCGTTCATCCCCCTTTTCTTCTCTTGTTGGCCCTCGTTGGCCGTCTCTCTCGTCGCCGATCCTCTCTTTCTCTCCTCTCTTCTCGGTCGATATCTCGCGAGGGTCGCGGAGACGCGGCGACGCCCTGCTCGACCACCCTCTTACAACTTCCCAGTGACTCTCAATCCCGATCGAATCGATGATCGACGAGTCCACGATGATTGCACGCGTAATTACCACCGGCGTCGATTCACAGCCGCCCGACAACCGGCCAGATTCTGTTTTCCTATCGTCCCGAGATTCTCGCGAGCCGAGAAACTCGTTTTTCGAGATTCTTCGACGTTATCTTCGACCACTTTCCCGGCTATTCGCTTGTCCTCGCCAGGCTTTTTTCCACCGTCTGCGGAAGGGTGTTTTTAGAATCGTGTCTGTTCCGTAACGGATGATGCTCCTTGATCTGTGGCAGCATCGGGAAACTCTCTTGCGAGTCGTAGCTTTGTCTGGTAACGGTCTGCTCGCCGCACGCAGTGGTTCTCATTCTCAATCAGTTCTCGAAACGATTCGATTAGCCAACGAGTAACGTTCGACTCTTTCAGATAAAAGACTACTCGAGCGAAGTCGAACAGGCGCGATTCTAACATGTATTACAAAGAAAAAGGTTCCTTGAACCTAAGGATGTTCTGGAGCTATATAAAAACGCAAGAAAATTTTTGAAAATTTGACAAGATATAATTCTTACTAAATTAATGCAATTACCAAAGTTTGAGTTAGATTCACTACACCGTTTAATATTTATAACAATTCATAAAATTCCACTGCAAAAACGCAACTAGAAACTCCAGTTACTTTTTGTACGTAGTAAAAATTATGTATTTAATTACGTTCAAAATTTATTAGGATTCATTAAACAGTTACAGAGCAAAAAATTGTAAACTGTTACAAAACTTCAAATTCATCGTGTTGTCATCTCACTAGCATGAAAAAGTGACAATACTGCAATTAAAAAAGTTACAAAATGCAACTTTTAGTATTTTTGCTACAATTCCGATGAATTGCAATTTTTGACAAAATTTTTTTTCACTAGCATGAAAAAGCGACAATACTGCAATTAAAAAAGTTGCAAAATGCAACTTTTAGTATTTTTGCTACAATTCCGATGAATTGATTTTTTTTCGCATCCTGTGGCAAACTAATTGCTCTAGCTTCCCAGAAAAATTCAAATCGTATAATACGATATTTAAAAAGTTCTCGCCTTTTTAAGAGTGCCAATACTTTTTTTACCCACTGTATAACAACTTAAAGTTTGTACATTTTAACACGTCTTCTTATGGAGAGTTCATAAAATTCCACTTCAAATCCTATTTAAACCTTGAAAAAACGCAACTAGAAACTCCAGTTCTTTTTTATATATAGTAAAAATTACGTTCAATTCAAATTTGAAAAAAATTAAAGTATTTAAAAATTATAATTGAATTTAAAAAATTTAATTACGTTCAAAATTTATTAGGAATCACTAAACAATTACAGAGCAAAAAATAGTAAATTGTTACAAAACGTCAAATTTATCATTAAACGCGACAATACTGTAGACCACTGAATATAGCTACTATTCGGAGGGTACAATTATTCACAAAATTCATTTACAATTTTTTATAATATGAAGACAATTTGATTAAAAAATAAATATAACATGAAATTCCCTAATTAAACGAAAGCTTTTTAAATTAATCTAATTTTTTCATGCAAAATATTCTCGTCAATGGCTTTCGTTGCCAATATATTGATGGATTTCGAATTTATTGTACTTTTGTCTCCCATTGTACCTCCAGAACATCCTTAATTGAACTCGTTTCCCGCATATTTTGATACGACGATGAACAACGAGGAGATCGAATTCGTGCGATTTTTGTGCTTTCATATTTCTAAACACTGTGCAAACAGCAGGAAAGATATTCGACGTGCTTGACGACGCACAGTAGTCCAGAAGCCCGGTTTTTCTGGCCAAAATTCAAAATGTCATAATTTTGTGAAAGTTGGTAATTAGGAGTTTTTGGAGTCGCTGATAACGAATCTGACATTAAAAATTAAAACTTTTTTACGGTAGGGTTATTGGCGATCTAGAGGACGGTATTTCGTGGCCCGATTAAAAATTTTTGTTAATCGATGTTTTTCATCATTTTCATAGAACAATATCATTGAGATACTTAATGGTATGTTTTTTAAATTAGTATAACCTATAGAAAAAAAAGAAAAATTACCTCGGACACCTCTATTAAAATTAATACAGAGTTAAAAGTTGCAAGAGATAGCAGCTAAACTTTGCATATTCTTTTTAACAAATATTTAAACAAAATAAGTTTGTTAAATGTTTGTACAAAATAAGTCCAAAGTGTAGCGTTTTTAAGCATTTTTTTAAAACCCTTCTTAAAGCTTAAATTGTTACAAACTTGGAATATTTGTTTATGGATTAAAAAATGTTTATGATGGCACGTAGAACTTAAAGTACATCTACTAACATATAAAAAATCATAATTATAACTTGTTTTCTGATATCCCATAAGTGGTATTTAAATAGTTTAATAAAATGTTCAATTTTATGATTTTGTATTTAGAACGCTGTATTTCATTATACAATTACCTAAAATCAATAATGTTTTGGATTTAGGAGCTTCGAAGAGTTATCAATTTATAGCAAAAAAAATTTTGTTAATCTTTTAACCTTGAAAAATTGAATTTTGGCCACAAAAACCGGGCTTCTGGACCACTGTGCGACGATGCAAATTGGTTCAGGACTGGAGTTGATTTACGGTTATAGCGTACGAGAAATTGCCGAAATGTTCGGAACATCGAAAGCTAGCTTTAAGAATCATCCGCGCTCTGTCTCTTGACGAACACTCTGACATTACGTTAGTAGACAGCGGATCTCTATGCGAAATAAACATTTTCTTCCCGAATTGCAACGAACTGCAGTCAAAAAGAAGTTTCATTTGTTTCTCAACATTAACCGTACCACGACCGGTCAAATGACCGCTTTCACATTCTTTATTTTGCAATTATTGAAATTATAAAGATGCTTCCATTAGAAACGATTGAATGAATTTCTTTATTCGAGCACGTGTTACTGTAAAAATTATGAAAAACCTGAATAAATTCAGTGTTGCAATTTTTATAAAACATTTTGCACCCGGTACGGTTAGTGTCAATATGTTTAATAGGTTGGAAATAATACAACCTAATAATAATAAACTCCCGGAAATGGGAGATTCCTTGGGTCATTTGAAGCGACATTTTCCTTTACGAAAATGGCGTCCGCGGCTTTGTTTAGGAGTTATTAACGAAAACCACGGACCAATCAGAGCGCGGCTACAGCGGAATGATTCCATCCGCTATAGCCACGCTCTGATTGGTCCGTGTTTTTTGATAAGAACTTCTAAACAAAGCCACGGACGCCATTTTGGTAAAGGAAAATGTCGCTGCAAATGACCCAAGGAACCTCCCATTTCCGGGAGTTACACTTATTTTGGGACACCCTGTATATTATTATATGTTACTACAACTTCTAATACGTTTACTGTTTTAAATTACACCTACTCATTGTTGTCGCAAATGCATATAATCCGCTGTCTAAAGATTAGATATGATTGTTGCAACCGGTCGCGAACAGACAACTTTCCGCGTGAACGTTCGCGGTGCGCGTCGCGATATTTTTTCCACATCGGTTCGCAGTGTTTACGGAGCAAACAGCCGGAACCTTTTTTTCCAGCGCAGGTGCTACTGAACGTTGAACGAACGGAAAGAGGGTTGCCCACTTGCTACCCGCGCCCGTCCCGCCGAAGATAAATCGAATTTTCTGTCCCAGTTCGTCGCGATTCGTAATTAATCTTTGCGTTCCGCGGTTATCGACGATGCGACGAGAACGTGAAATCGGTTAAGCGAATTCGCGAATGATCGTCTCGCCCATCAACACCGAGCAGAGTCGCCAGACGAGGGGAGTTGACTGAAATGGAGGGGAAAGAGTTACCCCCTCTCTGCCGGATTAGTCACGTGACACTTTGTGACGCATCGCGTCACGTGACCGGACCATGGGGGGAAGGTGGGGAGACATCGTGTTGGAGGGGAAGATGAAGAGTGGGGATGCGAGTCTCGATCTGGCGACTTTGACACCGAGACCGCGTCACGATTCGTAATTAATCATTGCGTTCCGTGGTAAACGGCGATGCGACGAGATCATGATATCCGTCAACACTAAACCTACCGAGCACTAAAAGCGATGAAAATGTTTTAGCTTGCAAAAATAACGAGGCTGTATTTATGCAGATTTTGTGCAATTTTCGTTACAATATGTGGTCGGATAAAGAAATTTATTGTAAACCAGTCATTCGATCGGCAGTGGTAGGTTTAGTGTTGAGTGAATTCGCGAACGATCGTCTGGCCCATTAACACCGAACAGAGTCGCCAAACGAGGGGAGTTGACTGAAATGGAGGGGAAAGAGTTACCCCATCTCTACTGGATTAGTCACGTGACACTTTGTGACGCACGAGCGTCACGTGACCGTACCGTGGGGGGAAGGTGGGGAGACATCGTCTTGGAGGGGAAGATGAAGAGTGGGGATGCGAGTCTCGATCTGGCGACTCTAACACCGACACCCGTCGTGCCACGAGCCTGTTTGAGTTTCCCGCGACCAACAATCGTTTGGTGGAACGTGTCGATTCGAATGATCATCGTGAACCGGGTCCCATGACCGCGTCACTGTCCAGATTCCACTAATAAGAGGAAGGATTAAAAATAAAAATTATATATTATATAACATATAGAGGTATATACATATATAAATATATGAGACATATATTTATATATACTTCATGTATACATATATATGAAATATGACTTAATCGAACGACTCGAACGACGGATCGGTGAGGATCGTGAATCGTCGACGGTCCCTCGGTCGATTCACACGTTCACGGAAGTATTCACGAGCATTACTAGGTATTAGATAGAACACTCGATACTCGCGGTTCGTTTTCGATCGCATAGGATTAACGCACGCGGTTCAGAGCCAAAAAAGCAGAAAAAATTATTAAAAGAGACTCGCGAGAACGTAGACTGGCTTCAGCCAGAAATATCCGAAAGGTGCGGCGAAAAAAATGAATTTAATATTAAGCAAATACATAATTGTATTGAAAAAAATGGATATATATATATACACACATACATATATATATCTATATATGAAACAAATATATATATATATATATATATATTAAAAAAAATTACATATTATGTATGTAAATTATAAGGCGCGTATTACATAGATATTTATATATACATATTATATATATATGATTATTACATAATTATTATTATTATATAGCATAGAGCCGTGACCTCTGGTGAAAACGAGGTTTTTTCTATTTTATTATGATAACGATCCTAGACGATAGTAGATTTTGTCTGTGCGACGGATTTTCGACTAAATAAAAATATGGGAAAAAATAATAAGAAGGGGAGGGAGCGAGACAGAGATATAAACGTACGCAAATATATACATATAGAGAGTAAACGGTTGTATTTGTCGTGTTGAAACTAAAGAAAGGACAAAACGGAGAGGACCTGGACTCGAGTCGCATACGACGCATACATGTCGCTCACACAGGTACACAGGCATGTACACGCATTTATATGTAAACTGTATCGATCCAAATGCATCTACGTATATATTATATATCATATATAAACATTCACAAGTCACTCGAAGGCAGAGGCGTTAACGCGGTAATCGCGATCGTTCACGAGCGACAACTTAAAAATAAAAAAGATATTTACGGCGAGAAAGAAAAGGAAGGGGGCGAGGGAGAGGGAGGGAGAAAAAGGAGTGAGAAAGATTGCGAAACACGTGCGATATTAATCTCGAATCAATTAACGAGTCGAAAGAGAAAGTGAGCGACGTCGATAACGGAAGTAGTCCTTTCTACCGAGAGGGAAAGAGAGGGAAAGGGAAAGAGAGGAGAATCGTGAAACGCGCGGAGGAACGAGAACCACTTGGTTACCCCCTTGCCGTGTCATTTTCTTTACAGTTACAGCGGTTAAGAAAATGCAGAAGAAAAAAGAAAATTTATATTTTTCTTATGGGTGCGATTATTTGAATGCTTAAACATTGATTACGAACGAATCAAATTTCAATTAATTCAAGAAGAGCGGCGCACAGTGGCCGAAATCCGGCAGAAATGGACAAAATTCGATAATTCGGTGAATTCTGTAAAATTTTAGAAAATTGGTATCTCTAGGTCGTTTTAGACGTAGATTTCAAATTTTTAATCAAAACTATAAAATTCAAAATGTCGATTCAATATGGCGGACCGAAAAATTAAAACTGAATGGATTTTTTTGAAAATGGATATATATGAGTTATTGGGGATGCTGATTTTGAATTTGTATTCGAAATCAGAATTTTTGTGTTTTTTAATTCTTTTGTTTTAAATTTTTATCTTTTCTTTTTATTTATATTAATGCGGGAATATTTAATTTTATGTTTTATGTAGTTAACACAATTTTATTCTGCCTCTGTCTAAATAGTAATATTTCTGTGTTGTTTAATTTTTTAATTTTTATCTTTTCTTTTTATTTTAATTAATGCGGGAATATTTAATTTTATGTTTTATGTAGTTAACACAATTTTATTATGCCTCTTGTTAAATAGTAATATTATGTTCTTCAAGATTTTCAAAAGATTTGTTCAATTTCAATTGCGAGTTTTGAGGTTATCCTATATTCCATCTAGCGGACAAAATGTAAAGTCCGAATGTAAAAACGAGTACATTATATGTCAAGTTCTGTCAACAAGCACATATCAACTGGTATATTTATTTTTAAATATGTTTATTTGTTAATAACAATTTGTTATTAACTTTAAAATGTTATTAACACATGAAATAAACTTAATTCAAGCTAATTTTTTTACATAAATAGATTCACATAAATAGTCTTTCTTGATTCTGGGTATTCGCACGAAAATACATACAGTATTATATTATTAATATCTTTTCAATGGGCAAAAATCGGCAAACGGGGTTTGTTTCATAACTTTAAGGATACTTTAAGAAAAATATTTATCCTAGTTTCGTTTGGGCATTATGAGGCAAACATATAAAATTTCGCATCGGAAATTTACTTTTTTAATTCAAAATCGAGTTAATACGCTGGTCGAATAAGAAACTCGAAAATAATTATTAAACATACTCAAAAATATTTTGAAGATTTTTTATCGATACAATGTACGAAGAGCCATATAAGCAAATTTTTTTATAATTTTACATGCAACTGTAGCTGCGTAAGAGGAGTTTGAACAGACGTAAATATTATTAAATTAAAGCGATGAGCAAATAACGACGATACTTAAATATAAATATCTACTTCTACTTAATAACTTTTAACTCATTTTACTTGTTTTTCATAAACTTCAGGGCATTGTTAATGACGTAACATAATTGATTTCGGTCATTTAAACAAAAGTTAAAAATCGATTTTTGTCCAGGTTTTGGCCACTGTGCGGCGGCGCAGTTTCGAGAAAATTGTGGTTTTTCCAATACCACGCACGGAAAAAATTTTTTTGGAACATGCTCTACAGCATTTCGCGTAGATCTTCTCACGCTGATTTCAAATTTGGTCTCAAAATTTTTCTACGACCTCAGAATTTTCCAAAATATCGGATTATTGTTAAACAGTTATACTTTTATTTTCTCAAGGTTAGAAAACATTCGTACCATAATCTCATTATTTTTCCCATATTCTACAATGTTTAAGCTTTAATTTATAAAAAATGTCATCGTTCTATCTCATTTTTATCGAAAGTTCTTTGATTTTTTCACGCTGATTTCAATTGTGGTCTAAAAATTGTTCTACGACCTCAGAATTGTCCAAAATATCGGATTATTGTTAAACAGTTATACTTTTATTTTTTCAAGGTTAGAAAACATTCGTACCATAATCTCATTATTTTTCCCATATTCTACAATGTTCAAGCTTTAATTTATAAAAAATGTCATCGTTCTATCTCATTTTTATCGAAAGTTCTTTAATTTTTACACAGATTTCGTCGGTTTGTCCCACGGTGACGTCTAGGGTAATGCTAACGCCACGTTATGGGACAAACCGATGAAATCTGTGTAAAAATCAAAGAACTTTCGATAGAAATAAGATAGAGCAATTAAATTAGAGATAGATCAATGTATTTGTTTGACTTTGTTGAAAGTCTTCATGACGAGTGTGACTCGTTAAAATACGGCAAGGGGTGAACGAACGAAGGCCAGTCTCTACTGGAGATCGCGGTTTTGAACGTAAACTGAAATACACGTGTACACGTGGCACGTGAAGCGTGCAGTACGAATTTAAGGATTATTATTATTTATTATAAACGGACTGACGTCCTTTTACAAAACTGTTTACAATAACAAAGGAGAATAAGAAAAAAAACAAAAGAAATATAAAATATATAAGATTACTCGTTTAACAACAACGGGACATGCACAAACGACCTGGTACCATCATGCAATCCTGCGTAGTTGTATTTGAAACTTTAATAAAGAGTTGATGAAAAAATCAACACGATTATAGATAGTGCAAGATTTTGCAATAATGCGATTTATTGGATTAATTAGTCCATAATTAGACTTCGCTTTAAGTGTTTGAAAGCCTGTTCTTGTTCTCAGTTCGCGTTCCGGTACATAAAAATTGATTTGCTCAAGTAAAGAGGAACAGTCAACGTGATTATTAATTAAATTGAAAATAAAGCTCGGATATTGTTCTTCGAACAGATAATGGTTCTAGGTTCATTTCAGTTATTATTGCGGAGTAATCGTGATCAAAGATTGACATTGGATTATTCAGCTTAAATGAACAAAATCTGAGAAATTTATCGAATTCCGATCGGAAAACAATAACGCATTAATGCAATAATTAGTTATCACTAAACTGCAGATCTTTATGCAAAATAAAAACTTTCTATCTGAATTGCAACAAGCTGAGGTGAAATATTTAATTTCTTGTCGAATATGTTTAAAAGGTTAAAAATAATATAGTAGTGTATTTAAATTCTTCAAATTTGTTTATCGTCCGAAACTAGACCGACTCATTTTTATCATAAATGCATAAAATCCGCAGTCTAGTTGTCACGGATCCTCGAGTTCTTACTACACGGTTCACGTACCACGTGTATAGGTATACACTCAAAATGCGGATCTCTAAAGTACATTTCACGAGTGAATAGACCCGTTTCGCGTAGATTGGAAAATGGTGGGGGCGTAGCCAGCCTGTCATGTCTCACTCTACTACCCCCTCCCCAGTTTCTTGAACCAATTCGGGCGAAGATGCGCAGCGACGAACGAAAACTGGTCTTCATGCGGGTCTATTCATTCGTGAGATATGCTATAGTTTGTGCTAGTCAGTCAGGGACCGGAGCGTAAACTGAGTAAGTTTTGAAATGTTTGAGATGCTCGAGCGAAGGTTAAGGGGGTAAGGGCCCCACGTGACTATGGTATTTTTCATTGTGACCAACCTCCGCGCGGGAAACCAATTTGGCAACAATGATGAACACACATCTGTATCAATCTAACGCTTTAGTTTCGCTATCATTACAGGTTTTTTTCTTTTCATCAATATCTTTATTGCTATTAATGCATCCGAGTGGCTTCATGCTCTTCACACTTTTGTTGTTACGAATCTAAACGCGCCCCGGGCCCTGACTAAGTAGTATAAACCGGCCTTACTCGCCTCTACACCTTCAGGAGATGGAGATGCCTATGTTAGAGCTTTCCTGGGCCCGGCCATGCCGAGAAGAAATATCTGAACAAATTCAAGAAGAAATAATTGTTCTTAAATTGGACTTGATTTGATTCTATTATGAAATGTTAACACGATTTTAATGATTTTAAACAGTTAGCACTCGAGATGTGATTCAGAGTCACCACTAAAAATTGCTGTATCATTATCCAAAATGTTGTTTACATTATTAAATAAGTTGGTATCGAATTAATTACTCAACATTTAACACTAACTGTACTGTGACTGGTCAAATAATCGATTTCACAATTTTTATATTTTAATTATTGAAATTATGTAGATGCTTCTATCAAAAATGATTCAATAAAATTCTTTACTTAATCACGTATTACTATAAAAATTTTGAAAAATCTAAATTAGATCAGTCTTGTAATTTTTATAAAACAATGTATATCCGACACATCTTGTAGCTGGTACGGTTAGTGATCACTACTACAGTATTTTATCGATATAAGTCCCTAGCTCGGGTCTGCCGAGGGACATTTTCAAATTTCCAACTTCCTTACTTTTAATTATTTTTTTATGAGACTTCGATTACCATATTTGTGGCATTTTTCTAAGAAAAATGATACCAAATATGATATAATTCCAATGATATTTACTTGTGTAATAGACAGTCAAAGTTTCGGGCACAAGGAAGGACTTAAGGGACTTAAAGGACTTTCCTTTTCTATTTTACCAATTTTTGGCAATTTACGTGACTGTGTC
Source organism: Lasioglossum villosulum (assembly GCA_963971365.1). Taxonomy (NCBI): domain Eukaryota; kingdom Metazoa; phylum Arthropoda; class Insecta; order Hymenoptera; family Halictidae; genus Lasioglossum; species Lasioglossum villosulum. The sequence continues at coordinate 9,798,220 of OZ020504.1, read as the reverse complement.
ACATTCATAACAGTATATTTAATTTCAAAATCTTTAATATTAATTTCTTTTTCTTTTGAGAAATTTAAATATTTATCTTGCATATTTGTTGTATCTAACAATGATCGAACCTAGCGCCGGTATCATAATTATAATTTATATTTCAATTTTTCCATCGATAAGAATATTTCCTTTAACAAGGAAGGACAGTAGTTGTCTTTCTTTCCCATAGACTATCCTACGCGCCCGAAACTTTAACTGCCTATTACACAAGTAAATATCATCGCAATTATATCATATGTGGTATCATTGTTCTTAGAAAAATGCCACAAATATGGTAATCGCAGTCTCATAAAAAAATAAGGAAAAAAATATCATTTAAAATATTTTTCAGACGCAATAATGATTATAGTTACGTGTTTCTCGATCGTAAATTTTAATATATAGAGTTCAATGTAGACCAGCATGGAACTCAGTCTTTAATTTTAAAACTTTTCTTTACACTTAGCAAACGCAATTGCTCTTGTAAATGATCCACACCTGGATCGAAACGTTGAGTTACATTTAAAAATTGCTAATTTGCTTTGTTTTTGCTTTATTTTTGATCGAAATTGTGCGTCGAGAACATATCATTGATTTATATGCAATAATGATTCTTTGAAAAAGATCCACATCGGGATCGAAACGTTAGAAGCATGTACTAATTGCACATTTGTCGTTTGTTCTAAAAATGATCGAACCTAGCGCCGATATCATTGAAAACTTTAAAAATAAGGAAGTTGAAAATTTTGATTAGGCGGTCTCACCGAAACATTCGAGCCGCATGATGTCATACTTCTCGACGACAGAGGCCTCTCGAGTTTCTTGGCCCCTCAAGAGAGTATACCTCGCAGTAATGGGGATAGATCTGGGACATTTACAGGCCAGACTTTTGGGACATTTACGGATAAAATACAGTATATGCAACACCATTATCGAATTCTGTCCGGGCCCCGGATCTGACATTGCACTGATAAGTATAAACCGCGGCTGATAGAGCTAACGCAGACGAGAGGAAAGGACGGAGAGAAGGGAGCGGACAGTGAGAGAATGCAAGACACTGAGAGCACGTGATAGAGAATAATAATTAATTTTATACATTTTCGTGAACGTTGTGAAATGCTCAAACAAAACAAAATAAAAGAGAGAAAGAGAAAAGCAAACAAACAAATAAAGCAAAAGAGAGAGTGGGGGGGGGGGAAGAGTGAAATCTTATCTGTCGTATAATTAATGAACAAGCGCGTGTGGCTGATTCCAAAGTTGGCACGCGATTCGCGTTGAGCTTGGATCGATCGGGCTTGATCACCGGAGTTCGAGAAGCGTCTCGGCGAACGATGGCGGACTGTACAAGGGGGAGCTCGAGCTCGCGAACAAGCTGGAACACAAAAGACACAAAAACGGCGACGACTATACGCCGCGCTTTCATCGAACCGTCGAAAGATGTGTTTGTCGCGACATCAGGGTTCGCCGGCTCGTGCTTCAGCCCCACTGCTCGACAACGAACGGAAACACCGTGAGACACGAACGACAAATTCTAGACGGGAAAGAGAGAATCGATTAGAAGTTTTCGAGGTCACCGATCCCTCGCATCGGTGGGCAGCCGACAACTCTCAATCTTGTCGTTCCTTGCCGCCGTGCGAATCCGAGGCGATTTCTACCTATCCACGCCATTTTGAACGGCGCGGTACGTCGCGTTGTATCGTTTTGTTCCTCGCGACAGAAGTAAACCCGACGAGCAACTGTCCATTGACCGTCGACGAACGATCACCGCCATTTCACGCGGCTAAACCGCCGCTCGGGTAAACTTTACCAGACTCGAAATTTTTGCCTTTCTTCTATAAATTATTATGTGACTGGTATGTAATCCAGTAGATTCGCACTCGGACAACCTGCAGATCGAAGATTCGACCCTATTGGATCAATGGTTCAAGAGTTATGGTTGTTTAAAGTTCAGCAATCTGCAGTGTTTTCGACAGGTAAGGGCGCTGCCATATTGGTTTGTAGAGACGATCGCACCTTAGACCATATATACTTATAGACACGGCACAGATAATTTGGCCTATGGCAAAGATGACAGTAATGTGTGACTCATCGTTCCGAAAGATGTACAAGCTATGCTCATTGATAGCGCCAAGGCTTGGCTCATGAAGGTGAGGGGGGTATACCCCAGTATACCCGGAAAGAATGGACAGGATAATTTCAAAGAATTTGGCATTTATCATGAAATAATCATTATGTAAAGTATATTTGAGATACAAATGTTTATTCTATATGTTTTATTCAGGTATTACAATGAAGTATGAGTTTAAAAAATTTCTCTGAAATTTTGAATACAGCACATTAGCACCATTTTGAATCGCTACACAAAATTCACACGGAGTAAAGAAACGTGTTCGGGTTATAGTATAACGTGTAATGGATAGTGTCGGCGTCGGTCTGCCGCGTCAGCCATTTTGAAATTATCTTAGGAACTATCTTTTTTACCACGATCTTTGCCACGGCAAACTCTCAGTTTTCCTATACACATACTATACCTATGCCGTGTCTATAAGTAAATATGGTCTAAGGATCGCACGGTTCTGACCAAGCAGATCCGCTAGATGGCAGTGCGGGCACAAAGTAATATCGGTAACAGAGAAAATATCTCGGAAAATGTTTGAGAAGAAATATCGTGGAAATTATTTACAAAAACCTAACCCAGATTTAACCCAGAGATGCCAAATGGAGGAACCTGGAGGAACTTTCCCCTCCGGCTGGGCCCCCACTCTTACTTCTACTAGTTCTACTGCGCACGCGCCACACACGAACGTACCTCTAAACGTGACTCACTCGCGCAGAGGAGAGGTACGTCGTGTGTGGCGCCTGCGCAGTAGAACTAGTAGAAGTAAGAGTGGGGGCCCAGCCGGAGGGGAAAGTTCCCCCAGGTTCCTCCATTTGGCATCTCTGATCTAACCTTTTTTTTTTGTTAAGGGAGGTGGTAAAGTTTAAAACATCCACCTCCCGGGACAACCGATAGGTTGCCCCTCTACTCTCTGTTTGCCGGATTAGTTAATTGGGGGACCCGCTTGCCGCATTAAGTCCCCGAATATCTATTTTCAGGCCCTCATCCACTCCTTTTTTTTGTTAAGGGAGGTGGTAAAGTTTAAAACATCCACCTCCCGGGACAATAGGTTGCCCCTCTACTCTCTGTTTGCCGGATTAGTTATTTGGGGGACCCGCTTGCTGCAGTAAGTCCCCGAATATCTATTTCCAGGCCCTCATCCACTCCTTTTTTTTTTGTTAAGGGAGGTGGTAAAGTTTAAAACATCCACCTCCCGGGACAACCGATAGGTTGCCCCTCTACTCTCTGTTTGCCGGATTAGTTATTTGGGGGACCCGCTTGCCGCATTAAGTCCCCAAATATCTATTTCCAGGCCCTGATCCACTCCTTTTTTTTTGTTAAGGGAGGTGGTAAAGTTTAAAACATCCACCTCCCGGGACAATAGGTTGCCCCTCTACTCTCTGTTTGCCGGATTAGTTAATTGGGGGACCCGCTTGCCGCATTAAGTCCCCAAATATCTATTTCCAGGCCCTGATCCACTCCTTTTTTTTTGTTAAGGGAGGTGGTAAAGTTTAAAACATCCACCTCCCGGGACAATTGATAGGTTGCCCCTCTACTCTCTGTTTGTCGGATTAGTTAATTGGGGGACCCGCTTGCCGCATTAAGTCCCCAAATATCTATTTCCAGGCCCTCATCCACTCCCTTTTTTCCGCCCTCTTGGGGTTTTTTCTTCCTTTCGTCTGTTACTCGGAAACCGGAGGAGGGCCCTTCCACAGATTCACTCCCCCGCGTTTTGATTCGAGTAAGTCCACACCTGTTCTTGGCTTATAGGCCCTCATCCACTCCTGTTCGTTTCTTTACATCTCTGATCTAACCTTTTTTTTTTTGTTAAGGGAGGTGGTAAATTTTAAAACCTCCACCTCCCGGGACAACCAATAAGTTGCCCCTCTACTTTCCTAATTATGCCCAAACTAGGCCCCCCGGGGGTCTACTATTCGCATTTCGCCCGGGTTGCCTGTTTTTGAGCCTAATCCACGCCTGTTCTTTTCAATTAATCTCTGATCTAACCTAGACGAGTCGAAACGCAACATCGGGGTCATGTCTTCCACAATTCAAACAACGATGGCAATTCCCACTCTACATTACCAGCATTGATATATCGTTCTGCGAATACGAAGAAAACACTGCAGATTGCTCAACTTTAAATGACCATAACGTTTGATCCATTGATCCTACAGGATCGAAACTTCGATCTGCAGGTTCCCCGGGTACAAATCTACTGGATCACATACCACGCACGTAATAATTTATAGAAGAAAGGCAAAAATGTTGAGTCCGTCAAAGTAAAGCAGCCCCGCCGCCCTATTGTCCACGCGCGACTCGTTTTTGCGAGCACGCTCCTCTTTTCCATCCCCGTACGAGATCAATCGATAAGAGAGCCGCGGAGATCGTGAACAGGGAAAATGATCTCGTTCCGCCGCTAGGCCGCGATAGATCGGTACGGGCGTGTTATGTAGTGCCAACCGTTTTGGCAACGGACTTCGTTGGCCCAACAAACGCACAATTAAGGAACAAACTACGAAACGCCGGACGACTAAATGTGTACGAGCCTGACGGGGGTATACGGCAGACACGCGGAAATCGAACGGGGAACGTCGACAGGTATTTCAAAGGAAAAATTCTTATCGGTCGAAAAATTGAAATATAAATTATGATTATGATATCGGCGCCAGGTTCGATCCTTTTTAGATACAACAAATGTGCAAGTTGAATATTTAAATTTCTCAACGTTTCGATCCCAATGCGGATCATTATCAAGAGACCAAAATTTTTGCGTCTGAAAAAGATTAATTATTAATATTAATATTATTATTATTTATTTTATACGGATCGAAGTCCTTTAATACAAATGTTTGCAGTTAATGTAGAATAACAGAAAATAATCTTAAACATAAGTCTTGATCTAAAATATGAATTAATTAATTATGGACAGTGCGAAACTAAACTAATGCAGGTACTATTATCGAATAGTGCGGCGCAATTTTGTTTTGAAAGCCTGTAACGTGCCATTGAAAAAATCAATATTGCTATAAAATGTGTTGGAGTTAGCAATAATGCGATTTAAAGGATTTATTGCTCCATATGAGGATTTGGATTTGATTGTTTGAAATCCTGCTCTCGTTCTCAAAACACGTTCAGGTACATACAAATTAATTTGCTTAAGGAGTCCAGGACAGTCTATATTATTATTTAACAAATTGAAGATGAAGCTCTGGTCTGAAACTGTTCTACGATTAGACAATGTTTCAAGGATGACTGTGTTTGATATTGTGGAGTAATTATGATCGTAGATTGACATTGGGTTGTTTGTCTTAAATATTAAATTAATATTAAAGACTCTGAAATTAAATATACTGTTTTAAATGTAACACAGCCACGTAAATTACCAAAAATTGGTAAAATAGAAAAAGACAAAATTAAACACGCACTTGCTGTGAAAAAGGGACAAAAACTTTTTAGAACACATAATTGTGAGTTACACTATTTCCACTTTAATGTAACTGAAGCACGATGTGCTAATCCAACGCAAAGCAGAGCACGTATTGTATGTATGAAAGTATGCATGAAATTACCAATTTTTGGTAATTTACGTGGCTGTGTTACATTCAAAACAGTATATTTAATTTCAAAATCTTTAATATTAATTTAATATTAATAATTAATCTTTTTCAGACGCAAAAATTTTGGTCTCTTGATAATGATCCGCATTGGAATCGAAACGTTGAGAAATTTAAATATTTAACTTGCACATTTGTTGTATCTAAAAAGGATCGAACCTGGCGTCGATATCACAATTATAATTTAGACAGATATTTGTTTCGGTGTGCGTTCGTCGAATCACTCTTGCACGCTGGGGATCCGAGATGAAAGAAACGACGGAAAAGCGACGACTGTCACTCAGAGACGGAGAGGAGAGGGTTGGATAAGATTAAAATGAAAGAATATTGGACGAAAGAGATGAGGAATGATCACGATGATGGGGAGATGGAACAGAGCGACGAGAAAAGATGAGAAAATTATTAATACAAAATATTAATACCTAAATGCCCGGTTTATTTTTATATTTATTTTTCGATCTATGAAACGTTATAAAAGTTTAAAAGTAATATTTAAATCTATATATATATGACGATAAATATTATATACCTACGCTCTGTGTATGATACATAAATATATATTATATATATTGAATTATGATTATTACGATAATAATGACGGATGATTAAGTATTATCCAGGACTGCACCGTATTGTAATTGGTACGATGCCATTACAGATTGATATTAACCGCGTAACGCTTCCCGAACTAAACGGAAGGGTTATGTCCTAATTACGTATCCCTGCCTCCCACCTCCCTGGCTCCCATCCCCTCTACCCGAGAAAAAACGAGTCTACCATCTCCCTTAATTAATTCGTAATTAATCCCTAAGTGCGAATTATAGAGACATCGACCCGCTCGTGTAACATTCCCGACGTAAAGCTGTATCGTAGATTATGGAAATTCTAGTTGCCGTAAACATAAACAGGTACCATATATACACACACACTTATGTACACGTATACATATATATATATACATACGTAAAAACGTATGTACATACATGTATGTGTATATGTACATACATTATATGATATGCATACATACGTACATACATACATATACATATATATTTATATCAGTGTAGTGTGGTTAATCTCTTAAAAGAAAGGCGCACCCCGTGGACCGCCATAGGTTTTTAATTAACGTAACTAATGTTAGAGGATGTCCTCCTAAAAATGGTCGGTCAACAGCGTCATAGCAATAAATGGAAACTAATGGCGTTGGGAAAGAATCTGAAACAGCCGTCATTCGGTCGGGTTTCAATTATAAGTAACGCAACGCGACCAACACGAAATGTAAAGCGAGCATGTTCGTGCGATTGAGAAAGCAAAAATAAGAAAAACAATATTATTCGGAGAATGCATGCAGCGAAACCTTTGTAATACAAATTGGTCGTTTGAAATCGAGCGGAGAATAAACAAGCAAAAAAAGCAGCATAATTAAGAGAAAATCGAAGGAGAGACAACGCAAAATATGTAATTTCTTAACAATGTACACATCACATAATATACACATATATATATGTATAATATATATATATGTATATATATCTATATATTTTATAGTTTGTTTTATCAAAGTTGAGATGTTCAAATGGTTTTATAATTGTGTTCCGATTGTAATTGATTTAATGTGTGCGTTGAATTAATGTCAATTATACGTCTGAACAAGTAGTCAGGCTTATATTACGTTAATTAACAATAATTACATTATTATGGCCAATAGACTGCGGATTTTATGCATTTATAAAAAGTATGTAAAACCCAATGAATCGTAAAATATCGAAAGAGTTTCATAATAAATATCAATAAAGTTTCTATCTTATTTTGAACCAACAACAATTCTCTGAACGATCAATTAAATTCTTCCGGTGGCTCCGCGAAACGGTAATAAAACCTATCGATGATAGTTGATCGGTTCGAATATATCTGGAAGGTAAACTGGTTGCCCTGGGAATTCGACGCGCGAGGCAAGAGCGGAGAGTCCGAAATTGGAGTTTCAGTTTTTCCGGGGCCCCGAGAAAAAAAGATCAAATCGGAGGCCGACGATCGTTGAGCCGTCTGGTTCCGCCAGGATTCTTTCCCAATCGTCTAGTCTCGTTGTTGTCATTAATCGCAGAGCATCGCAGTCGATCGCAGGGTCGGGTCGGGTCGCGGCCGATTTTCGTCGAGCTACCCGGCGAACTCAGCCGTGAAACGAACACCGTGGAACGCCAGCGGGTACAGCGGGTACAGCGGGTAACGAGGCCGGAACGGTGGGAATTCGTTTACCGATACATCCGTTTCTCGTTGCCAGAACTGGATGACGATCGAGTGGCCGGCTAACCGGGCCATCCTCGGCATTCGGCACACACTTTTCTGGCTCTCGACTTGATTTCCGAATCTCGATCGCGCGGCACGGTGCTGCGGATCGCACCGATCCTCCAAGTGCAGTCAATTTCTTGAAATCAACCCTTTGCATTCGAATGATGCCGCTAAAAATTGCCACAAATGGCGTTTAATAATCGTATAAATAAATGCACTCAAACTTAGTTTTTCCTTATTATAAAATTTCTGAATTCGATGAGTTCACGAGTCAAAATAATTTCGAGTGCCCATGGTTGAAAGTATAAATGTTGATATTACCATCGAAATCATTTCTGTTTCTCGATCACGCGGCGTGCAGATTGCACCCATCCTCCAAGTGCAGTTAATTTTTTTTTTAATTGCGAAAGTGAACCAACCCTTTGCACTCGAATGATGCCGCCAAAAATTGCCAGAAATGGCGTTTAATAATCGTATAAATAAATGCACTCAAACTTAGTTTTTCCTTATTATAAAATTTCTGAATTCGATGAGTTCACGAGTCAAAATAATTTCGAGTGCCCATGGTTGAAAGTATAAATGTTGATATTACCATCGAAATCATTTCTGTTTCTCGATCACGCGGCGTGCAGATTGCACCCATCCTCCAAGTGCAGTTAATTTTTTTTTTAATTGCGAAAGTGAACCAACCCTTTGCACTCGAATGATGCCGCCAAAAATAGCCAGAAGTGGCGTTTATTAGTCGTATAAACAAATGCACTCAAATTTACTTTTTGCTTATTATAAAATTTCTGAATTCGTTGAAGTCTCTCAGTTTTGAGATCAAAAGAATTTCGAGTGCCCATGGTTGAAAGTATAAATGTTGATATTTCCATCAAAATTGTTTCTGTTTATCGATCACGCGGTGTGCAGATTGCACCGATCCTCCAAGTGCAGTTAATTATTTTTAAAATTCCGAAAGTGAACCAACCCTTTGCACTCGAATGATGCCGCCAAAAATTGCCAGAAATGGCGTTTATTAGTCGTATAAACAAATGCACTCAAACTTAGTTTTTCCTTATAAAATTTCTGAATTCGTTGAGGTCTCTCAGTTTTGGGATCAAAAGAATTTCGAGTGCCCATGGTTGAAAGTATAAATGTTGATATTACCATCAGAATCATTTCTGTTTGTCGATCACGCGGTGTACAGATTACACCGATCCTCCAAGTGCAGTTAATATTTTTTTTTAATTCCGAAAGTTAATCAACCCTTTGCACTCGAATGATGCCGCCAAAAATTGCCAGAAGTGGCGTTTTTAGGTGTCGTATAAACAAATGCTCTCAAACTTAGTTTTTTCTTATTATAAAATTTCTGAATTCGATAAGTTCACGAGTCAAAATAATTTCGAGTGCCCATAGTTGAAAGCATAAGTGTTAATATTTCCATCAAAATTGTTTCTGTTTGTCGATCACGCGGCGTGCAATTGCACCGATCCTCCAAGTGCAGTCAATTTCTTGAAATTCCGAAAGTGAACCAATCCTTTGCACTCGAATGATGCCAACAAAAATAGCCGCGCATGTCATTTAAAGGTGTCGTATAAACAAATGCACTCAAATTTACTTTTTGCTTATTATAAAATTTCTGAATTCGTTGAGGTCTCTCAGTTTTGGGATCAAAAGAATTTCGAGTGCCCATGGTTGAAAGTATAAATGTTGATATTACCATCAGAATCATTTCTGTTTCTCGATAACGCGGTGTGCAGATTGCACCGATCCTCCAAGTGCAGTCAATTTTTTTTTTAATTCCGAAAGTTAATCAACCCTTTGCACTCGAATGATGCCGCCAAAAATAGCCAGAAGTGGCGTTTTTAGGTGTCGTATAAACAAATGCTCTCAAACTTACTTTTTCCTTATTATAAAATTTTTGAATTCGATGAGGTCTCTCAGTATTGGGATCAAAATAATTTCGAGTGCCCATGGTTGAAAGTATAAATGTTGATATATCCATCAAAATTGTTTCTGTTTGTCGATCACGTGGTGTGCAGATTGCACCGATCCTCCAAGTGCAGTCAATTTCTTGAAATTCCGAAAATTAAGCAACCCTTTGTACTCGAATGATGCCGCCAAAAATTGCCACAAATGGCATTCATAAGTGTCGTATAAACAAATGATCTCAAACTTAATTTTTTCTTATTATAAAATTTTTGAATTCAATGAGGTCTCTCAGTTTTGGGATCAAAATAATTTCGAGTGCCCATGGTTGAGAGTGTAAAAGTACATATTTCCATCACAACCATTTACTGTTCAGTTTATACTTTCTTTGAACTACGTGCGAAACAAAAATACTGATCATGGTTGAATCAAAGTTGTCTATCAATGTTTAAAACGCATGTTTCAGTAACTGATAATTGCATGTTAGATACGTTGAGTTGGACGTTTATTAAAATTATTAATTCATTTTATTGCAAACGATTTGAAGAAATGAATCGATACGGAACGTGATTGATTTAATCTGTTGATGATATTAGTCATCAATTATTGATTACAAGTGTCAATCGTTAATCACTATCTCTTGGCTTTTTATTGAAACTGATTTATTATTTCTTGTACGGTTAGTAACTTCATTAAGGTTTAAATGTCAATAATAATATATATGCGGAGGTGTAATACGCGCGAAGTAAATTTTATTCACAAACCACTAATCGAATCCACGATTAAAAAATAATCCGTTAAATAATCCTACATAATTACGACGCATTCTTTCAAAAATCGCATTCGTCAACCGTCAATCGCATTAATAAATCAATTGCTCAACTCTGTTTTTCATACATGCATCGTATAAACTAGATTTAAATTGGATGCGAATCTTCGAAATCTACGGGGTTTCTAGAAGCTTGATCAGTAGATTGCGGATGTTTTTGGAAATTCTAATTATTCTAGAAAAATTTTGCAGTAAGCAGAAAAATATAACATTGTTTTAATTAGCCCTTATATTCCAGCATTTTTTGCAAATTTCCAAAAGCCATAAATGCATAAAGATCCGCCGTCAATTCATCACTATCAAAATGGCTGTAGGGTAACTGCACCAGTGAATGAACATTTAAGAAATTGTTCAAGAAGATATTTTATGTACAAAAAAATGTGTGAATCAAAGGAATCTCGTATATGCCAAATGGCTCCCTATACTTCATTTGTCAAAATTAAATGAACACAAATAAAATGAAACTATTATTATTTTTCTTCATTAAACGTTAAATCAAAAATATAAAAAATACCAGTCAATGAACACTGCATTCTAGTAATTGAACAATGATAGTCCAATGAATGAACAAAATTACTAAACAATATTCTCCTATTTATTTAACTACTTAATCACAATTTTATCGCTAGTATGCCGTGCGGGTTAAAATTTGTTGAAATATACAAAAGCGTTCATTTACTGGTGTCCGTTTATTCACTGGTGCAGTTACTCTAGTGTTCATCACTACACTGCGAATTACACGTATTTGCATTTTCGTTAAAAAAACAATTTCATTGAAAGTTTTTGTTTTGCATAAAGATCCACACAGTCTGTTCATCGCATTCATTAATCAGTATCAAAACAGCTGTTCTTATAAATATTTGGAAACTCAAATTCTCGGTAATTCCGTATTCCTTCGAAAATGAAAATTCGCCGAAAAATTGCCAATGTTCATCGCATTCATTAATCAGTATCAAAACAGCTGTTCTTATAAATATTTGGAAACTCGAATTCTCGGTAATTCCGAATTCCTTCGAAAATGAAAATTCGCCGAAAAATTGCCAATGTTCATCGCATTCATTTATCAGTATCAAAACAGCTGTTCTTATAAATATTTGGAAACTCGAATTCTCGGTAATTCAAACTTCCTTCGAAAATGAAAATTCGACGAAAAATTGCCAATGTTCATCGCATTCATTAATCAGTATCAAAACAGCTGTTCTTATAAATATTTTGAAACTCGAATTCTCGGTAATTCCGAATTCCTTCGAAAATGAAAATTCGCCGAAAAATTGCCAATGTTCCATCTTCGCCGCGAACCCCAGCGTCGATCGAGATGCAACGACGATGACAACGGCGAGTCGCTAAGTCTGTCGATTCGATTCGACGATGTAATATTAAAAAAAGTAAGATCGAAAGCCGACCAAGTAGAAACGAGGGAGGAGGAAGAGGGGGAGAAAGAAAGAGAGAGAGAAGGAGGAAAACACATGCCATGTACTGCCCAACGCTCCTATAGCCTAGTTACTTAAGTAAGGCCTCGTGCAGGAGGAACGCGAGAGACGCGCGCGTATTCGTTGTCTATTTCGTGTTCGCTAATGATCGCTATGGGACGGAGAGGAAGACGGAAAGAATGTAGGGCACTGCGATGATCTCGCGTTGAACGTCGCTCGGCAACTCCGCGAACTAGCTGGGGGATGAAAGCCCGAGCGAGAGAGAGAGAAAGGGAGAGAGGCCGTGGGGTGGAAGACCGATCGAATCTGAGTAGTTGAACGCCGAAGGGAAGAAAGATGGCGGGTACTAACGAGGACGTTGGTACCGTGACGCGGGACGTTCAACCGGGATCTTAGACCATATATACCAGTAGACCCGGCGCAGATAATTCTGCCTTGTTCCGAGATTAAACCGGCTAGCAGACGACGCTTGTGGGAAAAGTGCTATAGTATGTTGAGAAACCGCTATGGTAAAGTGGCAGAGGGGAAAGGGAATCGTCGTCACATGTCATTCTGTATAAATATTCATGGAAACTGTAACTGTGTAATATACATACATGTATTTTATTTAATTACTCGTTCATTTTTACATTACTCTTATTATTTTAAATATGCTGAACTCATTTTGTCGATTATAATTTGGAAGAAGTTAAATTTTAATGTAGGAGTTGATAATATGAAATCTGTACAGTAATTTCTCGATCTATGTCCAGAAAACGGGGGTTTTAAATGTCATAGATCGTAAAGGGTATGCTATTTTTTTCTCGGTATCGATCGCGCCGTGACTTCAAAAGAGTGCCGAACATAGAGAAGGACAGAATGATACACGGATCGGATGACCGAGCGTGCCGCCGTCGTCAACGCAGTTTAAATGCCCGCGTGTGCTCACAATGTAACGGCATTTCAAAATGCTTTATTCATTACATGTTTAATTACATATTTTTCTATGGGAGTTTTACTACCTTATTCCTGGCATTTTTCTAATTACAACAATACGAAACACGATATAATTCCAACTTTATTTAGTGGTTTAATCGACGATTAATGTTTCACTTACAAGGAAGGACAGCGTGTTGGAAAGAATGAGACGCGGATAGATCAAACACACTGTCCTTCCTTGTAAGTAAAACTTTCATCGTCGATTAAACCACTAAATACAGTTGGAATTATATCGTGTTTGGTATTGTCGTAATCAGAAAAACACCAGAAATAAGATAGTGAAAGTCCTATAACAAAATAATGAAAATTAAGGGCCTCGAAAATTCGATTCATTCGAGTCAATGTGTGGTGCTCACACCGATATACTCGAGCCGAGATCAATCACCGCCGCTCTGCGACGCGGCACGGTGTTGGCCGGCAATGGAATGGGTAAGCTCTTGTCATAGATCGTAAAGGCATCCCCGGTCATAAATCGCGAGATTACTGTATTTATTTCCTCACGACTTACTTTATTTAAAAAAAGAACAGTAAAAACAATATACATGTGTATGTCGAATACAATACATATATATCCATTTTTTCAAATTTTTATCAAATGATGGACTTGTAAAATTACTTCTGTTCTGTGCACTCGCTTCGTCTCATACACTATCCACCATTTTGAATTATCTCGAATCGAGGCTTGTGGGCACCAGATACTTTTGGATCTCGTCACACAGCATCGTATGCACATACTATACCTATGCCGCGTCTATGAGTATATATGGTCTAAGACCGGGATACGCGCGTTGCATATCATCGCGAAACGACAAGATCGGACTTCGCCTGTCCAACATTAGAGGAAAGTTCCGGGTGGCGCACGGTCTCCCGTTTCTACAAAGTCGTCGAACTAAATCCGGGAAAGTTATTGGTTGAAGAAAAGCGGATGAGATTCCAGGAAAATATCAATGTATTCTTTCGTCAATTTGTACGAAAGCAGTGAATGCTACAAAGTGAATGCGCCACGAATTTCTCGACCTTTTACCTGAACCCGCTGCAGGCTTGCCTTGTCCATTTTCGTAATTACTTCCGAATGGTGGGCTTTAGGGAATATTTGGTGTTGCGATGCCTTGCATTTACCTTCGCCTCGACCACGCTCCACGTGTAATCGTCGTGGAGATTGCAGTCTGAGTTTTCTTATTAATAATTGCTCTGTTTGTATTTACCTTACCTATATTTTATTTGTGCTCGAAGTTTGCTGCTTGGAAAAATCCCGGATTTATCTCGACGGCTCTGTAGAAAATAGATGGCATTAATCCGAAAATTTGGCATGGATCAGGTTCGAATGAAAAGGTCTTTTCGTGAGCTAATACTTGATTGCAATAGGCTGAACACAGGACACAGATTTATACCCGCTCTCTCATTCGTTGAATAAATAATAGATAACTGATAGTCTCTCGAAACAATGTATCAATTTTTTTGCTCTTTTTAACAATTAAACATAGATTTTTATAATGGAGGTATTATATATATACAGGGTGTCCCAAAACTACCCTAGGAGCCGAAAATGGGAGGTTCCTTGAGTCATTTGAAGCGACATTTTCCTTTACAAAAATTATTTTTTATTTTTTAAAATTATTATTTAAAATTGTTATTAACAAAAAACCCGGATCAATCAGAGCGTGGCTACAGCGGATTGATTCTGAGTCGACCAATGACGCTATAGCTGCGCTCTGATTGGTCCGTGTTTTTCGTTAATAACTCCTAAACAAAGCCGCGGACGCCATTTTTGCAAAGGAAACTGTCGCTTCAAATGAAATAACAACAATTGTCAGTTGGTGCGTCGCACAGTGTGGACAAACGTGGCATATCTCACTACACGTGTATATCACGAAGTACGATCAATTCCTTTGGCAAAACGTTTTATTAGATGGTGATTGATATTATTAATCCTATAATAATAATTTTTATGCGGAAATATTGTTAATTTTTTTTTTAATTTATTAATTTTATTGTTAAATTTTTGTTGTTGTGAATAATTACTATTGCATTTACATTATTAACCAAATTTAGATTTTTATAACAAATTTTACCATGTGCCACACTCTCTAGAGTCCCAAAAATCAAATAATATTACATTAATTGTAAATCAGTGTTGCAATAATAATTCTGTATAATGGAAAATGCTCACCAAGGTATATGCATTCTTTTTACATGTAATGAAGTAGATTTATTTTTTGTATAAATTTTCAACGGTGGTTTTATTTATTACTTGCATATAAAACTTCAAATTAATATATCTCGAGAAGGGCAAAAAATATCCTGAGATTTTGACATATTCGGATTTATTACTTGTTGTAGTTTAAGAATTTCATAGTTTTGCCTGCAACTAACTGCAACTCTTAATTTTACAAACTATTTAATAAATGCCCTTACTTTATAATGTATTATGGAAAATTCGTTAATTTCTTTTTAAATTTATTAGTTATATTTATTAGTTATAAAAAATGATACTCAATAACACCATAATTGATCTCCCACCCCCACCTCCTGGGGGTGGGAGAAGGAAATATTTAAAAATCTTCATAGCGAATAGCGTTTTGTTAATTTTGTTTATACTATTATAATTTGTCCAAGTTTATTATTATTAATATTAAATATGGTTCATTTATTATTAATTTAGTTTTACATTTGTTAGTTTTTAAAAATGTATTTTTGTTTAAATAAAAATTGTTAATTTCTTAATAAATTTATGAGAAGTGCCAAACTAGTTTATAAAACTGCTACACTAGTTTTGGCACACCCTGTACACGCGCCCTCGGGGAGTAATCTTGTCGTTTCGCAGTGATAAATTTCGAAATTTGCCCTTGGGTCGGTGACAGTACTCGCGTAGTACTCGAGTATCATTCCCGGATGGTTCGCTCGCTCACTCATTATCGCATTGAACCTAGCTAAAGAACACGAAGAGAAGCGGTAACGGCTGAATCACGATCGACTTTTTCGCGCGAATGAGGTGATATACGCGTGTATATACGTAGTATATACACCATATATATTCTATGTATACACATACATTATTTAACGTTGTACTGTATATATATATACATATGCATTTTATATGTATGTATATATATATACATATATGTATTTATTTACGTACGTATATGATACATGATACATTACTATGATATTACGCGCATAGCTTTCGGACTGATTATCGTAACGATAGAACAAATATACACACGTACGCAGACATAAGCACACGAGCACACGGACACGGATGGAACACGACGAAACGAATAGACAAAAGCTAAACGCGAGAACAAATGGGACAGGGACAAAGGGACAGAGTACACACATCACTGTTTCGGACGAGTGCAACGCAAACAGAACAGATTTCATTGCTAGTCTCCGCCCTGCAGATGGTTTTTCATGTGTTGGTTGTGCCGGTTGTGTCGGTACGCGATTTGCTCGCTGTCACGTGGACGTTTCGTCGGATCCGACCGATCATCAACGTTCAACGAAATGTTTAGCGTCGGGAACCGTGAATAATCGAGTTCGCGAGCGGTTCTCGACCGAGGCTGTCTCGACGCGTTGATTTTTTCCAACGGTCTTCGATTGCGAAACGCGCGCACGCTGCAACGAGATCGGGATCGTCGCGCTCGCAGTAAAAGCAATTTTCCTACAAATTAGAGGTATCTCATAGACTGTAATTGTTATTAATATTTCCTTGTCTCCCGTTCGTTAAGAGTTTAAGTGAAATCGTGTTTACGCAGTAGCCGTATCGAGATATATCAGGGGATACCGGGGAACGAGCCATGCTCATCGAAAAATTAATCGATCGACGACAGGCTCTCCGTGAACGAGCGAAAGAAAGCGAGAGAGTGAGAGAGCCGCAAACGAGATCGCGTTCCGCGAAGATTCACAAACCTTGCTCAAAAATCAGCAATGATCGAATACACAGGCGTAGACGGCGCGTCCGGACCAATATCGAAAAGTATTATTTTAAACGATAGGTTCCAATAGTCGAAGCGCTGGGGTAACGATAATATATATTTTTGTAAAAAAAAGCCGACAAACAAATGGTAAAACGAGATGAAAATGCAATCGATAGGGTACACGTCAGGATAGTTACCGACACAAAAAAAAAGAAGAAGAATTATTGTAATAACGAATCAGTGCAAAACGGCGCGAGAAAAACACGAAACGGCGTTTCGAAAAACGATTTTGGAAAACGGTTGGGGGGAGGGATTGACGTTATCGTTTCTCGTCTATTCACGGTGTCCGGCGACTCTGTCGTCGCAGACGTTTCTAGGATAATCCGGCAACGATGGATGAGCTGGTTGCCGTTCGAGCGGCTCCAATTAGTCTCGCTGTTTAATGATAGACGCCGGGGACTCCGTTATTAATTGCCGATGCGCCGGCTATGATTTCTGGCTATATATAGCCCTGGTGAAGCTATTGGATTATATTTTTACACGGGTCGACTTATTGTGCAGCGAGAATCGCTACCAGCAGAGCGCGCGAAACGTTGGAACAGCGACGAGACCACATTCCAGCAGGATCGAATGCTAAATTATAACGTCTTGCGTTTCTGTCGATTCACGGACGGTGAATTGGCTAATTACGAAACGCCTGGGAATTTTTGCTAATTCCGGCCGCGACTCGTAATTACGCGACATAATTTAGATATGGTTGCACGATGCTCAATGTTGTGCGTCAGGCCTGTCCCACTTCTTCTTCGTCGCGAGCCACACGGTCCCCATCGTCAATCTGCGCCCCCACTACTTAAGCTATAAGGGGCCTTTTTTTAAGGGCGGTGGGGGAATGCTGCTTATGCACACCCTACACTGATGTAGTTTGAAGGGTAGTGTCGGGCTCGGTTTCCCCTCAGGATGACGTTTCGGGGAATTATGAGGCCTTTTGCCAACACCATACTGACTAAACCCCCACCGTCCAGGTCTCTTCAGATCTTCTTCACCTTGTTCTTCACCTCCTAAGGTGCACGGACTAATACCCCCGTTGGCCCGCTTTTCGCATTCATCGGAGGTATTCTTTCCGTGTCCACAGCCACTCCTGTTCTTGGCTAGTAAGCTCTAAGGGGCCTTTTTTTACGGGCGGTGGGGAAATGCTACTTATGCACCCCCCTAACGATGACAGTCGGGGGAGGGGGAGAATGTCGGGCTCGATTTCCCCTCAGGATGACATTTAGGGGAATTATGAGGCCTTTTGCCAACACCATACTGACTGAACCCCCACCGCCCAGGTCTCTTCAGATCTTCTTCACCTCCTAAAAAAAGGCCCCTTAGAGCTTACTAGCCAAGAACAGGAGTGGCTGTGGACACGGAAAAAATACACGGTGCACGGACTAATACCCCCGATGAATGCGAAAATCGGGCCAACGGGGGTATTAGTCCGTGCACCGTGTATTTTTTCCGTGTCCACAGCCACTCCTGTTCTTGGCTAGGAAGCTTTAAGGGGCCTTTTTTTAAGGGCGGTGGGGAATGCAGCTTATGCACACCCCCCTCTAACGATGACAGACGGGGGGGGAATGTCGGGCTCGGTTTCCCCTCAGGATGGAAGTGGGGGAATTATCTTGCCTAACGCAAACGCCATACCGACTAAACCCCCACCGCCCAAGGGCACTATCCCTTATTCCACGGCCATTTGCCGTCAGGCACTGACCGGGGACCCGCTGTGCGCACTAACTCCCGGCCAGCGTTGCAACGGTTTACTCCGTGCACTTGTTCTTCTCAACTATTAAGGGGCCTATTCACGGTCAAGCATATTGCGCAATAGTGATTGACGAATTGCGCAACCTGTCTTGTATAATCAGAATTTCCTGATATTTGTTGTTGTTGCACAAATTTTGTCAGACGAGTCGCATCACTGCTCACTACTGAAACTCTGTCAGTGGCGGCCATCTTGTGATGTCATGCTTGCTTCGCATGTCTCGTGACAGGCAGTATCTGGCGAATACAGAGTGTCCCAAAATTCCTTCAGCATCCGGAAATGGGAGGTTCGTTAGATCATTTGCAGAAACATTTCTCTTTGCAAAAATATCGTCCGTTTAGAAACTATTAACGAAAATTACGGACCAATCAGAGCGCGGCTACAACGAACAGAGTCCGACATAAGGACAGGTCCCACTTAGCGCGGTGTTGCCGTTGGTCGAACCAGGATCAATCCGCTGTAGACGCACTGTGATTGGTCCTGGTTTTTTTTTTAATAACTCTTAAACAGAACTGCGGACACTATTTTTACAAAGGAAAATATAAATAAATAAATTTCTTCAAGGTAACGTAAAAATATGTATGTTGCGCTCTGGACAGACATAGATTGGACTCTTAAGAATCACAATTAACCGCTTCTGAACTCCTTGCGACGTTGAAGCGTCAGTTTTTATAGAAAAAACCTTTGTAATTTCATATACGTATGTGTTGATCTACCGTTGTGCGTGTGTGCTATCACACTGAAACAATCCCTGAATATCTGATTTTGCACAACAAGTTGCGCAATATGCACTGTTGTGCAATACGATTGACCGTGAACGTCACCTTTACATTTAATACATTTAATCTATGCCATGCACTTCTGGCGGTAAAACCGTCGAACGTGTTTAATAGTGAGGCAACTAACTTCCCACCACAGCGGAACGAAGAAGTGGAAGAACGAGTCTAACGTGGCTCGCGAGTTGAATAGACTATTGTACAGGGTGTAAAAAAATGTTTGGTCCTGGTTGCCATAGCGGTATTCTACATCTTCGGATCGGTGAAGATCTGTGAAAAAAATTACCGCAAAAATGTCCTTGAGCTTGAATTTCAAGGGCAAATTTTTGTGTTGTTGCATTGTACAGCAAAGCCCCGATTCCTGTTTAGGGGGTGGTTCTCAGAGCGAACAGGAATCGCAAGCTAGACTTGCTTTTCTGATTTATGGCTGGGTCTACCGCTCCGATCGCGCCGAGCGAGACTACAATAGAGCAACGGTGTCGGCGACGGCTACCCTCAGCGTGCGGCCGTAGCGTGTGGCCGTCACCGGCACAGTTTAAAGGCCCACGTGTTCTCACAATGTACATGCCAATTCAAAATGCTTTATTTTTCATTATTTTTTTATGTGACTTTCACTGACTTGTTTCTGGTATTATTCTGATGAAAACAAGACCAAACACGATATAATTTGGCCCATATTTACTCTACATGTGAGAAGTATAATTTATAATCTATCATACATTCAACTTATGAAATAGCATATGTTTAAATAAACAACGGAGGAACGCGACTCTTTCTTTTCTATACAAAACGTTCACAGTCGCTAAACCAATAAATACAATTGAAATTATATCGTGTTTGGTCTTGTTTTAATCAGAAAAATGCCAGAAATACGTTTTTAAAAGTCCCATAAAAAAATAATGATTATTCAGAAGTTTGAACTTTCGATTCATTGAGTCAATGTGGTGGTGGTCACACCGATATACCCGAGCCGGCGACAATAGCCGCCGTCCTGCGGCGCGGGACTGCGTTGACAGGCAGTGGAGTGAGTAGGCCTCAACAAGAATCGGGACCTCCCAAACTTAACAGGAATCGGGGCTTTGCTGTATTCTACGCATCATGGGGACAAAAAGTGGCAAGGGAACCATGAGTCAAAACTCAACTCATTCATACAAAAATTTGCCCTTGAAATTCAAGCTCAAGAACAATTTTGCGGCAACTTTTTTTCATAGATCTTCACCGATCCGAAGATGTAGAATACGCCTATGGCAGCCAGGACCAAACATTTCTTTACACCCTGTACATAACGCGAAGGAATATGGATCTTTTCCGCGAGAGACGCAAGTTTCCCAAAACGACTGGTCCAACGTTTTTAATCGATCGCTCCTTTACGTAAAATATGAATTAATTAATCAATCACTTTTACATTGAATAGCGTAATATTTGTTCCCGAAGGAACAACAAATTTTGATCGTTGAAAGTATTGCCACGGCTTGAACTCTCGTTTCGAGGGCCATTTACTTCGATCTAGAATCGACATTGTCGAGCCGGCGTATCTTTTTCAGTGATCCTTAGTTGTCATCGCGTCGCGGAGAGTCACGAGAGATTGCAGAGCACATTTTTCATTGGGACGCGATTTTCATAGCGAAGGGGCGCGCTTCGAGACCTGGTTTCCCGTTTCGAGCATCGTCATGTATTCAAATCACTTGGTTTCGCGTTGTCATTGAGAAAAACACGCTCGAACGGAGTCCTCGTGACAGATCCACCGGCCGGACAACGTTTCTCATTGGACAGCGTAACGGAGAGGATCCAGCGGTTCTCACGTGACGATAATCGCAAGGCCTAAGAAAAATGGAACACCGACGACGCAAGCGTGCCGACACATCGTCGCATTCAAACAAATTCATTTTTGCTCATCAAAGATCCATTCGACAGATGGAGGGAAATAAGTGTTTGTTCGTTGCGTTTTATTTTCGTTAAACGCATACATACGTCACTCGTGTATCATACGAGATCTTGGATCAAATGATAACCTATACACTGAGATACGTCACACGAGCACACACATACACGCAATTCTACGCAAACAAGAGTATAAAAGAAGTATAAATAAATAAATAAATAAATATATATATAAATATATATAGATATGATAAAAGTATGAAATATATTAATGACATTCAATACGCTAATAATCTATCATTTTTACGTACGTTACATGGTGTCATCGTCTGCTAATTATCTAACAGAACCCCCCTCGTGAATGTATCCCTTTATTCTCAACCCCCATCTTGTGCCCCACCCCTGATCCCACTCCCCTCGATAACGAACCCGTCGCCAATGAGAAACAAAAGTGAGAGTTTTCGGCCCTATCCCGTCCTTTCCCCGCGCAACATTCTCCATGTTTTATCGGCGGCCGCGGCGAGCCGCGCGTCGCGTCTTCAAAATGCGGAATTTCAAAGCAATAAAATTAAATGAGACTACTTAAGGTGTTATACGCGAGGCGTGTGTGAATGCGTATCTACGTGGCTAGATGACGTGAACGAAACTGAAATTTGGAATAAATGAAAACCAAACGACGCATTAAGGAAAGACAGTGGGTGTGAGAGAAAGAGAGAGAGAGAGAAATAGAGAAAAGTAGTGAACGAACGATTAAGCGGAATAAATAAATAAATAAATGAACATACCCATAGATGAGAGAGAGACTTCGCTGATTATATTTTGAGTGAATGATGCGTACGTCGCGTTGCGCACGAAGATCGACGACAATGATCACGCCTAAACGCGGAAAGGAGCCACCCTTGTTTTTCCCGCCGTGCCTTTGTCGTTGTCCTCGCGCCTCGGGAACACCGAGTGCACCCTATCTCCCATCGCCCTCGCATTTTCTTCTGTACCTTTCCCTTTTTCGTGGGATCACGGTTACGCGGGACTGTCGCCGATACCGAGTTCTCGATCGCTCTCGAACGCGTCTACCCTGAATGCCTCATGAGAAGTGCCCTGGCAGGAATGCGACAAGAATGCGGCTGTGAGCCGTCCGACTGGGTCATTCCACACGCAATTTCTGTTCTAGCCGAATTATTGGCTGAAGTGTGTGACGGCGAAACTTAAACATTGCCTCTGTGCCGTTTACGGGATTTCTTCTGGGGCACGGAGGGTACCAGTGGGTCCGAGGTCGAGGTCTTTCAGGCTTCGGATTTGATGCATTTGAAATATTGGTGACCGTGATTCGGAACAGTAGAAAGAGAAATTAATTGGAAGATATCGGTGTGATGATCTGGACCCGTTAATATTATTGAAGAGAGGGATTACCAAGTATACAGTTTGTCCCAGAAATGTTGTTTGAAAGGGGCGATTCCTGAGGTCGTTTGTAGTAACTGTTTCCTTCGCGAAAGAGCTGACCCTTGCAAGGTCTAGTAACCCTTAAATAGGGAGGTGGGATCTCTTAGTCCCGTTTCACACTACAGCGGACGGTACGGCGCACAGTGGTGCGAAATGGTCAAAAAGCGGAAAAAAATCTTTAAAAACCAAACTACCCAACAAATCTGCTTGAAAATTTGTAGAAAGCATGTCACAGGTACAACGGTTATGTGGCAAGAATTAAAAATTAAAAATTGTATTCATTATTAACTAAAATGGGCTAATTGAAAGTCTTTGCATTACGCACATCCTTTATTGGATAAACTTCCGAAAAGCACATACCTCCGATTATTTATATACTCTGCATTCTTACGCATTTTTACGTGCTGATTACGAATATGATAGTGAAATTTGGCGCAATTGGCGTTTTTTTATTTACTTCCGTAAATAACCCAGACCTAACGCGGACCTATCATTTTTCTCAGAAAGTATTATCTTTATGACACAAATTAATAGATTTATAAACATTATATAATAAACGTATATTTTAAATTTTCTTTACGGCGACAAATAAAAGAAATGTTAAAAATTTCTTGTTTTTATGTTATTGCTATTTTTTTCAAAAAATTTGTGCACGTTATTTGGTAAACAAAAGCTTCTAATTGATCACAAAAAATTAGGTCGTTTGGTGAAAGTTTAAAAAGGTTATTTTGTTTTAAAGGTAGTCATGTGACTGACTATAGTTATATAAAAATAGTTTCAGTGTCAAGTTCGCAGGAGTTCGCAACTGAAACTTGATTGATATGTACTTTAAAGTGTGTTGCATAATTTGCAACAAGTTTTTGTCAAATTAAACTTTAATTCTACTATTCAAAATACTTCTTTTTCAATTTGTATTTTAGATAAATAAATGACACTTACATTAATTGAACCTACGTTAAATAAATCATCTATTATAAACATAATCAAATTATAATATTGTTCAAGTGTTTTAATGTTTTATATTCTTGTGGCTGCGTTTATATGTAGACGCATTTATAAGCCAAAATCGCAGGTTCCTGTTACTAAACTTTCATGTCATATCGTTCCTAGAAATAAGTGATATTTATAAAAAATGTTTATTGGTTTAAATACTCGAACTATCTAGTTAACGAAATTGCAATGAAAAATCGATGTACCTAACATTCGAAAAATTGATTTTTTTCCCCGTTGGAACCACGTGGCGTACCGTCCGCGTGCGTAGCCGATTTTGCTTTCACAATTGAGCGGACCGTCCGCCGTACACAGAGACGAACAATTGCATAAACCGTAGACCGATGCAGCTTCAGTGCGTTTATAGGTCCCCCACTATCTTTCTAATCACGTTATCGTCACATCGCGAGCATTATAATTTTCGCGACGTTGCACAGTGGTCCAGAAGCCCGGTTTTTGTGGCCAAAATTCAAAATGTTGTCATCATTTTCTGAAAGTTTGTAATTAAGAGTTTTTGGAGTCGCTGATAACGAATCTGACATTAAAAATTAAACATTTTTTTCGGCAGGGTTATTATGTCGATCTAGAAGACGATATTGCGTGGCCCGATTAAAAAATGTTGTAAATCGATGTTGTTCATCATTTTCATAGAACAATATCATTGAGATACTTAATGCCATTTTTTTAAATTAGTATAATCTATAGAAAAAAAAGAAGAAATACCTCGGATGCTTTTATTGAAATTAATACAGAGTTAAAAGCTGCAAGAGGGAGCAGCTAAACTTTGCATATTCTTGTTAACAAATGTTTAAACTTTCGTACAAAATAAGTCCAAAGTTTAGCACATTTAAGCAATTTTTTTAAAACTCTTCTTAAAGCTTAAATTGTTACAAACTTGGAATATTTGTTTATGGATTAAAAAATGTTTACGATGGCATTTAGAACTTAAAGTACATCTACTAACATATAAAAATCATAATTATAACTTGTTTTCTGATATCCCATAAGTGGTATTTAAAACGTTTAATAGAATGTTCAATTTTATGATTTTGTTTTTAGAACGCTGTATTTTATTATACAATTGCCTAAAATCAATAATATTTTGGATTTAGGAGCTTTGAAGAGTTATCAGTTTGATAACTCACCTATCAACCTTGAAGACTTGAATTTTGGCCACAAAAACCGGGCTTCTTTCCGCACACTTGAAAAAGGAGACAGATGCGTCGAACGTCGACCGAATCCGACGAAAACGGATCCACTGTGCACCTACCCTTAAATGTACCACCTTGTATCGAAAAGACTGTCGGAGCGTTGCAAATGACATGACAGTCATCGCGTTAAGCGCTGAAGAGAGAGAGAAAAAGAAAGTGAGTTTGCGAGTATCGTAAAGAGGATAATTGATCCCGCGTAACCATGATCTCCATTACCGTAATTCTTTCACTGTATGAAGAGTGTTTCGTCGTGCAATCCTTGCCAATCTCCGAATGTACCCTCGAGCGCTTATCGCGCTCGGTTCCTGCGCAGCTTCGGACATTTTCCTTCAGCGAAAAGCTCTCTTCCTCTTTCGCAGTTTCGAGGCGGAACAAAGAAAGAGGAAGAGACATAGGACGACTCGTCGTAGTTTCTAGCGCGCCAGCTGGAAACGAAGAAGTAGCGTTCTAGATGTTGTCGCTAGATCCATACTTGAGAGAAGTGGATTGCGGCGTAAAGAGATGTGTGTGAGACGGAGAGGTAGTAAGCGAGAATATGTTTGATGGAAGACAGAGAGAGAGACAGAACGCGCGCGCGAGAGAGAGCGAGAGAGAGAGAGAGAAAGTGTAAGAAAGGGAAGAAAGAAAGACAGGCTAGGGAAAAATGAGGGATGTCGCCGCGGGCAAACGATAGAACGAAATCTTAGTGGACAGCGTCGTCCACGAACTCTACCACTTGCTGCTCTCTTCGAGTATATTTCTCAATGGTCGATTGTGTTTCCCAAAGCTTCCTGTTTTCGTCTGAGATCTAATTGCACACGCGTAATGCGATTATAGACTGGAACAGATTATTATAATACATTGCCGTAATATTTTTATAATTTATCGGGAATAACAGAAGAAAGAGAATACAAAAAAAAAGGAAACGAAAAAAATTGATAAAAATCGTAAAACGTGAAAATAAAAATGAAATGGATAGAGAGAAGGACAGAGAGCGAGAGAGAGAGAGAGATGGGAACGAAAGTTCAGGAGTGTATGTGCAAGAGGGAAAAAAGAGAGAACGAGAGAGAGAAACGAAGAGAGAGAAAAATTGTTATTAGACATGCGGAAAAAAATAATTTACGTAATAATTACATGATTGTATATTTAACGAGGCATGCCGTAGATCGAGAGCGTGACATCAGGATATTTTGTAAAATTTCTTAGTGATCGATTTTCTCGTTAGAGAGTTTAATGAATGAAAGAGAAAAGAAGATATGCGAACGAGAATAAGTTCGACGAGAGAAAATAAGATAAACGAGTCGTCATAGATACACTTCGTAAAAAGTAAAAAAATAAATAAAAGTTGCATAAAATTGCATATCCTGCCTGTAATAACGTATATGTGTTAATTTGAATGATTGTGTCGTATATCGATTATATATTTATATATTGCTTTATGTATGTAGGATATATATATGTATGTATATATGTATATATATATGAAATATATATATATATGTATATATATGTATATATATATGAAATAATATATTGAAAGAAAAATATATATTATCTTCTACAATAACGGTGTCAGTTATTTGTTTCATTTCGTGCGACACGTTCGACTGGCGCAATCTGTTTCTCTCAGTACACTCTCGTCTTTCGGAGCTCCTGTTTATCGGTCGCACAGAGTTCGTTTCAATAATAGTTACCCGGTGCATCTACATTTGATAATCGTAGATCGTCGACCGGCCTATGACACACGTTAATTATCGATGCAAATTGATGTCGGTAAGATATTTAAAGGAAAGCTGTTTCTAATAGAATATATAAGAACCTAATACATAGTATATATTATATACATATATATATATATATATAAGATGTTTCAAAATGTTTACCATATTTATTTAGTCATGAATCATATACAATAAAGCCTTGATCTAAGAAAAACCCTGCGGTCCATACTGTTTCTTAAATCGTACAGTTCTATTACCTTTCTGCGACCTCGTCGACCGCGCCGAACGTAGAAAAGAACAGTGCAAGAAAAGCGTGCTACATACCGTCAATTAAATCACTAAATACAGTTAAAATTATATCGTGTTTGGTGTAAAAAAATTATTAAGATATCAGAGAAATTTCAATAAATAATTTGATGAAAGTTACACAAGGAAATAATGAAAATTAAAGAAGTTTTGTAATTGGATTAGTCGTGGTTCACACTAATATATTGGACCCCTTATCGGATTACTCCCCACATTGGTGGGGATATTCGTTTTTCGTAGATCCTACAGCTTCCGTTTTCTTAGATCAAGACTTTACTGTAACACTATCTTCGACTGTACCGCGTTTACAATCGATTGTACAATCTCAACTGTGCTTGAAAATCTTTTAATTGTATCTGTTCAATTCTAATATGGTTTCTCGTTCTGTTGTCGGTTGTTGTGTGACGTACGCCCGGTATAGGCCCTAATGTACGAATCATGTCGTAAAAATTTTCTATTTTCAAGAAATCGTTAGGAAACCTTCGTCACTGTCACTCCAACAACCTGTAGAACCCGCGAACTTATCAACTGGTATCGAACGTTCGCTGATATTCGAGCGCAGAGATGAATTTTTAGGTTTGTGCGAAAATAATTGCGGTTTTTGATCTTGGATTATCAAACTTGATTTTTGCTTTATTTCCAATTCGAGCTAGACGTTGAATAACTGTTGTTTGCCCGCCTCTTAGTTACTTTGCAACCTCTCGAGATGTTTTTCGAGGATCTGTTTCAATAATAGTCCACGGTTCGTCATTGTCATTTGCAGAGCCTCTCCACCTTCGAGACTCGTGTATCTGTCATGGAAGATTTGAAACCAGTATTGATTTGCATCTTAACCCTTTGCACTCCGAATTATTTTTCAATGTTCTCGCCAACAGCCCCCCACTATTTGAAGTGTTTCATTTAAAATTTACTTTAAAGAACAGTTCCTTAACTGCCACCTATTTTAGACAATTTTGTTTCTTAATTATACTAAATATTACTCAAGTTTTGTTTTTAATTAAAAAATAAGACAATTATATGTAAAGGGTGATGCAACAAGAGTGGAATATTTAAATTCAAAATGAAATGCAGTTCTTGATTTACTATCAAAATTTTAACTTAATCATAAAATGTAGACTCCTCAGATTTGCTGGCAGATTTGCGTTCTTCTGATGAAATTTTCAATCAGATTTTCACATAATTGGCTTCAAGGCTTGGGTGATCATAGGCTTGTTCACATAAACTCTTAACTTCAAAAAACCTCAGAGAAAGAAATCCAATGGTGTTGACGGGGTAGACGATAATGCAACAATGGGGTTTTTCAGTAGTCAAAAGAGCTAGATTTTCAGCATTTTTGTTGTGTCGAATAGCGATCCATTTTCAATAATGGCAGACTGTCTACCATCGAACTGTGTAATGGTGTGACTCTCAAAGCAGAGCAGCAGAAATGGCGCCAAATTTAAATTTTCCGCTCTCGATGAGCACCCTTTAAAAACTTATTTTATTTACATTTCTTTTTCTCCGATGTCGAGTCACATTCGACAATGGAGTGTCAAGGGTTAATCTGAACTCACATATTAAGACTGCACGAATTTGCTTTGTCTTCACTTTCATTTTGAGGGAAAATAACTGCGAACAAGATTTACTTGGGAAAAAGTTACGTTTGTTCAGTGTTACTGCCAAAAATCAGATATTTCACATGCAACAACTTAATGTATGATTATAATCCGCTCGCTCCAGAAAAATAGGTGAAATTGAACCCCTTGCCCTACGATTTATTTCACAATTTCAGTGATTATTACTTTTTCTGTGAATTTTAATTTCCTGAAGAAAGAGAAACTTTATATCTATAGCACATCTATATATTGTCTATTAGCTGTACATTAACGAAACCAAAGTAGAATTTTATTTCGGTTCAAAGGAAACTAATACCACACATATTTATTGGACTCTGTTCTGAATCTTTAACACGAGTTGAACTGATCAATTTAAATTTTTCGCTCTTTTTGGGCACCCTTTAAAGCCCCGTTTTATTTACATTTCTCTTTCACCGACGTCGATACACATTCGACAAAGGATAATTAATCTAAACTCGCATAATAAGACTGCACGAATTTACTGTTCAAAATATCCGTGATTCACTTGGGAAAAAAGTGCGTTTGTTCAATGTTACTGTCAAAGATCAGACATTTCATATGCAACAACCAATGTACGAATACAATCAGCTGCTTCAGAAAAATCGGTGATGTTTAAACTGATCAATTTAAATTCAAATTTTCCGCTTTTGTTGGGCACCTTTCAAAATCCCATTTTATTTACGTTTCTCTTTCTCCGATGTCGATACACATTCGACAAAGGATAATTAATCTAAACTCGCATAATAAGACTGCACGAATTTACTGTTCAAAATATCCGTGATTCACTTGGGAAAAAAGTGCGTTTGTTCAATGTTACTGTCAAAGATCAGACATTTCATATGCAACAACCAATGCACGAATACAATCAGCTGCTTCAGAAAAATCGGTGATGTTTAAACTGATCAATTTAAATTCAAATTTCCCGCTTTTGTTGGGCACCTTTCAAAATCCCATTTTATTTACATTTCTCTTTCTTCGACGTCGATACACATTCGACAAAGGAGTGCAAAGGATTAATCTGAACTCACATAATAAGATCGCACGAATTTGCTTTTTCTTCACTTTCGCTTTGAGGGCAAATAACTGCGAACAAGATTTTCTTAGGAAAATGTTACGTTTGTTCAATGTTACTGTCAAACATCAGACATTTCATATGGAACAACGAATGTACCAATATAATCAAATCGCTTCAGAAATACCGGTGATGTTTGATCAATTGTAACTGATCAATTTTAATTCAAATTTTCCGCTTTTGTTGGGCACCTTTCAAAATCCCATTTTATTTACATTTTTCTTTCTCCGACGTCGATACACATTCGAAAATGGAGTGCAAAGGGTTAATCTGAACTCACACATTAAGACTGCACGAATTTGCTTTTCCTTCACTTTCGCTTTGAGGGCAAATAACTGCGAACAAGATTTACTTGGGAAAATGTTACGTTTGTTCAATGTTACTGTCAAAGATCAGACATTTCATATGCAACAACCAATGTACGAATATAATCAAATCGCTTCAGAAATATCGGTGATGTTTAAACAGATAAAAACCGTAATTAATTTTGCACCAGCCTAATATAATGGATTATTTGTTACCGAATTCGAGATGAAACGACGCGACTCGAGCCTAATCGAGGATCATCGAGCATCATGACCAGTCGAGACGCGTTCCTTGGGTGACGATCGTTTCTCGAGACTGCAACCGCAGCGAAATTACATTTCGAAGTCTAAGCTCGGCCCACGTGACTACGGAAGCAAACAGTCGATGATAACGCATCGATACGAGACAATACCTGGCACGGATATTGCAATACGCTCAGACAATTTCTCCCCTAAAGGAATTTCACTAGGTGATCATATCAAAACTCTCTGTGATCGACGAGAAGCTATCAATCTTACTCAGAAACAGGATGCTCAGAATGAAACGCGAACGACAGGTCTCTGCTTACAATTACGGCGGTAATGAAACCTGCTCTCGGGAACCTCGATTATAATTACAATCATGAGAAATACATTCTTTCGCTTTAGATCAGTTTTACTGACAAAAAAATTCACAATTTCGCGACTGTAAGGTAAAGGTACTAGTAGTTGACCAGTTAAGAGAAGTTTACCACGCGAACGATAGTAACCATTTACTCTGTCATCGAATAGAAATAAATAAATAAATAATAATAATAAATAGTCGAAGTCTGAAGATACTCTTTAAGTCTTCTAAATTATGTACCAAGGCCACTTTTTTATAAAAGTTTACTTATACAAATTTAAGAAACATATTTAGAAATTTAGTAATTGCTTCAGAAGTTGACCACTCATAAAAATGAAAAATCTAGTAATTGCCCTATTCGTTAGTAGTTGACCACTTATACTAGAAAGAGGGTTAAAGCAATAATGATCGAACCTGGGTGCCGATAACATCAATTTCTATTTGTCTAACAACAATTTGCGATCGCGAAAAATAATCTTTATAAAGCAATAATGTTGGGAATCATTTTACTATCATTTAGTTTCAACAATTTCCAGCATTGGGAATCATTTTACTATCATTTAGTTTCAACAATTTCCAGCACAAATTACAATTAAAGAATTAAATAAGAAATAAAACAAATCAATTCCATAAAAAGTTTTATCGAGGAACAGAGTAGACGTTGCAAGTTAATAAAGAATAGTACAGTAATGTCGCGATAGTTGTCGCAGGAGCTGTACACGATAGTTGCCGCAGTGCCTACCCATTCCACCAGCTGTCAATGCTCGGGTATATCGGTGTGAACACTACTACATTGACACCATGAATCGAATTTTCAAATTGCTTAATTTTCATTATTTTTTTATGAGATTTTACTGGCTTATTCCTAGCAAAATTGTGATTAAAACAAGACCAAACACGCTACAATTTGGCCCATCAGTAATGTCTTGAAAGTTGTCGGAGGGCTGTACGCGAAAGTTGCCGTAGTGCCTACTAGTGAATTTCCTACTCAATGTTCATTATTTTTTAATGAGATTTTACTGGCTTATTCCTGGCAAAATTCACTAGTAGGCACTACGGCAACTTTCAAGACATTACTGATGGGCCAAATTATACCGTGTTTGGTCTTGTTCTAATCAGAATTTTGATAGGAATAAGCCAATAAAATCTCATTAAAAAATAATGAATATTGAGTAGGAAATTCACTAGTAGGCACTACAGCAACTTTCAAGATATTACTGATGGGCCAAATTATACCGTGTTTGGTCTTGTTCTTATCAGAATTTTGATAGGAATAAGCCAATAAAATGTCATTAAAAAATAATGAATATTGAGTAGGAAATTCACTAGTAGGCACTACAGCAACTTTCAAGATATTACTGATGGGCCAAATTATACCGTGTTTGGTCTTGTTCTTATCAGAATTTTGATAGGAATAAGCCAATAAAATCTCATTAAAAAATAATGAATATTGAGTAGGAAATTCACTCGTAGGCACTACAGCAACTTTCAAGATATTACTGATGGGCCAAATTATACCGTGTTTGGTCTTGTTCTTATCAGAATTTTGATAGGAATAAGCCAATAAAATCTCATTAAAAAATAATGAATATTGAGTAGGAAATTCACTAGTAGGCACTACGGCAACTTTCAAGATATTACTGATGGGCCAAATTATACCGTGTTTGGTCTTGTTTTAATCAGAATTTTGCCAGGTACAAGCCAGTAAAATCTCATTAAAAAATAGTGGAGAATAAAGCATTTTTAATTGGCGATCATTCTGTCCTTCTCTACGTTCGGCTTTCAATTGATGTCTCGGCGCGGTAGACTGTAGACACCAGTCATAAATCAAATGACGAGCAATTGCTTGGAAGTTGTCGCTCCAGAGAACAGCTCCTGCGGCAACTATCGCGACATTACGGTATTAGAAAAATTTAACCAACAAATGGTATGGCATCCGAGGTTCACTTTCATCAAAAGTGTACAGCTTATAAAAATCTTATTTTTTATGTTTTTATATAAAATGGTCAACTACTCGTTCATGGTCAACTACTGGTACCTTTACCTTAATGTTCCTTCGTAATAGTCAAAGAGATTGAAATTGAACAATTCCGACGATCAGTTGCAAGCATCGAATTTTTACTTACCGTCTGCGAATCGAAGAACTAAAAATCCGATTTCGGTTTCCAATCGCTCTTTTCAGATGCTACAGCCATGATTTCGGTCATCCCACAAACACGGTAAGCGGAGAAAATCGAGTAAGCAATGAATGCCGACGCGGCGCACAATTTGAATCGGGAAATATGATATTATAACAGTACTGTGTAAACATAGGGATTAACTTGTATTCTATATACGAACAGTATAATTTCCCAATCGCTTTATTTCTTTTCCTTGAAATTCCGGATGAAAGTGTTTTCTCGTTTTCGAGGGAAGAGGGTGAAACGTAGGGGTGGAGACCAAGGATGAAGAATCGTTGCACATTTTAAATCCATGTTCGAATCAAGTATTGTCCCCTAGAATAGCGAGATATACAAAGTGTTTGTTAAAGGGTGGCGATTCTGTGGGGACGAGAAGAGCAGCACCTATTCCATAGCAATTTTGTTGCAGTTCGCATGGTTTTTATTTTCAATATTTCATTCGAGTTTCACCGAATCGTCGCTCTTTCACCTGCACCGATGATTACAAAGCATCCTATATGTATAATGAATACGTATTTACCGTCTGAAGAAGAAGCCAAGATTAAAATAATTACGATTAAACGAAACAATATGAGTCTATGAAATATATGAACATAAATCTGTATGATATATATATTATATATATATCATATTATATAGATTATATATACATATATATATATATATTATATATTACATATGCCAGAAGCAGAAGTAAAGATACGTACAATACAGATATTTATGAAACAAATATTTACCTTGATGCAAGATTGTGTAATTCGTTTCTGTCACAGTAATAGTACGCGCATGTGTGGATACGGATATCTATGTATAAATTTCTGTGATTATTATATACGTATAAACCATAGGAATCGTAAGTCGTGAAACGTTAGCATACATTCCATGGAGAAAAAATTCCTACCACCCCGTTATGAAGTGATCAGGACGCGATTTCTGGAATCTCGTAGGTGCAAGAGAGATATGAAAAAGGTTATTCAAAGTTAGCAAGGCCTCGTGAGCAATAGGTTTCATGTGGAACTGGTTTGTTCACTGAAAATCGAGGATCTCTGATGTCTCATTACAAAACAAACATTAATTTAACGATAATTTTCTTTTATTTTCACTAAAAATTGTATACCAATGTACCGTTCATTTCACTATGATTAATACAACATTATCAAATCTATCACAGTATTTTTTCTATTCAGAAATACATTATAAGAGAAATTATAATTAATAAATCGATTTATTACTTTCTTATGAACATTATTGAATTGTTAATAAAGCAACAATAATCCATTCCATTATTTCAATGCACCTCAATGCTGATTTATTAATACTTCCTGCGTCTGCCATAAATCAACGATGAAATCATTCGCAAGCGCCACACACGAGTGATTTACAGTGCTGGATACAATAATGAAGATTTTGCTCAAAGGTAAGAAATGTACAATTTATACACCCCGTATTTTGCTTAGAGATCTTAGACATTTATAACGTGTAACAAAAAAGTTGATGAAAAAATTGTAAAACTGAACTGAGCCGTTTATTTTGAAAGTGGCACAAGTCCATTTTCGAGAAAAATCAAGCTACATTTCTACGTTATCTTTTCATTCTGAAGCATATTGTAACTAATATATTTAAAATCACAAAAATTTGTAAAAAGGAAATTAGCTAGTTAATTGAATGGCACAAATTTTTATTTTGAAAGTGGCCCAAGTCCATTTTCGAGAAAAATCAAGCTACATTTCTACGTTATCTTTTCATTCTGAAGCATATTGTAACTAATATATTTAAAATCACAAAAATTTTTAAAAAGAAAATTAGCTGATTAATAGAATGACACCAATTTTTATTTTGAAAGTGGCCCAAGTCCATTTTCGAGAAAAATCAAGCTACATTTCTACGTTATCTTTTCATTCTGAAGCATATTGTAACTAATATATTTAAAATCACAAAAATTTTTAAAAAGAAAATTAGCTGATTAATAGAATGACACCAATTTTTATTTTGAAAGTGGCCCAAGTCCATTTTCGAGAAAAATCAAGCTACATTTCTACGTTATCTTTTCATTCTGAAGCATATTGTAACTAATATATTTAAAATTACAAAAATTTGTAAAAAGGAAATTAGCTGGTGAATAGAATGACATAAATTTTTATTTTGAAACTGGCCCAAGTCCTAACGGAGAAACAATACATTGGTTAAAAATATGCTGGATGCGTTATTTGAGAAGTTAACTAATTTTGCAACCATAAAAGCCCGTAAAATAAATAGTTAATTAAATATTGCAATCATGTATGCATTAGATTTATAATATATCTTTACATGTATATCAATATGGGTAATTGTTTACCAAATATTTTGTATTTTTATGAAAAAGGTTTTCATGAATGAAATTTACTTCACTTTTTATGCAATAATAAATATGTAAATGTTTCTACAATTTATTTTTTCCAACGTGACAGTGATTTAGTTGGGGTTAGAGGCCCTGAAATTCTACTTTGCCCAAGGCCCCAACTAGTTGTAACGCGCCACTGGATATATATGTAAAATGTGTTATTAGTATTTCCAACACTGGAACTCTCAGCCGGTACAGAACGTCTTTGTAAAACCTCGTTCCGTCGTGTTTCCTGTCGAAATATGGTTCGTTGGAACCGAAACTGCCTGCTTGATTCGATTTCAATCGATTTCGACCTATCGTCGTTGATTTCCCGCGTATCACGCGGCATCCTACACGTCTGTCCTATATCAGGACGCATAAATCGCTGGTGAATCCTGCCGGACGATCCTTCCGGTGACACGGAACCAACCCCTCGCTGCAACCCCCTTCGTTGCAGCCACCGCGACGGTCAAGACGCACGAATCCTTCCGCCGCATGATGATGCATGTAACTGGGACAGCTCGTATCTCCCTCCTGATTGCAATTAGGAAAAAACATTAAGGGAGAATATGTACGGCTCAAAGAAGCCTTTGCTCTGCATGTGCATCGCGCAGGCACATAACATTTCGAAATGAAAACCAGAAGTTGACTAAATCTAACCAAATTGACTAAATCTAATCATCCATGCGAGGATGTTGAAGGGTGTTACAAATCAACACTAACCCTACTGCGACCGGTGAAATGACCGCTTTCACATTGTATATTTTGTAATTACTGAAATTATAAAAATGCTACATTTTTCATATGAAAAATAATTGGGCACTGTAGCGGCTTAACCGTTACCCCGTACAAAGAAGTACGGTAGTTTCTACCTAGGTCGGGTCGGGCCGGCCGAGGATAGGCCTGCGACGCATCTGGCAAACAGATTCGCCCAGGCCGGAACTACCCTACCGGTAATAGACCTTGGTCCGTGACGAGGCTGGCTAATAGAGGTACAGTAATTTCTCGATCTATGACCAGAAAACGGGGGTTTTAAATGTCATAGATCGTAAAGGGTATGCTATTTTTTTTCTCGGAATCGATCGCGCCGTGATAAAAGATTAATCTATGAGGGACGTATGCTAAGAATGACTTAATTTTAGATATTCGAGGCGCAATTTCCATTATTTTTTTTTATATATAGTAAAAATGTTGGTTTGAGTAGCAGGGAATATAATTAATTAAATGAAAAACACAAATATAGATTTAGAACGATATTTAATAGATGTTCTCTCTATTAAGGCTAGGTCTAGACTAACTGAGTTCAGCAGCTCACCGATAAGTTTCGAGAAAATAAAACATCTGAACGCGATCATGTCGGCAGACTAAAAAGGAGCGCGGCTCTGTCTTTGATTCGATACCGCGAGATACAATGTATTGGACCCACAGATGTGGGATCTGGAACGTTATACATATAAAATAGTTTCTAGAACCATATTAATTTATGTACATATATCTATAAAAAATGATGTATTTAATTATGTTCAAAATTTATTAGGATTCACTAAACAGTCACAGAGCAAAAAATTATAAACTGTTACAAAACTTCAAATTTAACGTGTTGTCATCTCACGCGACAATACATACAGTAGACCATTAAATATAGCTACTATTCGGAGGGTACAATTATTCACAAAATTCATTTACAATTTTTATAATATAAAGACAATTTGATTAAAAAATAAATATAACATGAAATTCACTAATTAAACGAAACCATTTAAATTAATCTATTTTTTAATGCAAAATATACTCGTGAATGGCTTTCATTGCCAATATATTGATGGATTTCGAATTTCTTGTTCTTGTTCTAAAAACTGTAATTATTTATGCTCCAATCTAATATTTTTCATTGGTAATGGAAACGAGTAGATCCCTCAGCTTTTTGCAGTCTGTCATGCATCTTGCATACTCGGCCCCTTATTTTAACATACCGTAGATTCGATATGAATGCAGCTATTTTCTTGAACCAACGCATGATAAGTCCGAAAGGTAATGGCAGAGGGACGAGCAAGAGAGGAAGAGAGAAAGAGAGAGAGAGAGACATGGACGTTCGAATGGTCGACGAAAGGAGTAAGGTCTCATTCGAAAGCTTTTTACTCGGTTCCTTCGCTTTTCAACCCCTCGTCTACCCTCGTTCATTCACTCTGCGTTTGTTAACTCATCGTTCATTATCGTTAACGAGAAGTTATCGCTTTTCATCGAGGAAGAGCGGCGCGGTATTGGTCGGCGCACATTCGAGAACCTCGTGGAAAATTGAAAAGGGCCACGGGCTCAGCATTACCTTGTTCTTTAACCTTTTCACTGTTACACACGCGCTCGCCGTCCTTTCAGCGTGGTTGCCAGCCGATTCGCTATTTTTTAAATCACTTTGGTTCGCCGTGATGTTGTTTGGAAAAATAGACGGTAAAAATGTTAAAGAATTTCCCCTGAAGGGTCATTCGAATCTCTGCATCCAGGAAACACGATCGTCTCGGTTGACGGTTCGAAATTGTTCACAGTGTTTGTTTTTATGTATTTCCAGTGGATTTTACGTACAATACTTACGCCTAGACTGCGGATTTTATATGCTTACGATAAAATCGAATACGCGAAACATGAAATATTAGGTTGGGGATACAGTTTCATCGTAACCTTCTGATAGATGGTCTTACCATTTCGTAATTGTTAATATTTATCGGATCTGGCATTACTTGAGTAAATCTAAAAAGTGATACAGTATTTTATCGATATAAGTCCTCAAAATGGGTCTGCGCATGGTCATTTATACGGCCGTGATACTATTCTTTGAGTTTTCTCTTTGCATCTAAACTCTCTGCATTAAACCACTAAATATAGTTTAAACTATATCGTGTTTAGTGTCATTTGAATGAGAAAAATGCCACAAATAAGGTGGTGAAAGTCCCATGAGAAAATAATAAAAAATAAAGATGTTTTGTAATTGGATTAGTATTAGTTGACACCGATATTCCCGAGCCGAAATCAGATTACTGCAGTCGAGGAGATATTTTTTGCATTCAACGTGCACAACCTTTTTGCGACTATAGAATAATTACTGTATGAGGTTGTTAAAAAATATTTCATAAAGAAATATTAAACCGACTTGGAAACGCACTAAAAAAATTCACTAAAAAGTATGAAATAATTTCCTTCTGATTTCTATGAATACACACCAACTGTTAATACAATACTAAGACGTTAGTGTTTACTTACTTGTGTAACATCTTAGCATGACTGTAATGGTATTTTAGAGTTATTTAAATTGAAATATCTCCTGAATTACTAACTTTTCGACATACATAGGTTAGTACTTTTTGAAAACGAATGTCCAGCTGCATCGATTGATGTATTAAAAAATACCTCATTACATTTAACAAAATGAAGGTGACCTGGATTTCTCCAAAAAAATGACATAAAAACAACATTTTTTTGCATCGTGTCAGCCCCATTGTACCATTCAACTTTGTCCTTACCATATTTTACATATCTTTAGAAACAACAAAGATATTTGAGGTGCTAACGTTTGTTGACTCACCGTGTATATAAAAAAATTGGAATTTCTATTTGCGTTTATTCGAGATTTAAATAGAGTTTGAAGTGGAATTTTATGAATTCTCCATAAGAAGACGTGTTAAAATGTGCAACTTTAAGTTGCTATAAATATTAAACGGTGTAGTTAAGGAGTTGGACTACCAATCGGTAGACCGGGGTTCGAATCCCATCGAGGTAAGGAATTATTTTTCTCCGTTCATTCTCAGTTTAAATTTTCGCGCCACTCGACGTTCGACTTCCGTCGCATCGACTTGCGCTACATCAGAAAATTGTTACCCTCAGCAAAGAAGTTTCACTTCAAAAATTGTAAAATGCAACGTTTAGTATTTTTGCTACAATTCCGATGAATTGCTATTTTTGACAAAATTTTTGTTCCCATCCTGTGGCAAACTAATTGCTCTAGCTTCCCAAAAAAATTGAAATCGTATAATACGATATTTAAAAAGTTATCGTCTTTTTGAAGAGTGTCCCAATACTGTTTTTACCCACTGTAAATGAATCAGAATCAAAATTAAGTTTGAAGAATCTCTGACTTGAATCGAAATCTTGTAGCGATTGACTTGTTTGAAAACTTGCAAGACAGAGTGTATCGAGTGCCCATCATCTTCGAGCTTTTTCCAGAACTATTTTATTTCAACGTCGATGAACGGCAGTATGCATTGAAAGTGAAGAAGTGAAAATTCGCCTTAACGATAGAGATCCGTGTCATCATTAGTGAAATCGCTTTTCCACATTTCTGATTGATACGAAATAGACGATGGCCCACGAGAAACTGGATTTTTCGCTCTGGTCAATTATGGAACCATACTTTCGGTGGGCAATGTACACGTTACGCGTAGCCGATCCATTCGCAGATTGAGTTTCGGCCTGAATTGCGAGCATGCTTCTGGCAACGAGAAAAACCCATTGGCCAGCTCGTCCTTTTGGAATCTCATTTGGACGCGACGGAAACGCACGCCAAGTTTAATCATCTTTGACCAGCGCGGGTTCTGTTATTTTCAGGCCGAATCGCGCGATCGCTCGTACTCGCTTTCTCTCGAGCCGATACAAAATTAAGGAAACGTCCCGGCGTTGCACCAATCGATTGCTCTTTGATCGAGCAATTCGATTAATCGCAGGTAGTGTTGTGCACTTTCTGATGACTCGTGGACGTACCGTAGTCGCGTACTCAAAGGAGTTCGCTGATGGAAGCGCGGAAGGATTCAGCGATGCCGAGGGAAGCTCTTTAATTAATCGATTCTCGTGCAAGCTTCGAAGGAAATCACTGAATCTAAATATCGTCAGGAACGTTTAAGACTGCAAGACACTCCGCGGAAGTTCTGATGTATTTCCGAACTGATAAATGCCTCGACGCGTAATTCGCCATTTCTTGTGTGACGATGAGTCGAAGTTATGACGAAGGTTTCAAACAGGACCGACTGAATGGTAATGTCATTCGTCTCACTTAAGAGGGTAGGGTACCCACGTGACATTACTAGAATCTAACCAGAATCTAACTAGATTTTGTGCCAAAACAGGGGTTTACGGGAATGATTATGATTTTTTATATGTAGTAGATGTACTTTAAGTTCTAAATGCCATCACAAACATTTTTTAATCCATAAACAAATATTCCAAGTTTGTAACAAATTAAGCTTTAAGAAGGGTTTTAAAAAAATGCTTAAAAGTGCTAAACTTTGGACTTATTTTGTACGAAAGTTTAAACATTTGTTAAAAAGAATATGCAAAGTTTAGCTGCTCCCTCTTGCAACTTTTAACTCTGTATTAATTTTAATAAAGGCTTGCGAGGTATTTTTTCTTTTTTTTCTATAGGTTATACTAATTTAAAAAACATGGCATTAAGTATCTCAATGATATTGTTCTATGAAAATGATGAAAAACCGCCCTCTAGATCGCCATAATAACCCTGCCGTAAAAAATTTTTAATTTTTAATGTCAGATTCGTTATCAACGACTCCAAAAACTCCTAATTACCAACTTTCAGAAAATTATGACAACATTTTGAATTTTGGCCACAAAAACCGGGCTTTTCTGGACCACTGTGCACCGTCCATGCGGTGCCTTGAAACCCATTCGAAATCGAGACATTTCGACCCTTGAAAAGTATTAAGGGGGTAGGGTACCCACGTGACATCACTAGAATCTAACCAGAATCTAACTAGATTTTGTGCCAAAACAGGAGTTTACGGGAACACACCTCACGTCCTCATACAATTATATTTTGAGCTGAATGAGGGCTCATTCTAAAGGGGAAGGTTAAACGAAGCGCGCGTGGGTCCAACTTTCGTTATATTATGTTTATATCCAGTAATGTGATTGTCCAAAGTAGGGAAAACAAATGAAGAAAAATTCCGGATATTCTAATGTATTTCTCGATCACAAAAAGCTTTTTCCTGCTAATTTAGGGTCCCACGCGCGCTTCATTTAACCTTCCTCTTTCAAATGAGCCCTCAGTCAGCTCAATATACAGGGTGGGGCAGTAACTATTAGCACCTCAGATATCTTCGAAATTATAAGTTTCACAGAAATATTTGCTGAAATAAAATTGTACAGTACGAAAGGGGCCATCCGGTGGCTATAATAGTTTTTTTGTAGGTGGAGGTACTTCGGACTTTTGAAGGTCACCTCAATTTTTTTAAATGGAATGAGGTATTTTTGAATACATCAACCGATGCTTGTTAGTTTGTTAAGTAA
Organism: Lasioglossum villosulum; assembly: GCA_963971365.1. Taxonomy (NCBI): domain Eukaryota; kingdom Metazoa; phylum Arthropoda; class Insecta; order Hymenoptera; family Halictidae; genus Lasioglossum; species Lasioglossum villosulum. The sequence continues at coordinate 9,756,613 of OZ020504.1, read as the reverse complement.
GCATTGTATGGTTCCACTTATAGAATTTTCTTATACATGTTTTGAACATCAACAACCATTTGTTTATTGTTTAAAAACAAATTATTTGGGTTACGCATCCGCCATTTATTTTTAAAATTTTTGACATCAGACTAATATTCGCCGGCACGAAAAATATGGGAATACTAATTTTCAAGAGAATATAATAATTTTTTGGGTTACGCATCCGCCATTTTGTTTCTAAAATTTTTGACATCAGATTTATGATCAGCGACCCGAAAAACCTAAGAATATCAATTTTGAACTACATTGGAGTATTCTATGGCACTGTGCCACGCCCGGAAAATATTTTTTAATATGTTACACATCATTTCCTACAGATTTTTTCACGCTGATTTCAAATCTGGTCGCAAAAATTGTGTACCACTTCAGGATTTTTCAAAAAATCGATTTTGTTACAAAAAACTGATTAAATCATTTATTCATTGAAATGATTTGATAACTCACGAGTTTGAACGTGTATCGTATTCTCATATAAGGAACACAAAAAAAAATAACAATAATGAAGTAGATGATCGAACCGTAGCGCTGAGATCATTGATCGAACCGTAGCGCCTAAATCATTTAACATTTGTTTGAAACAATAATACGATCGAGAAAAAATAGTTTATTTAATAATGAAGTAGATATTTAAACGTTTTGAGTTACTTACAAATCATCAAACACTTCACATGTCGTCATCACCTGATGCAGCGCTGTCATTACTACTGGCACTTTCTGCAGACTCTGTGCCGCTATAATGTAATATAAATTATACATCTATTGTCCATAGGGAAGTTTCAAATGTCAAAGACGGTCATTTCAATTGCAACAACCTAATAGAATGTTTATTTAGAACGTTCCTACAAAGATCAAAGTATAATTGCGAACAACAATTTTAGTAAAAATGTGTATTGTTTATTAGTAGACTGCGGATCTTTATGCAAAATAAAAAATATTTTCATTGATTGCAAGATGCAGGAGGCAAATTAGAATTTCTTTCTTCTTTCAATTATCTTATTAAGGTGAAACTGATACACTAGTGGACCTAAATCTTTTTAACATGTCCACTGTTTTAAATTGAACGTACCCCTTTTTGTGATCTATATATATAAAAATGGATGTTTGTGTGTATATATATACCCAGATAGCAAAAAATCCAATTTCGGTCGGTATTCTGCGCGCGCATTTGGACCTCTTTTTGCCGTCCAATGGACCAGGAATTTGGCCCTGGAAACGCCTGGCTATCTGGGTATATATATATGATTAATAGACTTCGAAACTGTTTGACCGATCAACATGAAACTTGGTACATATATGTATTTTTTCATGGAGAAGATTTTTACGCTGCACATTTTTTTGTAACTCGCCGCTGTAGATGGCGCTGCAATATATTAACTTCTATACCGTGGAACCTATCGCTATGAAAATTGGTATACGTAGGTATTTGAGCACGAGGTATTTTATACTGCGAAACACGTTCGGACACGTTCAAGGTCAAGTCTTCCTGGGAAAAGCATGCACGTGTCATATTACATACCGCGAAAAACCTCCTCCCCCACGTCTACGAACGAGCTTTGCATCTTTCAAATCTATATTCATTATTTTAACTATTATTTCAACAATAAATTGTTATTAATGAATTAATAATGTTCCTCAGGGTTATCATCTATATATATATATATAAAAGGATGTTTGTATATATACAGGGTGTCCCAAAATTCCTCCGACACCCGAAAATGGAAGGTTCCTTGGGTCATTTGAAGCGACATTTTCCTTTACAAAAATGGCGTCCGCGGCTTTGTTTAGGAGTCATTAAATAAAAACACGGACCAATCAGAGCGCGATCTAGACATTCGATGACACGTTCGGCCAATTGACAGTTGGCGTGTCAGGCCGACTGTGCTAACTCGCGTCTAGATCGCCCTCTGATTGGTCCGTGTTTTTCGTTAATAACTCCTAAACAAAGACGCGGACGCCATTTTTGTAAAGGAAAATGTCGCTTCAAATGACCCAAGGAACCTCCCATTTTCGGGTGTCGGAGGAATTTTGGGACACCCTGTATATTAATATACTTAAGATCAAAAATCTAAATTCTTCCCACATTTAGCACGGGCGAAGCCCTGTTGGGGGCTGCTAGTAAATGCATAAAATTCGCAGTCTATTTATTAGATATATCAAAAATCCCATGGGTAGTACGATTTTGGCAACTCGCCTCTACTCGTAAGCGTGAACTACGAGAGTCTGTTAACCGGTATAAAAGTAATCGATTTTTGAACGACATTGCGAATATACCAATCGTAGGACCGACGCCGAAGAAAAAGCGAAGCGACTAGATGAAAGCAATGGGGAGACCGTTCCCCTCTATATCCGAACGTCACTTATCGCCATTCGTTAATTAGCGGGTGCTGCCTAGACGGGAGTTTTCTCTCGCGTTAATAAACTCGTCCTGTTCCTGTTTCTCTCCGCGACTCTGTGAAAATGGTTAAAACGAAACGAGATGGTACCATTAATTAAGTTCGCTCTGTGTCATCGCGAAATTCAATTCGCTAGACTTAGTGAAAAGTAGTTTCCCTAGTTCTGATTCAATTAATCCCTTCCGATGGAATAACGTGCCACGCACGTTGTAACGTTCCTGATCCAGAGTTGGAAACGACGTGCCACACACGTGGAAAATTTGTTTCCTCAGAATTTCCAATCTAGGTGCACGGCAGTGCATCAGCCAAGCTTTCGCACTACCTCGTTTCACACGAAACAACTTACAAGGGAACCTATTCAGATGAGACAAACCGATTTTGATGAAACTTATGTCAGATATAGCTATTCGAAAAATATTTGACACGTGTTTTTTTATCGGCAACGATCCACTTTGGAGGGGTGAAAACAGCCCTCAAAATTCGTGGTCAGAGTCATATTTTCTGAGACATCTCAGAAACCAAAGGTCGAAAAAAATTGATTTTCTTTTTAAATTGTGTGTTTTTAATGGGAAACGTAGTTGTGCAAAAGACATTTGTTTAAATAATATGTTAAGAATAAACGCTTATACTTCTGTAAAACAAGCCAGAATTCCTTCCTCCGCACACCAGGTGCAAGCCCATATTTCATTATGCATAAATATTGTTAAATAGAAAAAAAAAGAAAATCCTAAAACATGTATCCCCCATTTTGGATGAAAGATCACACATACTGTACATTAAAATTAACTAACGATATACATATAAGAGAATCCGAAAGAAAATATAAAATTTTTAATGTATTGTTTGAACAAACATATTTTGTTAAAATTTTTTGCACTACTATATTCTCCATTAAAAGAAAAACACAATTTTAAAAAAAATCAAATTTTGCGATCTCTGGTTTTCAAAATATCTATTTTCTTTTTCCTTTCTTTTCGAGTTATTAGTCCTTTGCACTCAAAATTTTCTTAAAATTTTGTTGCCAACAACTCCTTACCATTTTAAATTATTCATTCATTAGAAATTGTTTTCAAAAGACAGTTCCTCGTCTACTAATTATTTTAAACAATTTTGTTTACCCATTATATTAAGTATTATTCAAACTGTATTGTAATTTACGCGAACTTTATTTGTCTTTAACTGAAATATAAGACAATTTATTAATTTAAAATATTACACCCGAAAGTCTCAACAGAAGTAACTGTACGAGACAATTATAAATAAATAAAGGAAGAACCAAATACATGTAAAAGCCCGTTTTATTTATCGACAAAAGAGTGCAAAGGGATAAGGAAAAACACGGACATATCAGAGCGCGGCGTTGGTATTGGCCAAGCCAGAATTCGTCGGCAACAGCCGTACTCTGATTGGTCCGTGTTTTTTCTTAATAACTCTTTAACCCTTTGATTACGGCAGACTTTGAGACGCACTAGCCGTACCATACGGTAGGAATTCATTCGCGATGTACACCGAGAACGGTGAAACTTTTCGTTAACCGTACATTTCGGAGAAAGTATATTCAAATAATCAAAACTCTGAATCCACTAGATTAAAAAAATATTTCTCATTTAAAAATAATTGCAAAATATAAACATATTCAAATAATATATGGCTAACCGAATATATAACAGCTGTCTTACTTAAACTAAAATACGATCGTCAAAATTAAGAGAGTTTGCCTGGGAAGTTTTCATGCAACCTGAGCAATGTATAGCCGAGGAGGCGAGAAGTGGAGTGAAAAAAAGATACTCGCAGAAACAGCGATTTGCAAAATCGGTACCAAACAGTTTATCACGTTGTTTGCAAAAAATTCTCGTAAATTATTGTTGCATATCGCGGGATAGCGGGCACCATTCTCGAAGAAATAAATGAAACGCATGAATCGTGGAGAGGGAGTTGCTCGTGCATCCATCGAATCCTCGGAGAATCAAACGAGAATATGAACTCTGAGAAGCATGGATAAATATTGAATTGGGCCGATCGAGAAAGAATTTTCATTTCCAGAGAATGCACAGAAATTGCATTGATAATACGTTGTTTCAATCGCTAGTCGACTGGAAACGCAGCTACATTGTTCCCGAACAGTACAGGTGAAAGGAAATCACATTAAAAAAAAAAAATCGTATACATAATGATTTCCAATTCGTACATCAGGTACAACACCAAACGTTTCATGTTCGATGACAGGTAGGAAAGAGAGTTTTAATTAAACACGTTTATTCTGTTTAATTATTATTTAATTAATATATGATGGTACATTTTTAGCGGACAATATAGGTAAAGGAAAACCACATTCAAAAAGAAAAATCGTATACATAATGATTTCCAATTCGTACATCAGGTACAACACCAAACGTTTCATGTTCGATGACAGGTAGGAAAGAGAGTTTTAATTAAACACGTTTATTCTGTTTAATTATTATTTAATTAATATATGATGGTACATTTTTAGCGGACAATATAGGTAAAGGAAAACCACATTCAAAAAGAAAAATCGTATACATAATGATTTCCAATTCGTACATCAGGTACAACACAAAACGTTTAATATTTAATGACAGGTAGGAAAGGGAGTTTTAATTAAACACGTTTATTCTGTTAAATTATTATTTAATTAATATATGATGGTACATTGTTACCGAACAGTACAGGTAAAAGGAAATCACATTAAAAAAAAAAAAAATCGTTTACATAATGATTTCCAATTCGTACATCAGGTACAACACCAAACGTTTCATGTTCGATGACAGGTAGGAAAGAGAGTTTTAATTAAAAGCGTTTGTTCTGTTTAATTATTATTTAATTAATATATGATGGTACATTTTTACCGGACAATACAGGGAAAGTAAAACCACATTTTTTATTGATAATCGTATACACAATGATTTCCAATTCGTACATCAGCTGAAACAAAAAATATTTGGCGTTTGATTGATAGATGACAAGTTGGAAAAAGAGTTTTAATTAAAAGCGTCTGTTCTGTTTTAATTATTATTTAATTCATATCAGATGATACATATATTTAGCGGACATTACAGGAAAGGAAAACCACATTTTTTAATTATAATTGTATACATAATGATCTGCAATTCGTACATCAGTTGAAATACAAAACGTTTGACGTTTGATTGATAGATGACAAGTTGGAAAGAGAGTTTTAATTAAAAGCGTTTGTTCTGTTTTAATTATTATTTAATTCATATAAGATGATACATTTTTAGTGGACAATACAGGAAAGGAAAACCACATTTTTTAAAATGATAATCGTATATGTACATAGTGATCTGCAATTCGTACATCACCTGAAACAAAAAATGTTTGATGTTTGCTTGATAGATGACAGATAGGAAAGAGGGTTTTAATTAAACACGTTTATTCTGTTTAATTATTATTTAATTAATATAAGATGGTACATTTTTGCCGAACAATACAGCAAAGGAAAACCACATTTTTTAAAATGATAATCGTATACATAATGATCTGCAATTCGTACATCAGCTGAAACACAAAAGGTTTGACGTTTGATTGATAGATGACAAGTTGGAAAGAGAGTTTTAATTAAAAGCGTCTGTTCTGTTTTAATTATTATTTAATTCATATGTGAAGATTAAATATGGAGAATCGATGGTAGTTTATTTCGTGGTTGCAGCGTTTCTTCCTCGGCGCGTTCAATCTTCGCGTAGCGTAGCAGGGAACACACAACTCACCCTGTGGTTCTCGCACAATAATCGTCGATATTCAATAACCATGGAGCGGTTAATCGGTTTAACTGGTTACCGCGAGATTCTGCAATATGTATACTCCTAAAGGAACAGAATCTGCATCCATATGAATCATAGAGAAGGTAACCAGATATGTTATACATTCATTCTTTCGATACCTGTGTGTCCACGTTTTATCGTATTAATTTTTACATACGTCACGTATCCACTTTAGAGTGGGCCTCATTTACTTACAGTCTTATTTATTCTTGAAAAAATATTTTCAAAAATAATATACAGTGACTCCCACTAATATTCGGACACTTTTAAAAAGACGACAACATTTTAAATATTGGACCATAAGATTTGAAATTTTTGGGAAGTTAAAACAATTGATTCGCTGCACAACGTGAATAAAATTTTTCAATGAAATTACAAATTGTCGAAATTACAGAGAAAATACTAAAAGTTAAGCATTTTACGTATTTTTATACAGTGAATCCCACTATTATTCGGACACTCTTAAATGACGATAACTTTTGTAATATTGTACTACACGATTTGATCTTTTTTGTGAAGCTAGAGCAATTAGTTTGCTACAGGATCTGAAACAAAATTTAACCCTTTGGTTACCCTGGACGAGATATCTCGCGCCCCGATACTTCCCAATAAACGCTCTTGACGAGATATTTCGCATCCCCACCTAGACACTATAGACAAATACATTTTATAAGTAACTACAGTAATTTCTCAATCGTAGTCCCAACACCCGTGTTATGAACGGACTACGATCAAGTAGGGTGGCTATTTTTTGATTTATGACTGCGTCTACCCTACCGCGCTGAGACTTCAAACGACAAGCCGAACGTAGAGAAGGACAGAATGAAATAGGATCGCGTGGCCGAAGCGTGTCCCCGTCGCCGGCACAGTTTAAAGGCCCGTGCGTCATCACAATAAAACACCAAGACCTTAGCTTCTTTATTTTCGATGATATCATTATGGAACTTTCACCAACATATTCGTGGCATTTCTCTGATTAAAATCATACCAAACACGATATAATTTGGCCAATATTTAGTGGTTTAATCGACGATGAAAGTTTCGAACGCAACGAAGAAGAGCGTATTGGAAAGAAAGAGACGCGAAGAGTCGCCGTCGCCGGCATAGATCAAACACGCTGTCCTTCTTGTAAGTAAAACTTTCATCGTCGATTAAACCACTAAATATTGGCCAAATTATATCGTGTTTGGTATGATTTTAATCAGAAAATAAGCCAGGAATAAGCCAGTAAAATCTCATAAAAAAATAATGAAAATTAAGTAGTTTGAAAATTCGATTCACTCGAGTCAATGTAGTGGTGTTCACACCGATATACCCGAGCCGACATCAAACATCGCCGTCCTGCTGCCCGGCGCAGCGTTGACAGGCGGTGGAATGGGTAGGCACTGGACTACGATTGCAGAGGCGACCGAGGACTACGATTGAGAAATTACTGTATATCCTGATTTGTAAAAGGGAGAAATGAATGCAATCTTTATTAAAATATTATTTCTTCTTAAATACTTTTAAATCTTTTTAATACAGATTTCATTCATTTCTGCCTTTTACAAATCAGGATATAGTTACTTATAAAATATATTTGTCTATAGTGTCTAGGTGGGGATGCGAGATATCTCGTCAAGAGCGTTTATCGGGAAGTATCGGGGCGCGAGATATCTCGTCAAGAGCGTTTATCGGGAAGTATCGGGGCGCGATATATCTCGCCCAGGGTAACGAAAGGGTTAAAAAAAATTGCAATTGATCGGATTTGTAGAAAAAATACTAAATGTTGCAGTCACAACTTTTTCATGTGGGCCTATATTGAAAATTTATAAAATACGTTTTGTAGACCTGTCTCAATTAAACATATTCTGAAAATTTCGTCAAAATCGGTCGACGTTGCAATGAGCTACAAACGTTTAAATATGTTAAAAATGCATCTTTCAATCGTTGTTGTTGCTTTCCACATCAGCCGATTGCGATGAAACTTTCACAAGGCATACAATTGACATAGATCTTTGTCAATTATATGCACTGTGACAGTTTCATCGAAATCGGTTGATGCGGAGAAAAACGACAGGCATTGGCAGGCTGAAAATCATGAAAATCAGCAATTTTTACCATCTTCAAATGTTTGTAACTCGGTGCAACGTCGACCGATTTTTACGAAATTTTCAGAATATGTTTAATCGACACAGATCTAAAACACGTATTTCTAAAATTTTCAATATAGGCCCACATAAAAAAGTTGTGAATGCAACATTTAGTATTTTTTTCTAAAAATCCGATCAATTGCAATTTTTTTAACTTCCCGATTCATAGGGAAGTTACTGTAATTACCCCGAAAATCGAAAATTGATTTTTTAGCAGATCTTCACGTTTCATGGTCATTGGAGTCATTTTAGACTATTTTTATCAAAATGTTCGTATGTGTGTGTGTGTGTGTGTGTGTGTGTGTGTGTGTGTGTGTGTGCGTATGTCCGTTTGTATGGTATCAAATTTTTCGTTAACGTTTTCTGAAAAAATAACAATGCGATCAGAATAATGAATGATGCAATCGATGTGCCCCGCTGTAACTTAGAGCTGATTAGATTTTGGTCCATATTGGTCAAGTAGTTTTTTAGATTTTTTAGTTTTTTTCGAAACAAGTTCATTCAACAATGCAAATTATACGAGAGGACGGAAATTTTCCACCGAAGAAACAAACGTAACAATTATATATAATTTTTATTTTTTTTTTATTAAAAAAAAATTTTTTTTTTCATTTAAAAAAAAATTTAAAAAAAATTTAAATGCATTTGTAATTTATTTTGCAACATTACTATGCTATAACAAGGAACCAAGCGAGCAACGAGCATACGATGTTGGTTCAAACATTTTGATAAGTAGAAAACTATTGAACTTCCCAAAGAACGTATAATCTTCTTAAAACGTATACTAAATAAATAATGATAATAATATATTGCAACTAACGAATCGGGAAGTTCTTTGTGTGGCTCGTGGAGAGTCACACACAAAATACCATCCGTACCACTAACCCTCTCGCGAGCTCGCAAAGCGAGCGAGCTACAACACCCCCACCTGCGAAGCTCGCGAAGCGAGCGAGCAACAATAACCAGCTAGTTTAAATTTTGTTTCAGATCCTGTAGCAAAATAATTGCTCTAGCTTCACAAAAAATTTCAAATCGTGTAGTACAATATTACAATAGTTATCGTCATTTTAAGAGTGTTCGAATAATAGTGGGATTCACTGTATACAAAAATACGGAAAAGTGTTAGATCGATCGAACATCGTGAAAACGTGCCGCATCGAGCTGGAAAGCTTTTTATTTTTGAAACTCAATTTTCTCTATTATAGTACATCGTAAATATACATTTCTATATATCGTTGAATTTGTCTTTCCATGCATGATAACTAGAGATATGCAAATTAAGTACGAGGTCATCATAATAACAAAATTTGCAAGTTTGAAATTTCAGAAGTTGTTTCGTTCGTCATATTTTTTCATATATTTATTAGTAACAAAGGTATTTACAGAATTTACAAAGATATTTACAATTATTTCCCTATACAATATATATTTTATATTTATATCAAAAAAATTTTGTTCTAGAATGGCAAAGAAATATTTAGAGAAGAAACAAATGAAAGCATCTTTTGATTTCAACCGTTTGCACTCGAAGCTGTTTTAACTGTAGCAATAAACAGTTCTACCGATCTAGAATATTTCCATTCTCTATGGTTTTTGAAATTTCATGGATATGAAATTGGTATAATACTTCATACAATACCTGCTTGTGTAGTAATTGAATAGATACCGATATAGTTAATAATTTTTATAATAATAATAATAATATAATAATAAATAATTTATAATAATAATATAATAATAAATAATTTACAATAATAATAATATAATAATAAATAATTTATAATAATAATAATTTATAATAATAAATAATTTATAATAATAATATAATAATAATAATATAATAATAAATAATTTATAATAATAATAATTTATAATAATAAATAATTTATAATAATAATATAATAATAATAATATAATAATAAATAATTTATAATAATATTAAGTTTTCTTGGCATCAAAAAGCGGTTTTCTATTTGCGTTAACAATTTATAATATGTATTGCTTTCTTTACTCATCTTTTATTAATATTTAAAAATACAACCTTCACACTTTGGACGATGCTGAACCCAAATTTAAAAAATCGTTCTCATCTTCTTATAAATCGGGATCTATTTTTACAAATTCTGTAGTAATTAAAATTAAAGAAAAATTAAAGAAAAAATGTGAAAATATTTCAAAGAATTTTGTTGTACTTCGGGATATAAAATAATCACTATTTTCGTTACTGCAAATTTCTACATCGTATGGTGTAACTTGAAATTTTCTGCAAGGTTCGTTCTTTCTCGATACTCAGCGCCTCCAACATTTGCAGTTTTATGCTCTTTTCCACACTTTCCTTATAGTATTTTCTTGATTGTCGTTCTTTCTGCAAAGTATCTACAGAAAATTGGATTACTTCTTGAACTTCTATTTTGTGAATTGTTTGGCGGATATATTCGATTTCAGCTCTGCGTATGAAATTCAATTTGTCTATTGTTGGCCAAGCTGCCTGAAATTTTCTGAAAAGTAAAACATTTCGAACAGAAGACTTCATCATTTTCTCCGAGAATATATAGTTCGCAGAATAATCTCGTATATGTGATGTCTGCAACGTAAATATAAAAATTGTTCATATATTCATGTAAATTAACTTGCACTTATGAACTAATAGTAACATTTAAAACTTAAGAAACTGTAATCTTGTGATGAAGGTATTATAATACCTTTATCAGTATCACAATTACCTTCATCATTAATTACAACTACTCTCCATTATAATTTAGAAATTTTATTTATAAAAATATGAAAAAATGGGTCAAACAAAAGTTGTATTGTTCGACGAAGTAGACATAATGCTAAAAAAATTGTTTTCTGAAATCTACTTTTCGAAATTTCAAAGTTCCGAATTTTTCTTATTCATTATTATTCATTTTTCTTACAGACGCAATTCAATTAAATCTTGAAAATGGTCCAAATCAGTGACCGAAACGTCGATTATTTTGAAAATTAGCAAAATTGCTTAGTTACAATTTTTGAAATATGAAAAAATGGGTCAAACAATAGTTGTATTGTTCGACGAAGTAGATATAATGCTAAAAAAATTGTTTTCTGAAATCTCAATTTTCTGAAATTTCAAAGTTCCGAATTTTTCTTATTCATTTTTCTTACAGACGCAATAAAATTAAATCTTGAAAATGGTCCAAATCAGTGACCGAAACGTCGGTTATTTTGAAAATTAGCAAAATTGCTTAGTTACAATTTTTGAAATATGAAAAAATGGGTCAAACAAAAGTTGTATTGTTCGACGAAATAGATATAATGCTAAAAAAATCGTTTTCTGAAATCTACTTTTCGAAATTTCAAAGTTCCGAATTTTTCTTATTCATTATTATTCATTTTTCTTACAAACGCAATTCAATTAAATCTTGACAATGGTCCAAATCAGTGACCGAAACGTCGATTATTTTGAAAATTAGCAAAATTGCTTAGTTAAAATTTTTGTTTTTGTTATTAACGATCGAACCGTAGCGCCGATATCATTCAACAATTGTTTGTTAGCAATAATACGATCGATATAAATAAGTTTATCAATTATGTATAAACTGAAGGTTCGATAACGACCCTCCGATGATGATGCACCGCAATCACCGTATCGCCAAGGATGACGTCGCGACAACCGTTGCAAACTGCAACTGCATTGGACATTTACGTTAGTGTATCTGTGGCTCAGCCCTGGTGCACTAACAATATCGACACCAGAGCTGGCATGGCGGCGCGTGCCGTGACCTTTGAACCAGTGCCACGTGGCACCGACCTCCAGGTGCAGTGGCACTTGTTCGCAACATCAAGCCGTTGCACCTGTCCGCCGTTGCAGTCGGTGCACGCAGGCATGTTGAGCGGGTCAGGAGCGACGCGGCTGGAGCCGAAACATCAGCGTCGACCGAACCACAGGGCTTCCTACCTCAGGGGGTTGGGCAAAATCAATTTCTGCTGGTTAGCACTTTACCTTCGCGCATAAAAAGAGTTGAATGTCTTCTTTTAACCCACATGCACACTCCCGCACATAAGTCTCAGGAGACCTCTCGTTTTTAGTCAAACTCTGTTGTTATTTCGTATATTGTGGTTTGTAATAAATTCTGTAATAAATTCCCGCGTTTTTTGCATTTTATTCTTTACTCGCAATTTTGTATTTTGTTAGATAAAGTATATAGGGTGAGGCACTTGAAACATTGGTGTTAGGAAAAAGGCATCAGATGGAACTTGATTGGTTTCGAGGGGGCATTAATCTGATGTTAGTCGCTTTTCCGTAGGTGGACTGAGAATGCCCAATATTTTTGATCGAACTCGGGTGAAACATAAAATTCTACGTAAAAAAGTATTGACGTTCATATATCATAAATCTGATAGTTAACGAGTAGGGTTTGCAATACCGGACTAAAAATACAATATCGGTATTCGGTATTTTTTTAAACGTTGTACCGGTATACCGGTAATAATACCGGTATTAGGAATTTTCAGAAAGGTACAAGAACACATTTGTTTCTATGCGATATTTATTAGTTTTATACAAAAAATAATGAACTGAAAAAATATAAACAATTTTGTTATGTACAAATACTTACTTAATAAAGGAACTTTATTTGTTTATAATCAAATATTATTAATAAAAGCAGTAAAATAATAATTTTTAACGTCAGAAACAAAAAATATAATATAAAAAACAAACCATTAGAGTATTATAATACAAAAAAGGAACAAACATATATAATAATATTATTATTAGGGAGATACTAATAACTAAGAGTAAAGAGATAGTATAGATACTAAGAGTAAATATCATTAATATCTATTAATAGAAAAAACATTATCTAAATTAACTGCAAATTTTTGAAATGTGATTGTAAAAAACATAATACATCCATTAGACTGTCATAAATCCTGAAACGGATTTTTCTGCACAAATTAACTGGAATTGAAAATGCTTTTTCCCCATCCACGCTGGTTGGTGGTACTGTTAATAATAAGCGATATAACAGTTCCCTGTATCTTGATCGACAGTTATTAGTAATGATCGATATACTTCCTCTAAATATTAGCCCCGATGTCCTTCATCTTTTAACAACTTCGGACACTCGTCGGACGGTTTTAGAAAAATCTATTTTTGTATTACTTTTGTATTATTGTTTGTAGAAATTTTTTTATTTATAGCTAATTGTAATTCAGCAAATAATTGATGTTGGTGCTACTGTAAATACGTATTTCAAATAAGAGTAGATGCCTGAAAAGTAATATTTATTATTTATAGCTAATACCGAAAATACCGGTATTTTACCTTAGCAAATACCGGTATCACGAAATTGCAAAATAGCACGAAATACCGGTATTCGGTATACCGGTGTACCGGTATTGCAATCCCTGTTAACGAGATATTACGGTTATACAGGGTGTCCTAAAACTAATGTAGGAGCAGAGAATGGGAGGTTCCTTGGGTCATTTGAAGCGACATTTTCCTTTACAAAAATGGCGTCCGCGGCTTTGTTTAGGAGTTATTAACGAAACACACGGACCAATCAGAGCGCGACCTTTCGGTATCGGCGGAATTTTGGGACACCCTGTATATTCGTCAGAATGAACATTCACCCATCTTTAGTTCCAAGATGTACAGCGTCACTCAAAAGTATGTGGACACTTCGTGGCAAGTATAATTTATACTAGTACTACCAAATTGTACAATTTAATTATTAATATCTCTTGAGTAAGTGAACATTTTTTTGGTAAGGCTGATACTGTTTCAATTTACGATGATCGATTAGTGTGTCGTTTGCTGTCTTCTGAAGACAATAATAATGATTATTGGTAAGATATCTAATGAATTATTGTTAGCTGTATAAACTGGACTGCATAAAATTGAATAAAACTGATGGAAGATTTGCATAAAAATTAAATGTGTTGTCCACATATTTTTGAGCGAGAGTGTATACAGGGTGTTCCAAAATAAGGGTAACTTCCGAAAATGGGAGATTCCTCGGGTCATTTGAAGCGACATTTTTCTTTACAAAAATGGCGTCCGCGGCTTTGTTTAGGAGTTATTAACGAAAAACACAAATCAGAGTCGACCCGACGCGCCATCTGTCAATTGGCAGAACGTGCCATCGCATGTCTAAAACGCGCTCTGATTGGTCCGTGTGTTTCGTTAATAACTCCTAAACGAAGCCGCGGACGCCATTTTTGTAAAGGAAAATGTCGCTTCAAATGACCCAAGGAACCTCCCATTTTCTAGAGTTACACTTATTTTGGGACACCCTGTATATCATAGACATAAAAATAATTTTTTTATTTATCTCGACGAAACTGTTGAAGAAGTCTTAACAAGATATTTAAACTGGGTACCCGGTTATCGACATAAGGGTTGAAAAAGTAATTTCGAAATACGAAACTCGCATAATCATTATTAAAATATATTCTTTAGTACTGTGTAAACTAGACCACACAAAATTGAACGAAACTCATCAAAGATTCATGTGTGTGTACGAGAAGAAATAATGTTCTGTTTATTCCTCACTGTGTAAATATTGTTTAGAAAATTCAGTCTGCACAAACATCTGCGTTCTAATGAGAATCATAATAGTACTTGAGGTTAAATAAACATGTATTGTTAACTGGAAGAATTATTAGCAGATATCGGATTTTATGCATTTATGACAAAACTGAATAGATGTAATTTAAAACAGTAAAAACAATAAAATAAATTCGATACTAAACCTGTCGACTGTCAAAAGTTACTGTAGTGTACGCTATTATAAAAATAACAAGATTTTTATTTATATTTTGTGCGATTTTTACTATAATATAGACTGGAGTAAAAAAATTTATTTAATAAATTCCCATGAAAACACCTTTACAGTTTCAATAATTGTCAAATAAAAAATCTAAAATGAGTCGTTTGATCCCTCGCGGTAGGTTCAGTGTTAAAAACACTGATTCACAAATGTTTTTTACAGCGTTACAAATACATTATTTTCAAATTATTAACCGTATCAATAAACAAAATAAATTTCAATTTCACTCCAGATGAAGATCCGCTGTCTAATTATTAGATTACCGACACATAAAACTACTTTATATTATTCTCAAACACATATTCAGAAAAAGATGCCGCGATTTAAATCACAAAAGCGAGTCGAAGGAGCGAAACTTCTTCGGAACTCGCAAACAAGGCTCTGCTCCTTATCGCGTGAAAGATCTAATTTTCCAGTTATCAAAAAAGGAATCCGCTGACGAGTAAAAAGCTCGAGCGAAGCTGTTGGTAAAGTTTCCTTACTCGCCGAGTAAAAATACTTCATAACGCATCAAACTTCTTTACAATTCTCGGCATCGTAAACTAAATATAGACGTTTTCTTTTTAATGGCGGCGCGTTACGATAATGGCGTCGACTGATCGACCACTTCGGCGTGCCACCGACGTGCACCGACGTAGCAAGTTTATGAAACGATGCCGAAGATATTGGAACAGTGTTTTTCTCGTTTCGATCCGAATCCTTGGCCACTCGCACAAATCAAACGAATTCCTTTTTATCCGTCTGTCTTAAGAGGGTACTGTACCCATGGATATTACTAGAATATTACTAGAATATTACTAGCGAAACAAGTGAAAACCGTGTTTACGAGAAACCATTTGTTGTTTTTATACAAGCATGTTACGAGCTGTGTGAAGGCTCGTTCTAAAGAGGAAAGTTGATCGCAGGTCGCTCAGCTCATGATTTTGTTAGATTATGTTTATATCTAATAATATGAGCGTCCAAAGTAGGGGGAAAAATGAAGAAAAATTCCGCAGATTCCAATGTATTGTTTTAATACAAAACGATTTTTTCTATTTTTTCTATTGACAAGCTCTCTGCTTTGGGCTGCAAGGGTAATCTATTAACATGGCTAGAAAGTTACCTTAAAAACCGGCTACTAATTATACGTATACGTGGTTGCCTATCATCCCCAGTAAATGTTGTATCCGGAGTACCTCAAGGCTCCCACTTGGGGCCTCTTCTATTTATAATGTTCATTAATGATTTATCCACCATCTTTCAACACTGTAATTTTCTCCTATTTGCAGATGATTTAAAAATCTTTAGTGTAATCTCGTCTCGTGATGATGCAACCAAATTACAGACAGACCTAGATCGTTTCTGTGTCTGGTGTCACAGGAACGGTATGGATCTCAACATTAAAAAGTACCATATTATGCGATCTTTCCGTCGTTCTGTACCTCTTATACAGGGTGTCTCACCCGATTTTGACATCTTGATTTTCTCGCTATTGTTACTCGTAGCAAAAAATGTTTCAGCGGAGACTTGAATGGTATCGAGTGTTACACTAGTAAGTAAACGCTGACGTCTTAGTACGATTACAATGGTATTTTTGAGTTATTTAAATTTAAATATCTCCTGAACTACTAACTTTTTGACATACATAGGTTAGTACTTTTTTATAACGAATGTCCAGCTGCATCGATTGATGTATTAAAAAATACCTCATTCCATTTAAAAAAATGAGGTTGACCTTCATATGACCTTTACGTGTCCACTCACGAAAAAGCTAATAGCATCAAAATATGCTCCACTCGATACCATTCAAGTCTCCGCTGAAACATTTTTTGCTACGAGTAACAATAGCGAGAAAATCAAGATGTCAAAATCGGGTGAGACACCCTGTATATCCTTACCGTCTAGATGACTGTATTCTAACCTCAATAACAGAAGTTAATGACTTAGGAATCCACTTCTCCTCTACTTTAGATTTTTCCACCCATTTTCACCATATAGTCAACTCCGCTTCAAGAATGCTCGGTTTCATACTTCGTTTTTCCACTGATTTTCATTCTATCCATACACTTAGATTGCTATATATTGCCCTTGTCCGTCCCCAGTTAGAATATGCTTCAACCATTTGGTCTCCGAAAAGCTTTAAATACGAAATGATGATAGAGAGGGTGCAGCATAAATTCCTCAGGTTTTGTGCATATAAGACAAACAACCCAATGTCAATCTACGATCATAATTACTCTACAATATCAAACACAGTCATCCTTGAAACATTGTCTAATCGTAGAACAGTTTCAGACCAGAGCTTTATCTTCAATTTGTTAAATAATAATATAGACTGTCCTGGACTCCTTAACCCTTTCGTTACGGCGGCCCGGTCCGCGCGTTGCTGTGTGGATCACATCGTGCATACCGGATATATCCGGCGTTCGTCTCCAGAGGGCTATTATGCGGATACCGGATATATCCAGCGTTAGGCTCTACGGGCTATCATATGGATACTGGATATATCCGGAGTTAGGCTCCATGGTCTATCATATGGATATCGGATATATCCGGCGTTAGGCTCCACGGCCTATCATATGGATACCGGATATATCCGGCGTTAGTAGCGAAAGGGTTAAGCAAATTAATTTGTATGTACCTGAACGTGTTTTGAGAACGAGAGCAGGATTTCAAACAATCAAATCCAAATCAAATATTTTCTGTTATTCTACATTAACTGCAAACATTTGTATTAAAGGACTTCGGTCCGTATAAAATAAATAATAATAATAATAATAATAATTATTATTATTATTATTATTATACTTGAATCATGAGCTGAGCGACCTGCGATCGACCTTCCTCTGTCAAAAGAACCTTTATGCAGCTCAAAATATGCTCATATGAAGACAAAAAATGGTTTCCCGTGATTGCATTCAGCTTCCTCATATTTCGTTCATACAGACAGAGTCTAGAGCAAGTCTGGAACCAATTTTAGTTCAGCTACTGAAACGAGATGGCGCTTAGACAGTAGAACTATCAGCGTAGACTCGTAACAACAAAAATATAAAGGGCTTCAAGCCAGTCTGATCCATTAATAGCAATAAAGATATTGATAAAAAGAAAAAAACCTGTATTGATAGCGAAATTGAAGCGTTAGATTGATACGAATGTATGTTCATCACTGCTGCCAAACTGTTTTTCAGCGTGGAGGTTGGTTACACTGATAAATACACTAGATCCATGGGACTGGTACCCCCTTAAGCTACGTCCACACTTAAGCAACTTCTATTGATAAGTACTTATTAATAAGAAGAAAAAACCTGTATTGATAGCGAAATTGAAGCGTTAGATTGATACAAATGTATGTTCATCAATGCTGCCAAACTATTTTTCAGCGTGGAGGTTGTTTACACTGATACATACCCAGATCAGAGGGTCTGGTACCCCCTTAAGCTACGTCCACACTGAAGCAACGTCTACTGATAATTACTTCTTCTTCTTCTATTCGGTAAAAGCAACCTCCTTTTCAAGATACATGCAACATCAACTAACTAAAAATTGACCGTTGTTGCTCCAGTGTGGACGTAGCTTAAAACTGCATCCCCTGCGATGTTCTCCGTTTCGCGCGCTTACCCCTAAAACTGCAAGTGTGTGCGTGCGTGTAGGCGATAAAGTCGTTTCTGTTTAGCATAAGGACGTGCGCTCAAATACGGAAGCGCACCTTCGATGAAACAGAATTTCAAACTCGGCTGCTACCCGGGAAGGGTGTGGAGGGGAGGGTTGAACACGGAAAGAGTCGACACTCTTTGATGGCCGACATACGCATCACGAGCCTACACGCGAGAAATCTATTTTTGCAATATTATCACCATTCTACTAGGCATCTCGATGGAAAGAGGGACCACGATCCCTTTGGGAAGTCTCTTTCGAGAACTGAGATTGTGTGTTCATCCCTGTGGAAGCCCCGAGCGGCTAGGGTCTACAACGACAGGCCTGAATCTCGCTTCCATTGCAATTTCCGCGACTTCGATCGTATACGCGGCGCACAGAAAGCATATTCCTACTCTATTCTCGGTGCTTCTTTGTCCTCTCGCAGGACAATGTCGCCGCATCACGGCACTTACATTGTTTGAAGGAAAAGTCGGATTCCTTCTGTGGCTCGGCGCATCCCGACGAGAGGACATTTTATTGCGTGTAACCGCGTCGCTATGAAGCTACAGTGCGTTTGTCGGTGAAGGTTAGAGACAGGGGAGATCAGGCGTCGTATTTTCGTTTTTGGAACAAAAAATCCTCGAACAACGCGGGTTTTTCAAACAAATTTCATTGTATCTTACGTTTACTTCGAACCAATTTAGCATATCTTTACAATTTTCTGTATCATGGAAATTTCTGACCCCGTGTGATCGTGAAAGTTATTATGTCGTGTTGTGGCACACGCTTTCATATAATATAAAAAATACGGTAAATATAGCTAACAAGGGAACATATTCAGGTGTAACAAACCGATTTTGATGAAACCTATGTCAGATATATAGTTCTTCGATAAATATCTTCAATTTGTTAAATAATAATATAGACTGTCCTGGACTCCTTAAGCAAATTAATTTGTATATACCTGAACGTGTTTTGAGAACGAGAGCAGGATTTCAAACAATCAAATCCAAATCCTCATATGGAGCAATAAATCCTTTAAAAATATTATTGCTAATTCCAACACATTTTATAGTAATATTGATTTTTTCAATGGCACGTTACAGGCTTTCAAAACAAAATTGCGCCGCACTATTCGATAATAGTACCTGCATTAGTTTAGTTTCGCACTGTCCATAATTAATTAATTTATATTTTAGATTAAGACTTATGTTCAAGATTATTTTCTGTTATTCTACATTAACTGCAAACATTTGTATTAAAGGACTTCGGTCCGTATAAAATAAATAATAATAATATTTGACAGGTGTTTTTTTATCGGCAACCATCCACTTTGAAGGGGTGAAAACAGCCCTCAAAATTCGTAGTCAGAGTCATATTTTCTAATATCTCAGAAACCAAAGGTCGAAAAAAATTGATTTTCTTTTCAAATTGTGTGTTTTTAATGGGAAACGTAGTTGTGCAAACAAATTTTAACAAAAGACATTTGTTTAAATAATACGTTAAAAATAAACGCTTATATCGGAGTCGGAGTGGGAACGCGTAGTGGAGTAGGGAGCGATGTCGCGAGGAGTGGGGATGTCTGAACGCAATGGCGTACTACCGAGCGTGTTCAGTGAGGCCCGGGTTCGATTCCCGCTGAGGTCTTACATTTTTTATCTCCTAAACGCAAAGTTTTTTTTTAGCATTGCATTGTCATCCAGTTCTGAGTTATTTTTAAAGTTTCACAACTCTAGCTAATCGGGAAGTGATTTAAAATTCGATTACAAAATTTGACGGATACAACAAACAACACGGTTCCCTGTCTTCAAAAAGGTTAAGAACCACTGCTACCCTACCTGGTGCCCGTTTATTCACTGTTGCAGTTACCCTAAAAAGGAGAAAATAATGTTTTTAGACATCAGTGATTGCAAATAAAAGCGTGGAGCGCCCACGAAGTTATTACGTCAATATAGTTTTTAGTGTTCCAAGCTTTTATTTATAGTCACTAATGTTTAAAAAATTTATTCGCTCCTTTTTAGTGCATTTTAATAAAAGCGTGATTTTTAAAAAGTTTTTTCATATATTTTTTAATTTTTTCTACTTTTTAGAAACGCAAGATATGGAAATACGTGAGATAGAATGAGAGGATGACTCCGAAAAGACGACGTCTCTTGATAGACTCCGAAAGTGTCTGAAATGGAACTTGAAATGAAACTGATTGAACGGAACACCATACTGAACTCCTTCGCTGCGAAGTGGGTCAGTGGAGTGGGGATGAGTCGGAGTGGGAACGCGTAGTGGAGTAGGGAGCGCTGTCGCGAGGAGTGGGGATGTCTGAACGCAGTGGCGTACTATCGAGCGTGTTCAGTGAGGCCCGGGTTCGATTCCCGCTGAGATCTTACATTTTTTATCTACTAAACGCAGTTTTTTTTAACATTGCATTGTCATCTAGTTCTGAGTTATGTTTAAAGTTTCACAGCTCTAGCTCATCGGTAAGTGATTTAAAATTCGATTACATTTGACGGATACAACAAACAACACGGTTCCCTGTCTTGAAAAAGGTAAAGAACCACTGCTACCCTTACTGGTGCCCGTTTATTCACTGGTGTAGTTACCCTAAAAAGGAAAAAATAATGTTTTTAGACATCAGTGATTACAAATAAAAGCGTGGAGCGCCCACGAAGTTATTACGTCAATATAGTTTTTAGTGCTCCAAGCTTTTATTTATAGTCACTAATGTCTAAAAAACTTATTCGCTCCTTTTTAGTGCATTTTAATAAAAGCGTGATTTTTAAACAGTTTTTTATATAATTTTTTATTTTCTACTCTTTAGTCTTTCGTAAACGAAACTCAAGTTATAGTAATACTGGTATGAAACAATAAGATATAGAAACGCAAGATATGGAAATACGTGAGATAGAATGAGAGGATGACTCCGAAAAGACGACGTCTCTTGATAGACTCCGCAAGTGTCTGAAATGGAACTTGAAATGAAACTGATTGAACGGAACACCATACTGAACTCCTTCGGTGCGAAGTGGGTCAGTGGAGTGGGGATGAGTCGGAGTGGGAACGCGTAGTGGAGTAGGGAGCGCTGTCGCGAGGAGTGGGGATGTCTGAACGCAGTGGCGTACTATCGAGCGTGTTCAGTGAGGCCCGGGTTCGATTCCCGCTGAGATCTTACATTTTTTATCTCCTAAACGCAATTTTTTTTTTATCATTGCATTGTCATCTAGTTCTGAGTTATGTTTAAAGTTTCACAGCTCTAGCTCATCGGTAAGTGATTTAAAATTCGATTACATTTGACGGATACAACAAACAACACGGTTCCCTGTCTTGAAAAAGGTTAAGAACCACTGCCATGTACAATAGTTTTGTCGAAAAAGCGAGTTCCGGAACCGTGCAGTCTCCCTGTCAGAAATCCGAGTCGTCAGGCCTGCTAGGACGGGCGAATCTCGCGAAGATGGAGGCAGGTCAGTGCCGGGCGAGCGGTATCGATCATTTCCGGAAAAAGAGGAAGAGCACTCGAGGCTCGTTACGCGACGAGGCTGATTCTTTAATCAGCTTTAGCCACCTTTGACGGGGATCTGCCGGGGAAAGAAATCATTATACGTATCTCCTCGACCGAGAATAAACCGCGATCGATTCGAACGTTCGTCGAAGTCGCCCGGCGCGGCGCGACGTCGTGGAAATCTGCATCGCAGCGTTTTATAAAATATTTCGCATCGCAACAACCGTTCAAGACCGTCGCGACGATAGATTCAAGAGGTCGCCGAGAATATTCTCGTTTGTTGCCGCGAAACAATATTTATAATTACCGTGGTTTCTGACGCGACGTATCGTTTATACGCCGAGGGCAACATCTTTCCTCGAACGACATTTTTCGCTGCTGGAAATACAATGAAATCTGCACACATACACGCGGCCGGTTTCAATTCTGTAATGGCATAACAGGAGTATCATGCTATTTCGCTGTTTATCTCATTCTTTCGGAAACAACAGTGCGCGTCTGCAAGGAGAATAAATTGTTAGTCTACTTCATTTACAAAGCGACGCGTAGTTTTGAGCGTCAGGAAGCGAAGAACTTTCCACATTTCAAAGACTCGACTGCCGTTGCTTTGAAAGCTTTTTCGTAGGCAACTGCGGAATTCGTATTGAGCTCAATTTAATTAGGAAAACGTGTTAGGGAGTTTCATTGCTCGAACGTTTACATAATAATTTATTCTCCTCTGACAGTCTTCACGAATTATTTTTGTGTTAGATTTGTTCGTTAAGCTATGTTCACACTGAAGCAACATCGAGATGGAATGGATGTGCCCAGCTTGGTACTAAAAGAACGAAATATCTGGTGATTCTTGCAGGAGGCTCTTCTTCTTTTTCGGGGCAAATTAAGCGAGGATGAATGAGATTAACATTGTCGTCGTTTAAAAAAGTATTGCTTAGGCCTAGCGTTGCGAATACGCGAAATCGAAATCGGAAATACTATGCCCGAGTAGATCGAGAAATGATCAAATTGCGAGATTGATGGGTGTATGCGCAATATGATAATGTGTGAAAGCGAAATAGTAGCACAAATCCTAATTTAATCCTAACTGATCAGGGTTTTAAGTGTATGTAACTGTACCAAAGAGGATACGATATGAATATATTCATAAATTATGAAATATATACATAAAGAAAAATATACTTATACACCTACGTATACAAGTATATATATACATATATACAGGGTGTTCCACATAAATGATAACACAAATGATATCGGCGCTACAGGTTCGATCAAAGATACAAAAAATTAGCAATTTTGCAGAATTATAATTTCAACGTTTCGGTTCGGCTTTGAACCATCATCAAGAAAAGTCCGCGTCTGTGAAATACTAATAGACACTGTTATTCAATGACACGGGAAATTTTATAGTTTAGACAAGAGGTAATATACATACTTGCTAATTATGAAAAAACACAGAATGTTTCTATAATAATCTAAATTATAGACTTCCAGTTTTTATAAACATGTTAAGCACGTTAACATCGTTTTTTTTGTTTGGTAATACATATGAATATTTAGAATTTAAAATTCGCGCCTAACATTGATTTGATGCCTCTTGATCCTTGACATCTGATAGGCTAGTTATATCTACAATGTTCTCTTGTTTTCCGTCTTGACTTTGTCACAACGGTTACAGTCTAGTACAGTTTAAACCTTCTTACTGACAAGTACCATTTCGTTTACACTCTTCATTCTGTGTTTTTTCATAATTAGCAAGTATGTATATTACCTCTTGTCTAAACTATAAAATTTCCCGTGTCATTGAATAACAGTGTCTATTAATATTTCACAGACGCGGACTTTTCTTGATGATGGTTCAAAGCAGGGCCGGCGTGACCTTCTGCGGGGCCGGGTTCAAAAATTTTGCTGGGCCTGAATACACATTCAAATTCTATACATAAATTTCACAATAAGGAATTATTTATTATAAGTACAAAGTATGTTACATATATTTTTTGTAAAATGAATATTAAATAATTTTTCTTGCTTTTTTCGCCGCAAATTCTGTGATGACGTTATCAAAAGTGATGGAATTTGCTATTTCGCTTTCTATTGAAAGAATAGCCAGAGATGTAAATCGTTCTTGGCTTATTGACGATCGCAGATAATTTTTGATTAGTTTCAACCGCGAGAAACTACGTTCAGCTGAAGCCACGGTTACTGGCGTAGTTAATGTTATCTGTAAGGCAATTAATAAATTTGGGTATGCTTCCGAAACGTTGTTTTTTACAATGTATTTCATCGCATCTAGAGCCGAATAATTGGCTTGCATTATCGACCGAAACCTGATGCGTCTTTGTTTAAAACGAATGAAACGCGATTTAAGATTTGGACAACGAACCGGAAGATGGCAATTGTCTTCAAAAAACAGAGACAAAAAATCTGAGACTCGAATATTCAATATAGTATACAGAGGGTCCTGTGCAAAATATCTGATGAGTTTTCGTAGACCGCGGGGCCCTACAAAACGCGGGGCCGGTTCAAAGCCGAACCGAAACGTTGAAATTATAATTCTGCAAAATTGCTAATTTTTTGTATCTTTGATCGAACCTGTAGCGCCGATATCATTTGTGCATAAATTTACGATCGTTAAAACTCAAAATTATAAATGTACTTACAATATTTACAGTCCTATCAGAAAACTTCAGAAGGCCAAAGTGACGCTATTGCAGGGGGGCAAAATAATAATGAAGAAAAAAATTTTTTATGTCGTGTTTTTAAATGAAATTGCAATGTCACCGATGTTTTTTTAAAATGGAATTGTATATTTTTTTGCGATAGCATGATAGACAATAAAAAACTGAATTTAGTGGATACCACATTTTTGACCTTGAAATGACCTTGAGCAAGAATAATCATGTTGAAGCGGATGAAATGTGGAAGTTTAAAACTTACGTGTTTTAGCAAAGATTGCGCGTTGTTTACGTCGGCTTCAACATGATTATTCTTGCTCAAGGTCATTTCAAGGTCAAAAAGGTAGTATCCACTAAATTCAGTTTTTTATCGTCTATCATGCTATCGCAAAAAAATATACTATTCCATTAAAAAAAACATCGGTGACATTGCAATTTCATTTAAAAACACGACATAAAAAATTTTTTTCTTCATTATTATATTGCCCCTCTGCAATAGCGTCACTTTGTCCTTTGATCTTTTCTGATAGGACTGTAAATACGAAAGATATTTAGGTATCCCATATCATTGATGTGGGACACCCTGTATATATTATGAAATATATTACATTAATAAACATCGTATCTAGTAGTCATGTGTTCTTTATTCTCTAAAGTGTTATTTAATTTTTGTAATTATAGCAGTGATAATATAGTTCTTTCGTAATCGTATCGTCCTTTCTGTAATGACTTTAGGAATTAAATCGCGCCTACTCAGTTTTGTTACAAATGTATAAAATCGAATGCGACATCTAAATAAGTCGCATTCCAGAAAAGAGTAAATTGCAAGTCGCTCATGCGTTTGACGTTCAACAATGTTTAAAATGCTTTTTTCCTGTGACAGCGCGCGAGAACGATAATTGAATAATAAATTCAAAAACTACAAACTGCCTGAAAACTGGCAGCAGACCAGGGCGACAACCGCGTAACAGTTTCCGTTTAGTCAGGAAGCAGAGGAGAATCGCTGTCGAGACCGATTAGTATCGAATTCCAAATTGGCCGCGCTCGTTGCTATTAATTTTCCAATAAAAGATAACGATTGAGAACCGTCGTCGGGGGTGCAACAAACTCGTCGGTCGGCGGGGTTGAAGCACCACCGCGGTGGCCTCGACGTCGGAGAACCACTGTCCCGCCGGATTCGGTGCAACAAACGACCTGCCAGACAGCGGGGGT
Source organism: Lasioglossum villosulum (assembly GCA_963971365.1). NCBI lineage: Eukaryota > Metazoa > Arthropoda > Insecta > Hymenoptera > Halictidae > Lasioglossum > Lasioglossum villosulum. The sequence continues at coordinate 9,730,436 of OZ020504.1, read as the reverse complement.
TGCAGGACGACCTAGGGAGGGTCGGTTGGAAGTATAGCGGGTAGTTTTGGAGGGATGAAGAGTGACTCCGTCCGTCTCTCTCGGTCGAACGTTCATCCGGTCTTTTTCCAGTTCCGATATTACGTCTCTCTCCCCTCCAGTTCTCCGTGCATCACTGTCTCCTTTCCACCCTCTCTCACCCCAAGTTCCTCTCATTCTTCTCTTCACATTTCCTTCTGCAATTCTTTCTTTTTCATTCTGCACGATTCTCTGCCCCTCTCTCCCTCTTTCTCTACCTCCTCGTTCCACGTCGGCCTCGGTCGCTCCCGCGATACTCTCCTCTCTGGTTCTGCATTCGTGTGCTCATTGCTGTCGGTGAACGCGAATCTCTGTCTGGTTTGGTAGAGCGGAGGTTTCGTCGCTATGACGACGAACCCGGGAAACCCAGCCACTCTCTCACACCCCTGTTCGCATCTTCCGCTCCCCGATCCTCTTTCTCCGTCCCGTTTCACCCCGTGGCCACGACCTCCGCGTCCTTCTCCCCTGCATCTCTCTCTCTCCCTCCCTCTCCCGCTCTGATTCTCTTCTACCACCCCCATCGACGCCACCGTCACACGCACACGCTCCCGTCCACGCTGCCTGTCGCTGTGGTCGCGCTGCGTACCCGTGTTCCCGTGTGTATATCCCTTACGTACGCGAGCCGTACGCGCGCCCGCGCTCTCGCTCCTCTCCAAACATGACTACGTGAATGCAAGAGCGGCGCGGCAGTGTCCCGGCGCTGGTGTTGATGCGACGAGGGGCTGCGCCTGTGTGTTTGCACACGTTCGTGCGCCGCCTGACGTGTTTGTGTGCGCGCAACTCTGCAGACTGCCGCCCGGTTCATCCACCTCCTCCACATCCTGCTCCCAGGCTGCTGCACCCCCGCCCTGCGAGTCTGGCGGAGGCTGGCGGACCACCGCGGCACGTAACCCCCGCACCACGCCACGCTACACCATGCCACGCCGCGCCGGGTCGGATCGAATGTGCGTGTTCCAGGAACGAGACCGGCGAAATGGAAATATCGAGCGGATTGCCCCGCCGATCGCTCCGATAGTTTTTCACCGGAGATCGAAAGGGTAGGCTTTGTTTCGAGGGTACCATCGGGAACACGGATAACGCACCCGCTCGTTCGACGCGGCTTGCTTGCCGAAGGTCGTGGACCGGCCTGTCTCACCCCTTGCCTTGCCTTGCTCGCTGATCTTCCCTCCCCGTAACGATCCTGTCGCGTGGACACCATGATTTGTGATCGTTGTCCAACTGCTCTTCGCACTTACCCCGTACAGTGAAACGGGCATGAGAAAAAATAACGGGGATTTTGTAATTTCGTTGGTTATACCGATTTACGCCATTTTTTGTTGGTAAACTTGTCTGAAAAGTGTGTATACATTGGTTGTTATATTCGGTGTTCAGTATATTGTCAGCTTTCGAGAGGGTTACACGTGTTTTGGTACGATCAGCGATTTAATTGTTGAGAAACTGCTCGGATCTATGCACCTGCTCGCACTTCGTTGTTTGTTCGTGATTTTTTGGCCAAAACCATCACTGGAACGACGTACCAGCCTACAGATTTAACAGATAAGGTCCCAGGGACGGGTTAGCAGAAGTAGCAAATACTACAGGCTCCATGTTTCTGGAGGCCATTTTGTTTGTAAAAGTTGTGTTTTATTTTATTATCATACAAAACCTAGGGCCTCCTGGTAATATTTGCTACTTAAGGGGGTAGAGGCCCCACGTGACCATGGTATTTTTTATTGTGACCAACCCCCGCGCGAAAAACCAATTTGGCAACAGTGATGAACATACATTTGTATCAATCTAACGCTTCAATTGCGCTATAATTACAGGTTTTTTTCTTTTAATCATTATCTTTATTGCTACTAATGGATCCGAGTGGCTTCATGTCCTTTACACTTTTGTTGTTAAGAAACTACGCTAATAATTCTCCTGACTAAGCGCCATCTCGTCCAAGTAGCTGAACTAAAATTGCTTCTACTTGCCCTTCATTGCCCTTCATGAACGGAATCTAGGGAACAATTGAATGCGATCACGGGAACACACCTTAAGTCCTCATACGATTATATATTGAGCTGAGTGAGGGCTCGTTTGAAAGAGGAAGGTTAAATGAAGCGCGCGTGGGTCCCTAAATTAACAGGAAAAATCTTTTTGTGATCGAAAAATACATTAGAATATCCGGAATTTTTCTTCTTTCTAATTGTATGATGTTTGTATATATATATATATACAGGGTGTCCCAAAATTCCTCCGACACCCGAAAATGGGAGGTTCCTTGGGTCATTTAAAGCGACATCTTCCTTTGCAAAAATGGCGTCCGCGGCTTTGTTTAGCAGTTATTAACGAAAAACACGGACCAATTAGAACACGATCTAGACATGCGATGACACGTTCGGCCAATTGACAGTAGGCGCGTCGGGCCGATTGTGCTAACTCGCGTCTAGGTCGCGCTCTGATTGGTCCGTGTTTTTCGTTAATAACTCCTAAACAAAGCCGCGGACGCCATTTTCGTAAAGGAAAATGTCGCTTCAAATGACCCAAGGAACCTCCCATTTTCGCGTGTCGGAGGAATTTTGGGACACCCTGTATATACACAAACATCCATTTTTATATGTATAGATGAGATGCCAGTGGAAGAGGAATTTTGTTTGAATAATGAATCGCGATCTGGAAATATGCAAAATCCCGTTCATCCCGATGGTTATTGGTACACCACGCCGCCCCGGTTCTTTATGAACATTTGCATTTTTTCCAGGCTACTTTCAAGGAACGATAATCGAATCAAAGTTTTATTTTCATCGCTCGTTGGTTCTAGCGGATTGAGGATGAAACGAGAATCTATTAAATCTCGTCGAGCTCTGTATTTGACGAATTAAGATTTTTATGCGCTACGAATGCATAAAATGATCCTTGGTATTATTCATTAGACTGGAAGCTTGCTCGAACGTTTCTTGTGTAGGAAATATAAGTCTGTGTCTAACGATAGTTCGAGTCGAGTGTCAGAGTGGTTCTAATTTGCTGTCAGATAGTAATCATGATTAATATATAGTTAGTAAACTTGCCGAAAGTATGAAGAAGAAAATCTTTAATAGTAATAATAATTACAAATAATAATTACTAATAATAATAACATCATAGACGAATATAAATTAGCTTTTAAAAACGATTGATACTCTACGTTACTTCGACTACGTATAGAAATTAAAAATATAATTAGAAGAATTTGAATTAATGAATAAAAATCACTGCAGATGGCGTGGATAAACGCTGTACCATATTTCTTAGAAAAATGAGTAAAGTCAATCCCACGGCGAAATTTATTTTCAACGGTTCTTTAAAGAGGTTCGTTCACCTTGGTTCAAGCATTTTAAGTTAACTAGACAATGTATTGTTACAATCAATCGATGCAGGGCCGACCATTATCATTTGGCAGCTTCACTTGCTCGTATTGGCATTATTGATAAGTGTAATCAGGAGCAGGAAACGCTTAACCATGTTCTATGGCAGTGTAATCTGTATAATAAGCAGAGGATAAAATTCATGCGAAATCTTACTAGAGCTGGATTTCAATTGCAGTTAGATATAGGTTGTTTAATAACCGAACCTAATATTAAGGCGTGTGTTTATGTGATAGCGTTTATCAACTCTTGTAATCTACGTGTCTAATGGTTTTTTTTTTCTTTTTCGTTAATAATATTCTTTTTGTTTTGTCTTTTTCCTAATGTTCTTGCTTTTGATTTTATTTTGTATTATAATGTAATATGCTTTATGTTCTAATAAATCTCATATGAGATTTTTTCAAATCAAAACAAAATCCTACGGCGATTATATATCAAGTTACAAATAACAAAGGATATTCCATCAGATGTACGATAGACAATTATAACTCCTCACTTTGAGTATTGTGCGACGCTACTAATCAATGCGAGAGATACACAGTTAAGTAGACTCCAAAAAGCGCAAAACAAAGCGATGAGAGTCATATTGCAATGTGACAAACGTACAAAAATTAATTGTATGCTCCAAACGCTGCAATTCATGATTACAAGGCTGTACTACAATATGTGCATATTTATTTTTAAGATCTCAAATAATAATTCCTGAGCAATTTTGTAATAGACTTAGAATAGTAGGACTATTGAATTTCGCAAAACAAGAAGCGCGCAATCATTTTATGAGGGTGTATTAATGTGTAACGCATTACCATCCGAAATTAAACAATGTGATCGATAAGTAATGTTTAAACGAATGTTGAAAGAGTTTGTCATAAATAATGTAACATAAAACTGTATATGTATGTACATATGTATGTATGTATTGAAAATAGCTAAGAAGCTAATAAATAGATCAATCTATCAATCAAATATTAAAGTTTATTTTTTACATTATAATTATGAAATTACGCGTTATTTCATATCTTGTCAGATTTCCGTACAATTTTTGCACAAGCACTGAAAATATATTAAAACTAGAAGTTGGTAATTCAATTTTTGTCAAATTTACATGCTGCACGATTTTCAATATAAGTGACCATGGGGTGTTTGACCATGTCAAAATAAGGTTTGAGAACCACTGCTTTAGACTAAACTATTTACAGTGTAAAACGTAATAGGATAGTCGAGAGTGCAGGTAACGAAGGTCCAGATAATTCTAGTCCTACTGTATACAAGGTGTCCCAAAATAAGTGTAACTCCAGGAAATGGGAGGTTCCTTGCGTCATCTAAAGCGACATTTTCCTTTACAAAAATGGCGTCCGCGGCTTTGTTTAGGAGTTATTAACGAAAAACACGGACCAATATATATATATATGATTAATAGACTTCGAAACTGTTTGACCGATCAACATGAAACTTGGTACATATATGTATTTTTTCATCGAGAAGGTTTTTAACCAACACATTTTTTTGTAACTCGCCGCTGTAGATGGCGCTGCAATATATCAACTTCTATACCGTTGAACTATTTTATACTGCAAAACACGTTCGGACACGTTCAAGGTCAAGTCTTCCTGGGAAAAGCATGAACGTGTTATATTACATACCGCGAAAAACCCCCCTCCCCCACGCCTACGAACGAGCTTTGCATCTTTCAAGTCTATATTCATTATTTTAACTATTATTTCAACAATAAGTTGTTATTAATGAATTAATAATGTTCCCCAGGGTTATCATATTTTATACCGCGAAACACGTTCGAACACGTTCGGATACGTCAGTCTATATTTATTATTTGAACTATTATTTCAACAGTAAATTGTTATTAATGAATTAATAATGTTCCCCAGGGTTGTAATCTATATATATAGTGACTCCCACTGATATTCGGACACTCTCAAAAAGACGATAACTGTTTTAATATTGTACTATACGATTTGAACACTTTTTTAGAAGCTAGAACAATTAGTTTGCTACAGGATGCGAAAAAAGAATTTTGTCGAAATTTCAATTGATCGGAATTATAAAAAAAATATCGAAAGTTGCATTTTACAACTTTTTTATGTGGACCTACGTTGAAAATTTAAAAAATACGTTTTATAGACTTGTCTCAATTAAACATATTCTGAAAATTTCGTCAAAATCGGTCGACGTTGCAATGAGCTACAAACGTTTAAATACGTTAAAAATGCATCTTTCAATCGTTGTCGTTGCTTTCCACGTCAGCCGATTGCGATGAAACTTTCACAAGGCATATGATTGACATAGATCTACAAAACGTATTTTTTAAATTTTCAATATAGGTTCACATAAAAAAGTTGTAAAATGCAACTTTTAGTATTTTTTTTATAATTCAGAGGAATTGCGATTTTTCGCAAAAATTTTTTTCGCATCCTGTGGCAAACTAATTGCACTAGCTTGCCAAAAAAAATTCAAATCGTATAGTACAATATTAAAAAAGTTATCGTCTTTGTAAGGGTGACCGAATATTAGTGGGAGTCACTGCATATATATATATATATATATATATATATATATATATATATATATATATGTATGTATATAAATGGATGTTTGTATATACAGTGTGTTCGACTACAGGTGGGGAAAATTTAAGGGTTGGTTCTTAACGATAATATAAGACAAAAATGAAAAATAAAAAAATTGCCATTTCGGCTTCGTTATTTAGCTATTAACAACGCGACAGTCACGTATCAAGTGACAGATGCATGCATAACTTGGTTCTCATTTGGGGCCCCAGCGCGGTGAAAATGTTTAACAAATCCTTGGACAACATTGAACTCTTTGACGTACACAACGTACACTTTTATTAGACGCGTTGTTTATTTTTAATCGTTAATAGCTAAATAACGAAGCCGAAATCGCAATTTTTTTATTCTTCATTTCCGTCTTATGTCATCGTTAAGAACCACCCCTTAAATTTTCTCCCACCTGTAGTCGAACACCCTGTATATATTAATATACTTAAGATCAAAAATCTAAATTCTTCTCGCATTTAGCACGGACGAAGCCGTGTCAGGGGCTGCTAGTTCGGATATAAATCTCGAAGAGTATAATACCAGCAACGTTTGCCATCGTTCCCATTCGGTATCGCGAGTCGCACAGAGGCGCAACGGAATGAGAGGAAGAAGCACGCGAGCCGCATCTCAGGGGATTACATAATTCTTCGATCAGGCGATCCGTACACCCCTAAACCGGACACTCGCAGCAACAGCAGCAGCAACGTTCCGCAGCGTTGCACGATGTGTGCCGTCTGCCAGCATCCCAGCCCGGCTCGGGCCGGGTCGGTTCCGCCCCCGTCCCTCAACCTGTTTACACGCAGTCGTCAGAGTCGGCAGCGGTAAACGAGGGGTTGATCGGTATTGTTCGTCGTTCTGGATTTTTATTTATGTTCCGACGTTTTCGTCGCGCTGTGCACTGAAATAATCGCGGGAAAGTTTCGCATTGTCCGCACGCGACTCGGTCCACGGAGGACACCGCGTCTCTTTTCGCGTCCTGCTATCCTTCCAGCCCCGCAGTGTATCCCTTTCTCGGCGTCGATGCTCGTACACCCACCCCCGGATTGCCATTCACCGAGCTCCGCGCGCGCGGTTCATCCACCTTCTCTCCTTCTCCCTCCCTCCCTCCCTCTCTCCGTCTCTGTCCCGACCGGTCGGTAGCCATTCTATCTCCGTCCCTCTCTCCCTGTTGGCGAGTGCCCTCTCGAAAAGAGGGTGGCTCCGTCCTATTTTGCGGATCCGCACCGAAAACCGCAGTCGTTCGGGGGTAGGAGCGCGAGCGAACAGCAGAATGTAAGGCTCCAGGCTGCTTCTTCCTCTTCCTCCATCAGCGATCCGCTCTCTTCCTCCGTGTTGCGCCCTTTTTTCAACGGCCTCTCTCCCTCGCTCTCTTTCCCTCAGCATCTCAGCCTCTCCCTCTCTATCTCGCGCAACGTACTCTATCCTACCCGCGTGGCAGGTACACATCCCGATCCTGGCGTTATGCGTGCACGGCCAATTACGTTTTCTTTCGGCGGCGCGCCAAGTATCCACGCTCCGCGCTCGTTTGCATACGTTGCCGTATCGATTAGCGAATTACCAGTAATTTCTATGCGAACGACCGGACGATTCGCTCGTAAATATCATCCGTGTCCACGAACCGAAGAGGTAAGGGATCGGGGAGAAACGGAGACGGACCGGGATCCAGGCCCGACCGCCACTCCGGGGAACAGAAAGAGCCAGGGGCTGGGAGACGGAGAGAGAGAGAGAGGGTGGGAGAGAGTGGGAGCAAAAGGCTCGCAGAAGAGAGATGAGGAATCGAGAGAGGGAGAGAGAAAGCATGGAGAGGGTGGCAGTGTCGTTTCGAGCTCTACGGCAGTAGGCCTCGTGAATTATTTCATCCCCTCCGACGGTAGCGGCAGTTCAGGTGTTCTCAGGATTAATTAGCGCTCGTACACGACGAAATCGAGATCCGCTGCTAAAAGGGACGCTAATCGTAACTGTGATTTAATGCAGCTCTCCTTCTCCCCTTCTCCCTGTCGTTCTCTCTCTCTCTCTCTCTTTCTTTCTCTCGCCTCACCCTTCTATTTAACAATGCGTGCAGGCCGATTTCAGCGGTCGGCGTTTTTGCGGTTAATTAGCCACGGAAACGCGTTAAACAGGTTTGCTGATGCCGACACGCGAATCCCTACCGCCGAACCGTCCACTTTAATATTTTCGTCCATTGTTGAGCAAGGAATCACGTCGAAACGCGAATTAATTCCTGGCTCGAACCGGTGCGGCGCGGCGGTCTAATCACGCTGTCACTGTTATCAAGTGCCGGGCTTGCAACATCATATTCACCCCCGCCGCAGGGACATTTACAATTAATAGTTGTCGTCGTGACCGCTTAGTCGATTGATTCGCTCGAGCGTATCATCGGAAGTACCATTCGGTCGTGGTTGTTGCATAAAGAAATCTGAACTGCCACAGAATGCCTTAACCGTAGGAATACTGAACCATTTAACGGTTACACCTTAAAAAGTTTCTTGAATCATTACTTCAATTTTAGACAGTGCGAGTCTCGGAATATGACGACTTGAAATAAAATTGTAAATCATTTTTTGTACGAATAAATTTTTCCAGGGTGGCATTCAGTGCTGTAGTCTGTCTTTTGTTGAATGCCCAATATTTTTCCCGAATTTGGAGAAAGCACTAAATTCACTTTTCGGACTTTGTTCAAAATTGCATATATCTTGTAGTCTTCAGCGATATATAAACTGCGGATGTTTGTGCAATTTTCAATTTTTGTAGACGAATCTTAAGAAAATGGGACCAAATTAAATCCTATTTTCATTGGTAAAAGTTTTTCATAGATAAAATCGTATTCAATTCTGTCGAACTTAATACTCTAGTATTTTTGAAAATTTTTATAACGCATAAACGCATAAACATCCACAGTCTAGTGACATGCAGTGACTCCCATTATTATTCGGACGCTATAGAAAAAACGATAACTGGTTTAACATTGAACTATACGATTTGAATTTTTGTTGGGAAGTTAGAGCAAATAGTTTGCTACAGAATGTGGAAAAACATTTTTTCAATAATTGCAATTGATCGGAGTTGTAGAAGAAATACTAAAAGTTGCATTTTACAAATTTTTATGTGGGCCTATATTGAAAATTTATTGTTTTCTATAAATGATCGAACCTAGAGCCGATATCATTCAATTTATTATATTACAATGAATATGTTTTGTATCACGTTGTTCCCAACTGTACGAGTTTAGAAACGGTAAATTCTTCTCGATCGAAAATTAGTAATAATTTTAAAAATACGTTTTGTATGCAATACGAAAGTTTCATCGAAATCGGTTGATGCGGGAAAAAACGACAGGCATTGAAAGATGTGAGAATCTATAGATTTACTGCAGTTATAGCCCGAAAATCGTGAAAATCTGACATTTTACCATCGTTAAACGTTTGTAGCTCATTGCAACGTCGAACAATATTGACGAAATTTTCAGAATATATTTAATTGATACAGATCGATAAAACGTATTTTCAAAATTTTCAACATAGGCCCACATAAAAAAGTTGTAAAATGCAACTTTTAGTATTTTTTCTACAACTCCGATCAATTGCAATTATTGAAAAAATGTTTTTCCACATTCTGTAGCAAACTATTTGCTCTAGCTTCCTCATAAAATTCAAGTCGTGTAGTTCAATATTTAACCAGTAATAGGAGTCACTGTATGTATGGGTATATTCCAAACGATCTCAAAATAAGCACGTAAAAACGTGTAAAATAATTTAATGAAAAAAGATTGATACTTTTATTTTATAGGTCTGTAAAGCCAGCAATTTTTATGCTTTCAAAAAATCCTTTGAGACGTGTTCATATAATACTAAAGAATACGACGTTCCATTGAACAAAGAACTTAGCCCCCCACTTGTTGAATTAAACAATTTCAACAGTTGTGCTATATTGTGCTCGAATATGATAACTAGAATATGAAAAATAAAATGAAAAATTGAGAAAAACGATTTTTTGAGTAGCCCCCCACTTTTCATTTTTTTCAATTTTCTCAATTGTGCTAAGTATAGGCGTTGTCACTGTACTAAACGCCGTATTATTATTAAATAAGCTCATTCGTAACCTGATGAACTTCTATTTCTAGTCTTTCAATTTAAAATTTGTTGGGAAAGTGGAAAAGTATCCGGAGTTGTACAATTACACTCTCCAGGAATATTCGAAGAGGGATTTCACTAAAAAATCATGGAACAATGTAGCTAAAGAAGTGAACTTGTCAGGTAAGGCTTTTAATTTATTAATAAAGTCGATATCTTACAGCTGCAGGTATTATACTTGAGTACAGTACTATTAATAATCCACTAATTTACATCACTTTTACCTAATACTTGCAAAAATTGATATAAAAAATGAGTAGAACTGCTCTTGCGAAAGGGTTCATGGTACGCAGTGGCGCACCCAGTGGGGGGAGCCAGGGGGCCAAGACCCACCCCCTCAAGAAAAAGGAAACAAAACCCTGGAAAATTAGGTGAACTTCAGAATAGCTGCTTCCTCTCGGATTCCGGTGATTTTTGGATATGTTATATGTAAAACTAAACATTTTGAACAACTTTTCCCTATACGTATAAAGCATACACTCGCTTAGGTTCCGACATATTTGCAAAATCTGCCGATAATAGACAGTGAATTGACAAGGATTCAATGTCAAATATGTGTGGCTACCGTTAACAGATATTTTTGCAAAAAAGGTCACTTTTTCAACTTCAAATAACTAATAACATTATCGAATAACTCGAAAACAGCAGTGTTCTTATAGAAATTTCGTGTTTTGTATAAACTGGCAGGTAGTTTTGGCGGAAAATTTGCGAAGGTGGTGGACAGCCTCTGAATATTTAACGACCCAGTGCTAAACCCGGGACGGAGTCTTAATAGCAGGTCGATCCCCGCTATTAACAAATGATTTGTCTCATCGGGGCCTGATTTTCCGTGGCGGCGGTTACGCAATACCCGGCATGTTCCAGAGGCAACGCTGTTTGCAAATATCACGTGATACAATACCCGGTGCAGGCGAATGCGAGATGAACGCTCGCGGGAGCAGTTGTCGATATTATGTCTGCGAGGGGGAACGACAGAGACGGCTGCATCGAGCCGGCGCGGCGCAGCAACCGGCCGGGGAGGAACAAAACGGAAGAGAGACGGATTTCTGGAGGTGGCAGAGAAAGAGTGAGAGGGAGATAGAAAGGGACGGAGAATGGACCAGGAGGAGGACAGAGACGTGTTTAGCGAAAAAGAGAGCGAGAAAGATGCCCGGGGAGAGAAGAGCCGGTGGATGGAGCGGAGTGGCCACCGTGTCAGTATCCAGGCATTCGCTACCAACCCCCGTATCTCTTTGCATCCTCCTCCACCGGTAGCACCCCGTCCGTCCATCCCTCTTCCGGCATCTTCAGTTCGTCTTTCTCTCCGGCAGGCATCAGCGAAGGCAGCATCAGCTTGTGGTGTTGCATTCGCCCAGCAACCACCCCTTCCAGCCATCAATTTATAATTTATACTAGTACTATCAAATTGTACAATTTAATTATTAAAATCTCTCGAATAAGTAAACGTTTTTTTAGTAGGGCTGATACTGTTTCAATTTACGATGATCGATTAGTGTATCGTTTGGTGTCTTCTGAAGACAATAATATGTAATGACTATTGGTAAGATATCTAATGAATTATTGTTAGCTGTATAAACTGGACTGCATAAAATTGAATAAAACTGATGAAAGATTTGCATAAAAATTTGATGTGTTATCCACATATTTTTGAGCGGGAGTGTATACAGGGTGTCCCAAAATAAGTGTAACTCCCGAAAATGGGAGGTTCCTTGGGTCATTTTAAGCGACATTTTCCTTTACAAAAATGGCGTCCGCGGCTTTGTTTAGGAGTTATTAAGGGGGTAGAGGCCCCACGTGACCATGGTATTTTTCATTGTGACCAACCCCCGCGCGAAAAACCAATTTGGCAACAGTGATGAACATACATTTGCATCAATCTAACGCTTCAATTTCGCTATAATTACAGGTTTTTTTCTTTTAATCATTATCTTCATTGCTATTAATGGATCCGAGTGGCTTCATGCCCTTTACACTTTTGTTGTTACGAATCTACGCTGATAGTTCTCCTGTCTAAGCGCCATCTGGTCGAAGTAGTTGAACTAAAATTGCTTCTATTCACCCTTCACGAACGGAATCTGGGGAACAATTGAATGCGATCACGGGAACACACCTCACGTCCTCATACGATTATGTATTGAGATGAGTGAGGGCTCATTTGAAAGAGGAAGGTTAAATGAAGCGCGCGTGGGTCCCTAAATAAGCAGGAAAAATCTTTTTGTGATCGAAAAATACATTAGAATATCCGGAATTTTTCTTCATTTGTTTTCCCTACTTTGGACAGTCACATTACTGGATATAAACATAATGTAACTAAAGTTGGACCCACGCGCGCTTCATTTAACCTTCCTCTTTAGAATGAGCCCTCACTCAGCTCAAAATATAATCATATGACGATGTGAGGTGTGTTCCCGTAAGCCCCTGTTTTTACTTGTTTTCTAGTAATATTCTGGTTAGATTCTAGTAATGTCACGTGGGTACTCTACCCCCTTAACGAAAAACACGGACCAATCAGAGCGCGACCTAGACGCGAGGTAGCACAGTGGGCCCGACGCCACAGTGCGGCATGCAATGGACAAAAATCAAAATAATCATGGTTCGATTCTAATCTAATTATCCAACAAAATCATTAGTCGGTAAGTGAGGAATGTGTACGTAAAAAGCAGTATCCGAGAAAATCAATAAGGGATCAGCAACGGCCAAGAGTTTATGTAGTATAAATACTAAAAAGATAGATTACTCGATTAAACCTAATTGCTCTTCTAGGTTCGTTTTTGTTTTATACTGTTTGTTACAACTTAGGTGTGGAGAATTTGACCAGAGGTATTTTAACTGGCAATTTAGGAATTGCATTTTTTCCTTAAAATGTAATTTACAAAAAAACGGTTCAAAACATCCTATAATTTTGACTGTTCTGTATCAACAAGATGTTGTAGTATATTGCTAAATAATTTTTTTCTGCGATAAATTGCAAGACTAGATGTTATTTAATTTTTGTTAGAGAAATGCATTTATAATCGCGATTTGGTTGAACCTTGAATGTCCGAACACACTTATTCCCAGAAATTATCAAAAGTTAGACAAAAACTGTAAGGAATAATTTAATTTTTGTATAGTTTTCATTTATGTACTTAAACTTTTTATTTATATCTATATATTATTTATATTTATATTAAGAATAGCAAATAATTAAATTTTTTAATAGTTTATCTTTATATAATTAAACTTTTTATTTACATGTACATATTATATTTATATTAAAAGTATTATGGTTCCTGAGTAATATGCCGTTTAGTTTATTTCTGGATTTATCTAGCAGTTTGTATTAACCATTACTTAATACTAGTAAAAAATACGGTGTTGAGTATTGTCAAATAATTATACATTATAGTAGATGTAATTAAATTTAACCGTATAATAAAAAAATATTTCCAACAAAAGTTGTACAGTATATAGTTCACAACAAATTGCAATAACAACTAATCGTAAAAAGCTCTTAATTAAAAAAGAAATTAAAATAAACTTTTTTACTAATGGAACCTTATATTGTTGGTGCATTAATCGATGCATCTTTGTATTCTCTTTAAAAAATTATTAAGGTAATTGTGTCAAAAATTGATTAGTTTAGAAGTTATGATTTTTGTCTGGAATGTCCATTTACATGCCGCACTGTGCGACGCGCCAACTGTCAATTGGCCGGGCGTGCTATCACGTGTCTAGATCGCGCTCTGATTGGTCCGTGTTTTTCGTTAATAACTCCTAAACAAAGCCGCAGACGCCATTTTTGTAAAGGAAAATGTCGCTTCAAATGACCCAAGGAATCTCCTATTTTCCGCTTCTACAGTAGTTTTGGGACACTTTGTATAAGACCGCGGCCGCACGTGCCTTCAAGAAACAAACGCAGTCGGTGCTACGGTAAACATATTTTAGGAGACATGCCTCGGGACAGTGAAAAATTAACCTCGCATGCCTCCTTCGCTGAAAAGAGTGACCCGGAAAAGAGGTTTTTTCGCTCCTTTCGGGTTCCTCGAATTTAGCTGTAATTCTCGTAGCATAGTTTATGCCAGCACGCAAATCGTTGCGAATTTGCACATTGTGTCGATAAACGTATTTCGAGATACCACGGACCAATGTTCATTAACCCTTCGCCCTCGGAGCTATTTTAACTCGACAACGAAACATTTTATCGATCTAGAATGTTTCCATTCTCTATGGTTTTTTAAGTTTCATGGGCATGAAATTGATACAGTAACTCGTACAATACTTAAATGTTTAATAATTGATTGGTTACCAACATATTTAACAATGTAAACAATATTTTGAATAATGGTTCAGCAATTTTTAGTGGCACCACTCCAGTGCAAAGGGTTAATAAGGCATATAACACTCTAGAATTGATAATGCTAAAATATTAGACAAGGGATCAAATTTACATCGTAGATTACTAGTAGAAACTTTTCATATGATTAAACAAAAAAGCGTTAATCTTAGGTATGAATCACCTAAGATTCATGACCATTACGCTGCATTACTGAATCAGTAATGTTTTATGATGAAGTTTCTAATCTTTAATAGTTTTCTATATATATCGTATATTATAATGTTTGATTCTGATTTATTTACATTTAAATTTCAAATATAGTTGAATGTTAATTTCCTTCAGCTACCACAACAATGTTGAGGTATTATACTGTGTAGCCATGTGATTGAGACGAACTATATTGAGGTTTGAATTTACCGCGTAATATGGATTGAGCAAACGTAGATCACTTGCTTCTAATTGGTCAAATTCCAATTCTCTATCCGTTAGTATGCATTGTTTACTGTGTAACCTTTAACAAGGATTTAGTACATTATCTACCAGCATGGAAGTAACACATTATTCATAAAAGATAAATTTCTTTCCTATGTAACATGTAAGAAAAATAAGTTCATTTTCGAGTTCAAAACATTGTTTTTTCCTTTTCTTTTAAAATACAGTTATTTTTGCAATGTTACACTTTGATTCAGACGCAAAAATCTCTTGAAAATGATCCTCATCAGGATCAAAACGTCGAGATTTCAACTTGCAAATTTGTTATAAAACATGGAAATTTAGTTTATATTTGATCGAACCTGTGCGCCGAAACCATCTATCTATTATCAATTCATTTCGATCGCAAAACTATTTCAATAAACACTCTAGAATGTATGACCTTCGAGACTGTTCTGGTAACTTCAAAAACTGATGGGAATTCTTAATTCTAATCGTTAATGACAAATTTAAATGAGGCCTTTCATGGTAATATTTATGATCCCCTCTTCACGTTAGAATTTATGCAGTAAGTGTATCGTAAATTGACAAATATATCGCTAAAGAAATTTAATTTTCTATAACCTATTCGCCACCACAGTAATTTATTTAGCAGTTGTTCGAACGACATCCCACGCATTCGAGGTAAGTATTGTTGTCGTCTAATCGTAATCGATTAGCAATTTGTATTTTGAGCGATTCACGATGGTCTTATACGATATTTTTTTGGATAATTGTTATTCACTGGGATTCCTCTGTTCATTCGTTAGAAATTAATGTCCATTCCTTGGTCGGGCAAGTTGATTGGGCAAGCTACAACTATCAAATATTATTACAATTGTGTTCCAGAATATAAGAACTTAACAATGACGCAGCCTTCTTATAAATCTAGCACTCAGAAGAATGAAACAACGGTTTGCGAATACTAATCTCAACAGGCAGGTCACTCTGGTGCATATGAAAATATGTTTCTTTTCTAGCATGTCTCGTGCCATGTGTACCACCGATGGCACACGTTGCACCATCCATTCAGGCCGCGTGCACCACTGGTGGTAAAAACATACACTTTATACGAAGTTTAAGACTGTAGAATACATCTCCATCAAAAAAAGGTGGGATTATAAAAAATGCAGTATAGAACAAAGCACATAAGTTTTCTTAATTGTCGAGCAGAAACGGCTCAGCACGGAACGTGTTAAAAAGTGATGGTGAATTTGAAATGTCTGAAATTCTTTCATCTACAAGAAAGCTGTTACTTCGATATTCTAGGCTGATAAAATCTTTTCGTGTTTCAAAAACACACCGGTGATAATGATCGTATTAGCACATCGTTACTGAACCAGCCTGTATAATCGATTTACTAAAATGTAGTGTTTTCGGATATCATATCGAAACACAAAGGAACGTAAAGTCTTCTGTCTTTTTTTCTTATTATTGTTTATTTATAAAGGTCGCGTTAGCATCGAGGTCATTAGCGACCACTTTTGATATACAATTATAGATATAATGTTTTGTTGGCGCAATAATAATCAAAAATTTGGTTTAGTATACGTACATGAGTGTGTAGATCTACATTTTTGAGGAAGGTAAGAACAAGCGTAGTGACGTTTTGATCATTGAGACACACTCAGATTAGCTGAAATGTTATGGACTTGTCGTTACGCTTGAAGGGCTGGGCACTTTACACGGGGTGCAGAGGGTTGGAAGGTTTTCATGATTTCATAGAGGCGTGTAATGTTTGAGTAGCCAATTCTAAGTAGCGTAGCGATTACTTTGTCTTTTCTGTAATGTTGAGGAAGATATTATTACAGATCTAATTCCTTATTTTAAATAGTTTGGCAGGGGGTAGGTATTCCATGTTTCATTCCAGTTATTTTGAATTCTCAACTTAAACACTCTAATTAGGTCATTGGGAGAGATCGGAAAATATTTAGGTGAGACTTTTATGACTTCTCTAGCAGTCGTGTCAGCCTTCTTATAGTCGGCGATTCCCATATGGGAGGGGATCCGTACAAATACAATATATTTATTTTTTTTATATAAGGTCGAGATTAGAATGAATATACGGTAAATTCTTCTCGATCGAAATTTAGTAATATAATAAATTGAATGATATCGGCGCTAGGTTCGATCATTATTAGAAAAACAACAAATGTGCAATTATTTAAACATGTTTCTAACGTTTCGATCCCGATGTGGATCTTTTTCAAAGAGACACTTTTGCGTCTGAAAAATATGAAAGAAAACAAAAAAAAGGAAAAGAATTATTTTTGGTATGAAAACAATTATCACATAAAAAAAATCAAAAATTAAACTTTATATACATACTTGTGTAAAAAGTGGACAAAAACATTTTGGAACAAAAATTAGTGAGTATAAAATTTTTATATAAAATTTAATTTTTGATTTTTCTTTGTGATAATTGTTTTCATACCAAAAATAATTCATTTCCTTTTTCTTTGTTTTCTTTCATATTTTTCAGACGCAAAAGTGTCTCTCTGAAGAAGATGCACATCGGGATCGAAACGTTAGAAACATGTTTAAATAATTGCACATTTATTGTTTTCTAAAAATGATCGAACCTAGCGCCGATATCATTCAATTTATTATATTAGAATGAATATGTTTTGTATTACGTTGTTCCCAACTGAACGAATTTATAAACGGTAAATTCTTCTCGATCGAAAATCAATAATATAAAAATTCGATTTTCGATTTTCAGAATAATTACAATAACTTCCCTATAAATCGGGAAGTTAATAAATTGAATGATATCGGCGCTAGGTTCGATCATTTTTAGAAAATAACAAATGTGCAATTATTTAAACATGTTTCTAACGTTTCGATCCCGATGTGGATCTTTTTCAAAGAGACACTTTTGCGTCTGAAAAATATGTCGATATTGTTCTACCAATCGTAGCAATTCACATAGATATATGTCTTAGCCTTCTTGTCTTTGAAACAGCACATGTTTCAGTTACATATCTACCATCATGGTATAAATACCATCCACGTGTAACTCGCTAAATTTTGTTTTTCAAATGTTATTGTCCACTTTTCACACAACAAGTATGTATATGAAATTTATAATTTTTTTTCTAACTTTCCGATTCATAAGATCCCGAAAATCGATTTTTTAGCAGATCTTCACGTTTCATGGTCATAGGAGTCATTTTAGACTATTTTTATCAAATTGTTAGTATGTGTGTGTGTGTGTATGGCCGTTTGTACGTTATCAAATTTTTCGTTAACGTTTTCTGAAAAAGTAACAACGCGATCAGAATGATGAATGATGCAATCGATGTGCCCCGTCGTAACTTAGAGCTGATTAGATTTTGGTCCATATTGGTCAAGTAGTTTATTAGATTTTTTAGTTTTTTTCGAAAGAAGTTCATTCAAGAATGCAATTTATACGAGAGGATGGAAATTTTCCACCGAATAAACAAACGTAATTATATATATTTCATTTTTATTAAAAAAAAATTTTTTTTTAATTATGCAACTAATGCTAATGTTACCGCTTACAACTAACGAATCGGGAAATTCTTTGTGTGGCTCGTGGAGAGTCACACACAAAATAAAAAAAAAACCATTAATAGCTGTATGCCCCACTAGTTATAATTGTGGTCACATCAAAAATAATTTTGCTTTTTTGTTCTCTTTTCATATTTTTCAGACGCAAAAGTGTCTCTTTGAAGAAGATCCACATAGGGATCGAAACGTTAGAAACATGTTTAAATAATTGCGCATTTGTTGTTTTCTATAAATGATCGAACCTAGCGCCGATATCATTCAATTTATTATATGTACGAATTTATTCCGTGTTTTGACGATTGTGGACCACTGTGCGTCGCTCGTGGGAAGCTGGAACGTGAAAAATTGTCGGGCATCGTTAGGAAAAATGGTTGCTGGCGTGATTATCGACTGAGTTCAGGCTCGAAAGGGTGCTTTCACGGTGCCGAGCCGTCCCTGGCCGTTTACGGCACGGCCGCCTATGGGCTGCATCGTCGCGGTGCGAGTACGACGAACCGTCCGGCTACGCCACGCTGCTCCAGGTGCAATATCGATCGCCGGTGCACCTTCGATCGCGACACCGTGCATTCGACGCTGACACTGCCACCGGCAGCCGACCTCGTCTCACCTCACCTCGCCTCGCCACGCCTTGCCTCACCTCGCCTGGCCTCGCCGCACCGCGCTACGCCATGCCACGCCGTCGTGGTCTTTGCCATCGTCGCTGCGGCGAGCGAGTTAAAATGGACGACGGTCTGACAAAATGATCGAGCCGAAGGCAGAAATCGTTCTGCTGACGCACCGCCAGCAATCGCTAAGTAATATGGCTTGTTCCGGTGATTCCGTGATGGAATCGATCAATTACAATATTAGAATCGACCGTGAATTCTCCCCCACGCACAGTGGTCTAAAACGCGAAATTTAGTGACATTTTGCCGAAAAACCAACTGTATCATATACAGAGTGTCCCAAAATTCCTTCAACATCCGGAAATGGGAGGTTCCTGAGATAATTGAGCTTTCAAACATCCTCTACGAGATTATTCTGTCATATACAGTATATTTTCTATAAATGTGACAATGTCTACACGATAGATGCGACCAAGAATATCCGCTCCAACTTAGTAATGTGATCTCAGTTCGGTATATTGGTGTGAACCACTACAATCGCGACGCTGAGAGTCGCAGTCAATGTATACAGAGTGTCCCAAAATTCCTTCAACATCCGGAAATGGGAGGTTCCTGAGATAATTTGAAGCGATATTTTCCTTTGTAAAAATAGTGTACGCAGCTTTGTTCAGGAGTTATTAACGAAAAACCAGGACCAATCACAGTGCGTCTACAGCGGATTGATTCTAGCTCGACCAACGGCAACACCGCGCTAAGTGGGACCTGTCCTTACGTAGGACTCTGATTGGTCCGTATTTTTCGTTAATAACTTCTAAACAAAGCCGTGGATGACATTTTTGCAAAGAGAAATGTTTCTGCAAATGATCTAAGGAACCCCTCGTTTCCGGATGCTGAAGGAATTTTGGGACACCTTGTATAATAGATATAATAAATTGAATGATATCGGCGCTAGGTTCGATTATTATTAGAAAAACAACAAATGTGCAATTATTTAAACATGTTTCTAACGTTTCGATCCCGTTGTGGATCTTCTTCAAAGAGACACTTTTGCGTCTGAAAAATATGAAAGAAAACAAAAAAAGGAAAAGAATTATTTTTGGTACGAAAACAATTATCACATAGAAAAATCAAAAATTAAATTTTATATAAAAATTTTATACTCACTAATTTTTGTTCCAAAATGTTTTTGTCCACTTTTTACAAAACATTTTTAGAAAACAACAAATGTGCAATTATTTAAACGTGTTTCTAACGTTTCGATCCCATTGTGGATCTTCTTCAAAGAGACACTTTTGCGTCTGAAAAATATGAAAAGAAAACAAGAAAGAAAAATTATTTTTGATATGACCAGAATTATAAAAAAAATTATAAATTTCATATGTATACTTGTTGTGTGAAAAGTGGACAATAACATTTTTAAAACAAAAATTAGCGAGTTACACGTGGATGGTATTTATACCATGATGGTAGATATTTTGTTTTCCATAAACGATCGAACCTAACGCCGATATCATTCAATTTATTAACTTCCCGATTTATAGGGAAGTTATTGTAATTACCCTGAAAATCGAAAATCGAATTTTTATGTTATTAATTTTCGATCGAGAAGAATTTACCGTTCATAAATTCGTACAGTTGGGAACAACGTAATACAAAACATATTCATTCTACTATAATAAATTGAATGATATCGGCGGTAGGTTCGATCATTATTAGAAAAACAACAAATGTGCAATTATTTAAACATGTTTCTAACGTTTCGATCCCTATGTGGATCTTTTTCAAAGAGACACTTTTGCGTCTGAAAAATATAAAAGAAAACAAAAAAAAGGAAGAGAATTATTTTTGGTGTGAAAACAATTATCACATAGAAAAATCAAAAATTAAATTTTATATAAAAATTATATACTCACTAATTTTTGTTCCAAAATGTTTTTGTCCACTTTTTACACAACAAGTATGTATATAAAATTTAATTTTAAGTTTATGGATTAAAAAATATTTATGATGGCGTTTCGAACTTAAAGTACATCTACTAACATATAAAAAATCAAAATTATAACTTGTTTTCTGATATCCTATAAGTGGTATTTAAAACGTTTAGTAGAATGTTCAATTTTATGATTTTGTAAAAATTTTATGATTTTGTCTAAAATCAATAATATTTTGGATTCAGGAGCTTTGAAGACTTATCAGTTTAAAGCATAAATAAATTTTTTAATCTATCAACCTTGAAAATTTGAATTTTGGCCACAAAAACCGGGCTTGTGGACCACTGTGCACTGTGCGTCCGTGCGGCTGTGCGTATTGGTTCTCGCATCCATCGTCGGGACTCCGCACAGTGGTCCGGATTAGAAAATCGTGTGACATTTTGCCGAAAAATGAACTTTCTCGTATCGACATGTACAAAGTTTGCATTGTTTCTCAAATATCCACCTAGCTCGAAAATAAAGAAATGAATACAATAAAATAAAAATTGTAATCGTAACGAACACTTAAACTTGAGCGTTTTGAAAATAGTATGTTTCGCAGAAGAAAGATGATTATCTTCATCTGGATGCACTGACTAAGCTGTTTAATATTTTTTCTTTGTTCTTCTTTTAAAACGAAGAGCATTCCTTTACGATAAGAATTTACACTGACAATTAAAAATTTATTTAAATATTGTATTTAAAAAATAATGCACAGTGTAGGCACAGAAGTTGTCAAAATTCCTTATCTTTGATAAGGAATATCTTTAGAGTTCCAAATAGTACCGCATTATTACAAATTGTACTATTTTCAGTACACTTTCCTCTATATAGTCCCTCCACGCAACTTGTTAGTGTTTAAAGCGTATCATAGGTTTAACTAAATCACCCAATAAAGTAAGTAAAATGTTAATAAAAATAATTAAACGAACACTAAACATATTAACTTATTTATCATTAACAAGTGATTATTTTTTCATATTTTTCAGTAAACATTTATTCCCTATAACTTTTACAAAAGTTATGCAAATATGTCACTAAATTTATTGATTCGGACTGCTAAAGAAATTGTTATTATTATAAAATTTTGGAAAAAATAGTTCGTAAACTTATATTTAAACAATCTTATTTTTAACAAAAAAATATCTCTGAAAATTAATTAAAAAATATTGTTTAACAAATGCAAAAAATATTTAATTACATATAGTTAAGAATTACTATTTTTTAAATATTTTTAGTGAAAATTTAATTGCTGTATCTCTAATGGTTCGAAAGTTATAACAAAATATCACTGAATTTCTCCATCCGGACCACTGTGCCACGCCTGTTTCGTTGACATCCTCGCGGATTTTTCGGGATTTATAAACATTGCCACGTGGTATTTTGGTCGAACTCAACCCAATCAGAACAAAATAGCAAACGTTTTCAGCGAAATTGTAATACCACAATTAACAACATTCTTGTTAGACGAAACTATTTGTAGTGCCCCGCAAATACTGAAAGCATAGATACGCTATTCGAAACTTTGAATTGACTTCCGAACTCCAAGTGGAAAATGAAACGTTTCAGTGTTTCGAAAACTTCGAGCGTGCTCTTCAGGAAACTTTGATCCTCCGGTTTGTGACGTTTGAACTCTGTTCTCGTGCCAAACATCATTTTTTCATCATGCTGTATCTCATTTAAAAGAATGATCTGTGTAAAGATGGCGATTGAAAATGTTCTATGAACTATCTACCCTTATTATTTAATATTAGACGTAATGGTTCAATATGTCCAGTGATTTTTGTTTCTACAAATTTAACCCTTTGCACTCGGAGCTATTTTAAAACTACACCTATCATGACCGGTCAAAATGATCGTTTGCAGAATTTTGATATCACAATTATTGATTTAATCAAATTATTAAGAAATTATTAAGAAATGATGTATCAATAGCCTTAGTAGAGCACGTATTGCAATATGAGCTGTAAAAAATCTGAATAAAATCAAACTTATCATGTATTTAAGAGAATATCTACTAGTTACTTTTAACGCTCGGTAGGATTAGTGTTAACTGGAAAATTAAACATTTCTTCCGGCCTAGAATGTTCCCATTCTCAATGATTATTTTAGTTTGGTGGATACGAAATTGATATAATACCTCATACAATGCTTAAATGTTGAGTAATTGATTAAACACCAACATATGTATTTAATAATATGAACAATATTTTAAATCATGGTACATCCATTTTTAGTGGTACCTCAGAGTCACCACTAGAGTGGTGAGGATTAAATTGAACGATTACAGAATTTTAGGATTTTTATCTGGTTAAAAAATCACGTACATATCTAACAAATTCAACTTTTTAACACTGCAAATTTAGTCTTTTTGTACTATTATTTCTTAGATCATAACCAAAACAAAAATTAGCAACGAAAGAGCTGACGATAAGATTCCTGGCCTTGTGTGATCTTGAAGGTCGTTATGTCGTATACGAACAAATTCGTTATGGTACACGCTGTCATGTGATATAAAAATATCCATAGCATTCCTTAAAATAATTAAAGGTCATGTTCATCTTTAAAAAATAGTGCAGGTAACAAAAATTACAGACACCATTACATTGCTTGCAATACACAATTTAATTTTTTCAATGACAATGACCTTCAAGGTCATGCAAGGTCAGAAATGGAAGAAACAATTTGAATATTGCGTACCAAAAGAACTAGTTTATGAGACACCGCCCAGCGATATAAACGACTTGAGAACTAAAATAACACAAGCATGTGGATTAATAACTGGGACCGCATTAGAAGATGCTACCAAAAACGTAATTAACAGAGCCGAAATGTGCATTCGTGCGCAAGGAAGTCATTTTGAACATTTGTTGTAGCCTCATTAATAAAGAATATGTACTTGTTAACACATTGGTACGCAATATTCAAATTGTTTCTTCCATTTCTGACCTTGCATGACCTAGAAGGTCATTGTATAGTACATGGATGAATTCGTCTTGACACACGCTTTCATACGACATAAAAAAATGTATAGCATTCCATTTAAAAAATTGAAGGTCACCTTCATTTCTATCAAAATAATGTAAATAAAACAAAAATGCATATGTCATTGTGTTGCGCATAAAAAACAGTACTATTTTTTCCTCTATCATTTTTTTCTAATATTTACTATTTACAAAAAAAATGCTGGCTAGTAATAGCGTGAACACCCTGTATATAATAAATTATACATATATGTATATTATTCTTTTTACCTGCACTATGTTTTTTAGAAATGAAGGTGACCTTCAATTGTTTAAGGTATGATACGTATAAGAAAAAATTAAATTGTGTATTGCAAGCAATGTAATGGTGTCTGTAATTTTTGTTACCTGCACTATTTTTTAGAGATGAAGATGACCTTTAATTATTTTAAGGAATGCTATGGATATTTTTAATATATATATTTATAATATATATATTTTAATATACAGGGTGTCCCAAAATTCCTCCGACACCCGAAAATGGGAGGTTCCTTGGGTCATTTGAAGCGGCATTTTCCTTTACAAAAATGGCGTCTGCGGCTTTGTTTAGGAGTTATTAACGAAAAACACGGACCAATCAGAGCGCGACTTATACGCGAGTTAACACTGTCGGTCCGACGCGCCAACTGTCAATTGGCCGAACGTGTCATCGCATGTCTAGATCGCGCTCTGATTGGTCCGTGTTTTTCGTTAATAACTCCTAAACAAAACCGCGGACAACATTTTTGTAAAGGAAAATGTCGCTTCAAATGACCCAAGGAACCTCCCATTTTCGGGTGTCGGAGGAATTTTGGGACACCCTGTATATACACAGGGTGGCTCAAAATTCCATCCGGAAATGGGAGGTTTCTGAGATAATTTTCAGCAACATTTTCCTTTGCAAAAATCCGTTGTACCTCTGATTGGCCCGTGTTTTTCGTTAATAACTCCTAAACAAAGCCTCGGACGCCATTTTTGCAAAGGAAAACGTCGCTTCAAATAATGTCAGGAACCTCCCACTTCCGGATGTTGAAGGAATTTTGAGACACCCTGCAGAAGCTTCTCCCTTTCTTTAATCATCTTAATAAGAATATTAATAGAATCTTAATAGAATATGTTGGGCTGGTAAGAAAGTAATTTCGATATTTTAAGCTGAAATAGAAACGAATTTCTTTATTCAATCGACGATCTTTAATCAATAAAATATTTTCTAATTTATTCTTTTTGGCAAAAGATCATCGAGCAAAAGTAAAACTATCTTATTCATTACAATTCATTTCTTGATTAAAAGAATTGGGCTCTATTTCATCTTAAAATACCGAAATTACTTTCTTGCCAAACCAATAATATACATATATTAAGATTCTCAAATTCTTTTAATCTCTCCATTAGCTGAAATTGCACCAACTCTTTTTGATCATAAATGCATGAAATCTGCAGCCTGGTTATGATATATCCAACAAATTGAAGAGCATCTGCGTCAGCATGAAATACGCTTGTCCCGTTGCGTATAAGGTGCGACAGGTGCTATAAACATTGCTACCCTCCTCATGTCCCCATGATCGCGACTATCTTCAACCTGGATCAGCCTTGAGGATTCACGTTTGTTTCCTACAGCCGGCCGGTGCCGCTTTTGCGAACTAGTTCGCCGATACTTTACGATGATTTACGCTAATGCAGTTGCTCTACAGTTTGACAGTATCGGATATGTGCACATGTGTAATCTATTGCTTTCTTAGTTTCAGGTCGTTAATGCCGTTGGGTGATTCTGCGAGATTAACCCCTCAAATTTAGCCGAAATAATTCACCTTCCTGTATATCGTTTTTATGAAATTTGACCAACACGTTGATACCGGTGTCCACACAAATCACAGAATTCAGAGGAATTTATTTAATAATTATTCTACATTAACTGCAAACATTTGTATTAAAGGACTTCGGTCCGTATAAAATAAATAATAATAAAAAAATAATAATAATAATATAAGCATATAAAAGACAAGATTTATTACAGCAATTGCTCTTGCAATATTTTTCGTACAATGGCATAAATAAATTGTAATAAATAGACTGCGGATCGTTATGCATTTATAGAAACATTAAGTAGATTTAATTCAAAGTTGTCGGAAAATTTTCAAAATTAAAGATGTCAATATATGATTGCTCCTCTATTAAAATTATTAAGGGAAGAAATAGCATCCAATTTGGTTTTTCTTTGTTGCAATCGATGCAGGCAATTTTTATTTTGAATAAAGATCCGCAGTCTAATAATAAAACTTCGTTTGCAAATTTGGTAGAACAATTGTGTCACTATACGGACCTTTTGACGTGTCAATAAGTAAATAAATAATTCAGAATGTATTAAGGAGCTTTACTGTAGTCCATTAAGAGGTTGATCTCCTTTCCAACGATCCAAAAATCAATTTCATTTCATTCTCTTCATGCATAAGTGTTCTCAGCGAGGAGCAAAATTGAACCTGTGAAATTACTTAATATTGGAAGGGAGTGTATCCTGTTCGCGCGTGTGTATTGGTTTCACACTTACACGCCGCTAAATCTACATATACAAAGATTGGTAGGGTTTTTTTGATGCGCTTACTTATTTCTCGATGATGCAAAGATGGAATTTTTCAGTAGTCAAAAACGCTAAATGAAATATCAATTTAGAAGGCTGTCTCCCTCAAAAGTTCTACTTTAACGTTTCCAAGTCGTAATTTGCATTGTTCGGCAGCAAATAAGCTATCGCAGCTTTATGCTTCCGAATAATGCAAATTACGCCTTGTAAACATAAAAATAGGACTTTTGAGGGCGATCAGGGCCTAGATTGATCTTCCATCTAGCGATTTTGACTACTGAAAGACCCTATGTTTGCATTATCGAGAAATCAGAAATTAGAAAAGCTAGGATTTGTCGGTTTTTAAAAGAAAATTATGCGATTCGAAAACTGGATTTTTCAGTAAAAAAGAACCGGTTTTAAATTTCTACATAACACTTATATATCTTCTAGTAAATTTCTTCCATTAGCTATAAAAACTGAAGTTGACTGCGATGTTAAAACAAGTGGAGAAGAAGAAAAATACTATGGAAATAGTAATAAATAAATATCTGTAAGATCCTGAACAAGTGACTTCCACTAGTTCCCAAACATTAAAAGAGTTTTTAGTAGGGCTGTAACTTTCCTTCGAAATTTCAAAGACTTTGAAGACTTCGAAGACTACGAAGACTTTGAAGACTTTGAAGACTTTGAAGACTTTGAAGACTTTGAAGACTTTGAAGACTTTGAAGACTTCGAAGACTTTGAAGACTTTGAAGACTTTGAAGACTTTGAAGACTTTGAAGACTTTGAAGACTTCGAAACTTCGAAGACTTTGAAGACTTTGAAGACTTTGAAGACTTTGAAGACTTTGAAGACTGAAGACTTTGAAGACTTTGAAGACTTTGAAGACTTTGAAGACTTTGAATACTGAAGACTTTGAAGACTTTGAAGACTTCGAAACTTCGAAGACTTTGAAGACTTTGAAGACTTTGAAGACTTTGAAGACTTTGAAGACTTTGAAGACTTCGAAACTTCGAAGACTTTGAAGACTTTGAAGACTTTGAAGACTTTGAAGACTTTGAAGACTTTGAAGACTGAAGACTTTGAAGACTTTGAAGACTTTGAAGACTTTGAATACTGAAGACTTTGAAGACTTTGAAGACTTTGAAGACTTCGAAGACTACGAAGACTACGAAGTCTTCAAAACTTCGAAACTTCGAAGACTTTGAAGACTTTGAAGACTTCGAAGACTTCGAAGACTACGAAGACTACGAAGACTTCGAAACTTCGAAACTTCGAAGCTCCCTTCGTTCCTTCGAAGACTACGAAGACTACGAAGACTTCGAAACTTCGAAACTTCGAAGCTCCCTTCGTTCCTTCGAAGCCTTCGAAGCTTCGGAAAAGTTACAGCCCTAGTTTTTAGTCTTAGAGGGTAAGTACAAATAGAAGAACAAAATATTTAGATTTATTATTTAATGCTTTTAATTACAGTACAAACTTTTATCCGGGTATATGAAATACCGGAGTACCCATGAGGACTAGGGTGGACCTTATTTTCCGACCATAAAATTTTGGGCAGGACGCCCCCTAATATTATTCCATTTCATGAAAAAATGATATATCCAACGTTTTAGATCAATCGAACGTCGGGAAGGGGTGGCGCATTAGGGTGGGCCTTGGGTACATATACCACGTGAAATTTTTTTTACGACACCCCTAAAATTCTGCCATTGGGTAAGAAAATAATTCCTGCAGTAGATGAAGTTGATCGGATAAGAGAAAGATGTGCCACATTGAGGTTGAATGTGCTAGAAACATGAAATACTATGGGAAAGGGAAATATTTGTTGTTTTTCGCAACTGCAAGGTCATCGTGCCACGTCTTCCCCTTGTCCGATCAACTTCATCTTCTGCAGAAATTATTGTCTTATCTAATGGCAGAATTATAGGAGGTGGCGTAAAAAAAATCTCGCAAAAAATATTTCACGTGCTATACCCAAGGTTCACCCTAATGCGCCACCCATTCCCGACGTCCGAT
Organism: Lasioglossum villosulum; assembly: GCA_963971365.1. NCBI lineage: Eukaryota > Metazoa > Arthropoda > Insecta > Hymenoptera > Halictidae > Lasioglossum > Lasioglossum villosulum. Next base: position 9,701,829 of record OZ020504.1, on the reverse strand, counting down.
TGATCTAAAACTTTGGATATATAATTTTTTCATGAAATAGAACAATATTGGGGGCGTCGTGAAAAAGATCTCGCAAACAAATTTCATCAGGTATAGCTAAGGTCCACCCTAATGAGGACTCACAACTAGTTACGAGTTCATTCGATTATTAAGTTAGTTCATATTTGAGTATAAAATATTCAAGTTTACCCAAGTACCCGAGTAATTTTTGTTTATCTGGGTATCTCACGGGTAACCCGGGTATCTCATGAATCACAGATCTAGTTTTAAGACAATTGAGCCCAGTTCAGTAGCAAGTAAGCGAGTTTTACATACTTGTGGTAATTTTGTTTCCAAAATAAGGTCACGATTAACCAATAAATCCATTGACGTTCTTTGCTTTTTGAAGTCATATTTTATTAAACAAAGATCGAAGTAAAATAATAATTTACATAAATATGAAATTATATTTTAATATTTTGTTAATTTTTTATTTTAATAATTCTATATATGTACGTATATGTATCTTATGTTGTTCTTTTTTGTATTGTTGGATTATTACAAATAAAAAAAATTAAAAACTTCTATTTAAAGTAGAGCTGTGACTTATGAGATACCCGCGTACGAGGGTTACCCGGGTAAACAGCATTACAATTAACCGGATAACTCATATACTCGGGTAAAAGTTGGAGCTTTAATGTGAAGTTGTAAATATGTCCCTTTTTTTGTTTGTAACATTTCAAAACCGGTTTCAACCGGTTTCATGGAAAAGTTGAAATTCGAAAACCGGTTTCTTAAACAGTTGGTTTTTGCATAAGCCCTAGAAGGCGCATGCCGGATCCTTGCAATCCTGGAAAAACGAGTCTACTCCCTTGAAAGTCCTACTTTTACGTTTACGAGGTTTAATTTGCATTATTCGGCAACATGTAGCTGTCGAGTGATACATTTTCATAAAGCTGCGACAGGTACTCTCCTTGCCACACAAGAAGTCCCTCGAGACGGCACAGGGGCAAAGAGGGTCCTCACTCGCAGCCAATGGTTAGGTTAGCCTATGACGTTACACACTTACTCAATAATTCGGCTAGAACCGAAAGTACCAGTTGAATGATCCAATCGGATGGTTCGCCACCGCATTCCTTTCGTATTCCTGCCAGGAGATTTCTTGTGAGACACGGAGAGTACATACTGCCGAATAATGTCAATTAGAGTAATGTCCGATTCTAAGTCCTGCGGAGGAGACAATTACGAAACTTCATTACTTTTCATAATTTTTTTATGGGACTTTTACCAACCTATTCGTGGCAATTTTCTGATTAAAATGACACTAAACACAATATAATTTCAACTGTATTTAGCAGTTTAATTCAGTGGCGCACTCATGAGGATGGCCAACGCCCCCCCCCCCCCAAAAGTAAATAGAACATTGGAAAATTACTTAAACCGTAGCACAGCTGTTTTTAATGTGCAGGGACGGATTAGCTATTATAGCAGAAGTAGCAAATAATACAGGCCCCGTGCTTGGAGCAGAAAATGTTTAGCATGTAAAATTGTGTAATAATAGCCCTGGCTATCGTTAACAGATATTTTTGCAAAAATCAGATCCTTCTATTCAATCCACCCCCCCCCCCCCAGATAAAAACCTCGGTGTGCCACTGGTTTAATTAACGGTATGGAGTACCTGTAGGACATAGAGAAGGATAGCAAGTGAAAAAGAAAGAAAAACTGTATTGTTTACTGTATATTTTAATTATGATTATTTTTCTGATTATGTACAATGAATCGTTTAAAAATTTGTTACGCGAGTTTCCTTTCCTTTGACGTTGTATAGCCTAAAAAAATGTGTTATGCTTAGAAGAGTATGTGACGTATTATTTATTAATTAACTATTTTAATCGTCTTACCTAGGATTGTTAATTTTAGTCCTTCTAAGTGACATCGTGCCGGAGGTGGAAGGTACTTTTTGAGACGCTCGAACTGTTTAAAAACATCCTGAAAGTCCTTTCTTATTTTTGGATATCGTTTGATCCTATTTACTTGATCTTCTTCATCTGCGGCCCTCTCTTTATCTTCGTCCTCTGCGTCCCTTTCTTGATCTCCTTCATCTGCAGCCCTTGCTTGATCTCCTTCCTCTGAGGAGTCTGCGACTTGTGCAATACAGAATGTCTCCAAACCCTTTAGAACATTCACACGTTGTTGCATAGTCAAAAAACCTTTTCTGACCCTTATCATTTTTATCACATAAACTAGCACTAACAGCTAGTGTGTACCTTCAAAAACTAGTACTGCGTAAAAACTAATACAAAAAGAAACTAATCACTATGTACACAGTGTGTCTCAGCTGAAGAAGGCCACCTAAATATCTTCTTTATTTCTGATGGCATAATTTAAATAGTTTCAAAGGAGGGATATCACAGAAGAACAATTTTTTTTGCTCGGTTAGTTTTTTATAGTCTTCTCAAGGTCATCGTTATTTTTTATCAGTAAAGCTTTTTTCATTCCATCTTGTAGCGGCTGGAAAAATACATTTGAATATGCTTAATTCGTTACCTTCAATTTTCCTTCAAGAAATGTGATAACATCGTAGGATAATAGTAAGATTAGATTTACAACTTACAGTAAGTTCAAATGTAATCCTAATATTATCCTATAATTTTATCACATTTCTTGGTACTCAAGGTCACCTGAAGGTAATGACTTAAGCATATTATAATGTATTTTTCAGCAGTTACAAGATGGAATAAAAAATAACGATGACCTTGAAAAAACTGAAAAACCAACTGGACAAAAAAAATTGTTCTTCTATGAGATTCTTCCCTTGATATTATTTAAATTATGTTATAAATATTTTTGGTGCAATTAAAAATTAAGGGGAATATTTAGGTGAGCTCCTTCAGGTGAAACACCCTGTGTATCTCGAGGAAAATATACTCTGTAACTTTGTATGTGTAAGTCACCATGCGACACGTATACTTGGCGCGGAAACTACCGAGTCTTTTGATGTTTCTCCTTAATTAAAACTACCGCCAGGTATTGAAAATAAAAGCAATATCAACCAACATATAAATAATAAAATAAGCAAAAATAAACCCCGTGTAGTATGTGGTGATTTCTAGAAAATTAAACAAACCAGAGATGACAAAGAGGATTGTAAAACAGACATAAAATAAAATGTAAATAGTAGACCTTGAAGCCTAAACCAAATTTTTAAAAATAAAAATATCTAAATACTTCCCAAATTTTTAAGCAACGACAGCTGTATCAATAAAGTGTTTTGCAATTGGCATAATTAATCACTAAATAACTCGTAAGAATTAATAATAGCCGTAAATAATTCACAAATAATTCGCTTAAACATAAACTAAAACCAAACAAATTATAACAGGAATACTTCCACGCTTCATAATAATCATAATGAAACTCATATGTAACTTCCAAACAGCAGTCATTATTCTTTATTAATAATATTATTAGTCTAAACATAGTTGGCATTCTATTTCATTTTTAGTAACATATCGTAACAAAATTGGATATACCAATCCGTACATGATTACAAATATTCGTTTTATATGTACAATTAATTGATTAATAAGTCTTTAAAAAAGCACAGTTTTCAAATGTAGAAAATTAAAAAGTATATTGTATAATATAGAAATAATTTTTCTAGAATAATATACAATAAAGAAGGTACACTTCAATATAGAGCAATAGAAAAGTGTGTATAGTACTCCTTTTTGGTCTAGTGTGTGAAGTATTACTTTATGACTACTAAATTGTTAGATGCTCAAAAATCCTTCTTTAAGCACTAGATAGGTAATATATTATATTGTCTACAGATCTCGCTCTCAAATATTCGTAGACATTAGTATAAATATAAATTGTATACAAAATTTGTAGTGTGTAATTTACTCACTTCTAATGCCATGGAACCCTCTGTTGTTATTAATCCATTTTCTTTGAGATGATTCAACATTGATTGTAAACTTTCCACTTTCTTAATTAGCCGCCTTACCTTTTGGTTTAATACTTTTTGTTTTCTTTTACAGTTATTAAAATAATGATTGATACATGCATAAGCAATATCAGAAGTAAAGTCTTCTCTAGTTAAATCTCCTATGTAACGAGGTTTACGCTTTACTAATGTTCGAGATTGAGTATTGCTACATCGTCTGAATAAAAAAATTCATTTTTTAAAGGAGTCAACACTTATTAGGATATGCTTACGATATTGTATAAACGATATTTAGGTATCATAGATTTTACTACCTTTTTAATGATGATCTTTTCAATATTGTTAAATCTTGCTGGTTTTTCAATGTGACATTATTGTCAGATTTCTGATTTGATTTCTTGGGGACCAAGGCATTCTGTTGCTTGACCTCATTCATTTCTTCATCAGAAAGTATATTAAATTGAGATTTATGTGATTCATCATGTTCCATACTATCATTATTATGAGAATCGATGTTACGATTACTTTCTGATATCAATGACTGATCTACTTGAGGTATGGATACATTCTGACTATCAGCGTTACTAGGATTTATGGTCTGTCTTTGTACACTTTTACTACAAAAGTATTGAACAGGTTTAACATCAAAATATAACATTATAAGCACTATTTATGGTATAGAACAGGGGTTCTTAAACTAATGTAGTCCGAAGCCCCACTCTTGAATAACATTTTTGTTGGGAATCCCATTCCAACCAAAGGCATTTCACATTGTTCTTGAGACTTAATTTCTGGCTCAATAACGAATTAATTATTGAGATAAGGGATATAATGTTAATGTCAAAATTGTTTCATAAATTCCTGATAAAAGGTACGCGGACCATAGTTTAAGAACCTATGGTATAGAAGTACCTGTCAGAATGCCTATGTATCGTTGGAACAGCGTTAGGCAATAAAAATCTTTTTACTATATCTCCAACAACTTTATAAGAAATATCTCCCTCATCAAAATGTTTGCTACATACTGCACTGTGCTTGTTTACTTCTCGACCTATGACTGCAAACCATTTTAACTTTATCTCTTCGCTTTTAGGAATACTAAACATTAAAACAAAACAGTTTTACATCATTATTAACAGATAAATTAGTAGAATATTATACTACATGCAAAACGGGTAAAACAAATATTGTAAACACCGTATAAGATAGCAAAAGGATAAAACAAATTTTGTAAACATAACCTATTACGAATGTGAAAGCTACAAACAATTGTCTTTTATTTTACTTACTTATGAAAAGAAACATCGGGAACAGCTCCATATTCAAGTTTACAGATACAGCACGATTTCACCATTTTTTAAATAAATATAGTTTCACTGACACTAATTGTATATTTACACTGAACTGCCCACGTGGTATGTGTTTTTCCAAGCACAGAGTGCTCTGTACTCTGTTCTATATAGAAGCAAGTAGGAGAAGCAGAATCTATCCTCACCCCCACCAACTCGTCAATTAGAAAGAAGGAGCAAATTGCTTTTGCTCTCCCTCTTTCATTATCTCATCTGTCTCGGCTTCAGCGCTTCATACATGCCGCGCAGTCTATCTCTACGAATCTATAGACAGCGCCAAGGCCGCCACACGATTCCCAGACAGCATCCGATGTCTCACAGACGTCTGTCTTACGTCGTTTTTGGTCCGAGCGGCCTCGTTCCAAAAAGACGTCTTCAAGACATTTTACAGACGTCCGTACGTCTATTCGGATACGTCGCACAGTGGATAAACTTGACAAAATACGATTCAAAAAGGAATAACTTTCGATAGAAATGAGGTAGAGGGCTGAAATTTTTTTTACATACAGCTGAAACTTTACAGAATATGGGAAAATAGGGAGATTATGGTACGAATGTTTTTTAACCTCGAAAAAATTCGTCAAAGTTGCGCAATTTCGAGAAAATTGTGGTTTTTAAAATACCACGCGCGGCAAAAATTTGTTTGGAACATGCTCTACATCATTTCGCGTAGATTTTTTCACGCTGATTTCAAATGTAGTCTCAAAATTAGCTTTAAATAATCAAAATAGCTTTACACGCATTTTTCTTCTTCAATGTAAGCTATTTCCTAAAATATAATTGTTTAGATGTCCAACTGTAATCATATATTGGAAGATTTAGCCGCACTTTTACATGTATCAGCTTTTCCCTACACACCGCCACACAGTGGGCTCGATTGGAAAAGTACGAGACATTTTTGAATAACTCTTAAACCACTGAAGATATTGCAATGAAATTTGAACTGAATATATAAAAAAATAATTCCTTTTCAATGATTTTTAACTTAATATATTTCACATTTGTTTAACCATTTTTATTAATTTAAAACAGCTTTATAAATTATTTATTCTATAATGTATTTAATATTTTCGCTATTTAATGCAAATAGATACAATGTTTAAGTTTTACATTCTTGAGAAAAATTTGTTAAGGCCGAAAATATTGAAAAATTGCTATTTTTACCACTTTTGATCATTTATCATTCGTAAATCAATTAACCAATTTCAATGAAATTTTCAGAGCGTATATAATTTATAACAGTCGACAAAACACATTTTTTAAATTTTCGTTATTGGGCCAGCTAAAAAAGTTGTAAAAATCAATTTTTAGTATTGTTTTTCACAATTCTGAAAACAAAACATTTTAAAAGGAATTTCAAGACATTATTTAGACAGAAAGACTTTATTTATTTTTAACTTTAATTATTTACTGCAAAATATAAATTAATATTAAATAAAAATATAATATGAATATAAATATTCAACACAGTTCTGTGTCAGACTTTCAGAGGCTGCATACTTGACGAATTCAGCGCCTAGCGCGCATCCAAGCGCGGACAAGATAACGCGACGCGGATGTCTTTAAACAATAATATCTCGAAAAGGAACTCGAAGGAGGAAATGATTTTTGTCACATTACATAGAGGAAGGTTCACTGAAAAGATCCTTACTTGTTAAAAACTGGGATCTCCTGAGACCTGAAAGATCGCGCATGTCAAAGATACAAATTTTCAACGATTATTTTCATTTTGTTCAGTATTTTTTAAAAATATGTTATATATCATAATTGTCAATGAAAAGTATGATTTCTTATCAATAAAGTGTGCACTTTGATGTAGAAAAAAATTCAGGGCAAGAAGTTGATCACAGTTATCAGGACACTTTAAGAATGAACAGCTAAATTATGTAGGGAAATTCGATGTTCTTAAACTGTCTAACTTTATGCGTGTATCACAACTAGAACTGCTATTGTATTTCATTAATTTTATCATTCTCGTGTTCGGTGGACATTTAGAAATCGATACCAATTGAAAAAATATCAAAATTCGAAAGTTGACTTTTTCGCAAAATGTCGCGTACTTTTTCAATCGAGCCCACTGTGCGCCAACTTCCCGTTCGCTCCCATTACTAGCCGCCGCAAGGGGATTCGGTCGCTGCGCCGATGCTGAACAAACCGTGCGCTCGCCGGCATACTTTAGTTTTTTTACACTGTTCCACCAAATCGACACTTCTGAGATTTTTTCACAAAGTTGGTTAGTATCATAGTAATATGTTATAATTTTTTGGTAGGTGTCAACTCAGGGGAAGACAGTTAATAAAATTCCCAAAAAATTAATTAATTATTTTCAACTATAATAAATTAGCAAAAAATTCTGAAAAAATCTGCAATGTAGAGTATATCTATATCTTTTGTTTGCCGTTTATCCCATGTCGATATCTTTTCGCGTTTTGTACTAAATTGCATTTAAGTGCGGGGGAATTTACCCCAATAACACCCTTATCGGTGGGGGTAGACATTTGAAATTTTACACAATGTTGTTTTAGACATAAAACTATGTTTTCAGACAGAAATCAGGAAAATCGGAGCGGGGGCTGCTGACCCATGCTTATCCTGCTATACCCTTTCATAGTTGGAAAATAAGGTGCACTCTAATGCACATACATCATTGCACTCGTAAAAAACCAGTTCCTACAGATGTAGCACTCTTTGAACCATTCGTCTTTCGCTCTTGACATTTTTCTGTAACTACGCTGGTAACGGAATTATAACCTGAAACAGTCGCATGGACCAGCAGCATAACAATTTATTAATTTTCTTTGCCATCTCGCTGGCTATTTAAAGCCGAGGGATATTAATATTTTACTAGAAGAGGGAGAAAGTGAGAGAGGAAGAGAGAGAGAGAGAGGGCAACGAAAGGCAGCGATTAAAAATAAAAGATCGCTCATGTATTTTTTTATGTTAAAACCATTGCATTAATAAAAGTGCAGTTTCGTGGAATATTTACTGATGTGCAGAACCCAGGATTAAACTGATCACAGAATAAGTAGCATATCCGTCCTGTTATCGACAAAACGATAAAATCCTCTTCTGTCCGCCATTCGTTTCATTCGATTTGCATGTAAAATAAAAAAAAGCGGAATGGATGAAATCCACGACGAAACACAGAGCAATTAATTTTTACCATTAATCTAAACACGGTCGTGCTGTTGATCCTCCGATCCGTTTCTCATGTTGACAACGGCAGAGAAAATAGGGACGAGAAACATTGCTCTTGTTTAAAGTCGAAGAGTGTCGCTAAAAATTTTTTACTATTAGTGAACAGAAGTTATCGAACAGCTTTGCTGGAATATCGATTTCCAATAATACTGTGGAAGTAGGTAACCTCTTCTCGGGATCTTTCATTTTTTTAATAATTCTTTTCTACTGATAAGAGAGAGGGAGAAAGACTATCTAACAGGCACATCACACCTTCGTACATGAAAAACAAATACAGGTATTGCATATGTTATTAGTTTTATACAGTAAAGCCTCGATCTAAGAAAAACCCTCGGACTCGTGCTGTTTTTTAGATGCTGTGGTTCTATTATTTTTTGTGACCTCTCGCCGAACGTAGAAAAGGATAGAACATGCAAACACTTACATCGTGGCCGAAAACATACTGCATACAGTTAATTAACCCATTGCCGTATTTTTTAAAGAAAGTCTAACAAATGAGAATGTTTCGTTTATTTCGATCGTAGATGATTGATATAAAATAGTTAATGCCATCGACGCACAGGTTCGATCAAGAAAAAGACAAAGCAAAGGCTCTAGCAGACTAAGAATAGTGAATCGGCCCCCCCTGGATTTTTATTGAAATTGTGTGGGAAACATTGGTTTTAGGTTGAAAGATAACCCCCCAAAATTTCAAGTCGCTAACCCTTCATATAAGGATTATATGAGGGTAAATACCCTTAACTATATCATTTTTTTCTCGGTTGTTAATTAAGATATTCAGATTTAAAAAAAAATACGAAAATACTCGTACTTACGTCCTTCATATCATATGTTTTTTTCACAATTGTGATCATGAAAAAAATTATTAAATTTTTTAGGGGTGGAAATTGCAAACAACCCTTCGAGTGACCACTTTCAAAAAATTCAACAACAATGTTCTGTTATCTATCTAATATATACAAAAGTTTCAAGATGGTCGGACGGGTGGAATAGGGGTGCAATTATCTAATATTTTCTTCTTGTGGGCATCGTACGTTTGATGCGATCATTTTATAGCTGAGTCGATGGATCATTCCGTGGTTAGAAATAGCCCTAACCTTTCGGCTGATCAAGCATTGTATTTTCGCATTATCTTTTTCTCCGCGTTTTCACGACGCTGTAATTTATAGCTTCGTAATGAAAAAGCTCTCGTACGGATTGGTGGTTGCAGGGTTACAGAAACGGAGGGGTAGCGTCGCCTCCTGCAAGGCGCGATGTTACCCTCGACGTCGGCGAAGTCGTCGTTCCTCAAGGTCTTGGTTTTCGTGGAAACGTGGATCACCGTTAACCCTTGCCTTTCCTACCCTCCTCGATGCCGCGCCGCGTGTTCCCCGTCCACGGCCAGACTGCTGAATATTTCAAGGGGCAATTTCGTCCCTTTGCACCCCCTCCCCCTCTCCCGCTAACGGTGCGTTCGCCTGTGACAAAGACAATGAAATTAATAGGCGTGCTGTAACCCCTTCGTGATCCGTTTCGTCTTTCGATTTGGTTACACGCTCCCGAGACAGCTTCTCCGCGCCGCGACCATTACGCTTCACTCTGACGGATGGTTCCATGCGGATAAATTACTAATATTTTATAGTGGATTATTAACTCCATTATTTTTAAAAATAGTGGATATTTTATCGATCGCAATTTTTGATATACAGTAATCCCTCGATTATTGTCCCAGGGGCTGTTCGTGGAGCGGACAAAAATCGCGATGTAGACTTGTTTTTCTGATTTACGGCTGGGTCTACCCCTCCGATCAGTGATGCTATGCGTGGCGCTTTTTTTCGCGCATGCGCGAGTTCGTCAGGAACGTATCTGCGTCCGAAGTTTGCGCAGAAGCTTTGTCGCCGACAAAGTTTAAAGGCCCACGTGTTCTCACAATGTAATGTCAATTTAAAATGCTTTATTTTTCATTAATTTTTTTAAGAGACTTCTATTGGCTTGTTTCTGGCAATATTCTGATTAAAACAAGACCAAACACCATATAATTTGGCCCATATTTACTCTACATATGAGAAGCATAATTTATAATTTATCATACATTCAACATACGCTATAGCGTATGTTTAAATAAACAAATAAACATCTCGAAAATATGTTCTCAAAGAATTAAAGAATAAAAAATATTTAAACGATTACGTAAACGAATACCTAACCAGATAAATTTTCATTTAATAAGTTATTAATAAATGTGTTAATCGCATTGGTATTTTAAAGAAGAGTGCATATAATAATAATAGAGCAATACAATACAGTTTTTTTTCCTCCTCACTCGCTATCCTCTTCCATGTCCTACAGTTACACCATAAAGTCAATGAAACCAAGAAGTAATGAAAAATAAATCATTTTTAATTGGCAATACACATTGTGAGAATACGCGGGCCTTTTTCTTTCTCATACGAAACATTCACAAACACAATTGAAGTTATATCGTGTTTGGTCTCGTTTTAATCAGAAAAATGCCAGAAATACGTTTTGAAGTCCCATAAAAAAATAATTAAAATTAAGATGTTTGACTCGTTGTGTTAATGTAGTGGTGTTCACACCGATATACCCGGGCCAAGAACAATAGTCGCCGCTCTGCGGCGAGGGACAGCGTTGACAGGCAGTGGAGTGGGTAGGCCTGGACAAACATCGAGTCGTCGAACCTGGGACAAAAATCAAGTCTGTACTGTATAAGAATTAATTTTTCGCGGCGTCATGGTACGATCATTATTTACTATACTTGGCTCTACTGTGGTGAATATGTCAAAGTGACATACGTGTGCTCGTCCAAATAGTAGAGGAAAAAGGAAAGGTAGTGGTGATATATTATGCATATATTATATATTACTATATAATATTATATATTACTATATAATTACTATATAATATTATATATTACTATATAATATTATATATTACTATATAATATTATATATTATATATTATATTATATATTATATATTATATATTACTATATAATATTATATATTATATATTATATTATATATTATATATTATATATTACTATATAATATTATATATTATATATTATATTATATATTATATATTATATATTATATATTATATATTATATATTATATATTATATTATATATTATATATTATATATTATATATTATATATTATATATTACATATTACATATTAGATATTATATATTATATATTATATATTATATATTATATATTATATATTATATATTATATATTATATATTATATATTATATATTATATATTATATATTATATATTACATATTACATATTACATATCAGATATTATATATTATATATTATATATTATATATTATATATTATATATTATATATTATATATTATATATTATATATTATATATTATATATTATATATTATATATTATATATTATATATTACTATATAATATTATATATTATATATTATATTATATATTATATATTATATATTATATATTATATATTATATATTATATATTATATTATATATTATATATTATATATTATATATTATATATTACATATTACATATTAGATATTATATATTATATATTATATATTATATATTATATATTATATATTATATATTATATATTATATATTATATATTATATATTATATATTATATATTATATATTATATATTATATATTATATATTATATATTATATATTATATATTATATATTACATATTACATATTACATATCAGATATTATATATTATATATTATATATTATATATTATATATTATATATTATATATTATATATTATATATTATATATTATATATTATATATTATATATTATATATTATATATTATATATTATATATTATACAGGGTGTCCCAAAATAAGTGTAACTCCCTGAAATGGGAGGTTCCTTGGATCATTTGAAGCGACATTTTCCTTTACAAAAATGGCGTCCGCGGCTTTGTTTAGGAGTTATTATCGAAAAACACGGACCAATCAGTGCCCGGCTATAGCGAGCGGAGTCCGACTCTGCGACAGATCCCGCTCAACGCGATGTCGCTATTGGCCGAACCAGAATCACTCCGCTGTAGCCGCGCTCTGATTGGTCCGTGTTTTTCGTTAATAACTCCTAAACAAAGCCGCGGAAGCCATTTTTGTAAAGGAAAATGTTGTTTCAAATGATCCAAGGAACCTCCCATTTCCGGGAGTTACACTTATTTTGGGACACCCTGTATATTATATATTATATATTATATATTATATATTATATATTACATATTACATATTATATATTATATATTATATATTATATATTATATATTATATATTATATATTATATATTACATATTATATATTATATATTATATATTATATATTATATATTATATATTATATATTATATATTATATATTACATATTAGATATTATATATTATATATTATATATTATATATTATATATTATATATTATATATTATATATTATATATTATATATTATATATTATATATTATATATTATATATTATATATTATATATTATATATTATATATTATATATTATATATTATATATTATATATTATATATTATATATTATATATTATATATTATATATTATATATTATATATTATATATTATATATTATATATTATATATTATATATTATATATTATATATTATATATTATATATTATATATTATATATTATATATTATATATTATATATTATATATTATATATTATATATTATATATTATATATTATATATTATATATTATATATTATATATTATATATTATATATTATATATTATATATTATATATTATATATTATATATTATATATTATATTATATATTACTAATAGGTGATATATTAGTAACTTGCGAGAAAGCCTAATAATTTATAGAATAACTATAAGAATTATACCTAATAATTATAAGAAATACTAATATTTTATGTCGGAAAAGAGAGCAACGCCTCTACCAGCCAATTTGAAACCATTAACCTCCATTCGTACCATAATCTCCCTATTTTCCCCATATTCTGTGAAGTTTCAGCTGTATGTAAAAAAATTTCATTGTTCTATCTCACTTTTATCGAAAGTTATTCCTTCTTGAATCGAGTTAGGTGAGGTTGCCCCACTGTGCGGCGCGCCGTGCAGTGCGTTTTGCAATACTGTCCTTTTCTACTTTCGACATCCTTTGTACTTTCGGCGCGTCAAGGACACAGTAATGAATGAGGAAAATATAAGATCTTTAAACAATAGTACATCAAAAAGTGAATGATCGATTATTAAAGGACATTTTATTTCAGCTTACTATATTATGAACTATAAAAAATGCTTGTAATATTTAAAAAATAAATTGTTCTTATGCCTTTCGTGGTCTTCGCTTGGAATATATTTTCTTCCAGATGGCCAACTGTTGTACAGGATTCTTCAAATCGAATTAACTATATCAAAATCCCGAAAATGTCATAAACTGTAATATATTCTCTAGGTATTGACGATCCCGCAATTCGATTTTTGTGAAAATTAACAAAATGGCAGATGTTTTAAATTTAATGACTGAATTTCGGTAGAAAAATTATTAATTTTTTATTTATATTTAACAAAATAATCGAAAAATTAAAAAATCGATTGTCAATGCCTAAGAGATATTATAATGAATGTAACCGTAAAATTGTAATATAATTGCTAAGGTAGAACTCGATACATATATATCTTGTACACCGTTTTGAAAAACGCGTTTAAAGTTTACGAATGTAATTTTTCTATAAAAAAGAAAAAAAATTCGATTTTTTCATAGTATTACTGCATTCTATACCCTTGAAATATAATTTTCCTACACGATCTCTATCTCTGCTCGGAACATGCGACGGGAGCTCGATTGAATCGATCTTTTCGTATGTGTGTCCATTTAAAATAACACTTAATCGGCCACTTTATAAAAATTACCCTGTAAAGTTACTGATTATATTATTATCGGTGTCATTAGTAAACATTCCGGAACAAAAATACATATCTATTTTTATTATCCGTATCTATTTCCTGACATGACGTTTTCCCACCTACATTACACATTTGTCCCACTGTGCAAGTAATAAAGTTCGTGAACACAGCAAAATGGCAATTAGCGAACAGGTAAATAATCAGCGACGGCCCACCTACGTTTACTCGAATTAATATTTGGACGCTCTAAAAAAGACGATAACTTTTTAAATATTGTACTATAAGACTTCAACTTTTTTGGGAAACCAGAGCAATTAGTTTACTAAAGAAGTGAAAAATGTTTTCTTAAAAAATAGCAATTGATCGGAATTGTAGAAAAAATACTAAAAGTTGCATTTTATAACTGTTTTATATGGGGTTATATCGAAAATTTAAAAAGTACGTTTTGTAGGTCTGCGTCACTTATATGCAATGTGATAGTTTCATCGAAATCGATTAATGCGGGGAAAAACGACAGGCCTTGAAAAATATAAGAATTCTTAGATATAGGCCAAGAATCGTGAAAATCTGCGTTTGTTACCATCTTGCTTTTCTTCCGATTACCGTCAACCTCAGAATTCGACGAAATTTTGAAAATAGGTGTTTTTTTTTACTAAAATGACGATTGCCAGAAGGATTTTTGACGAGTCGAAAAAAAATTTTTTATCATTTCAATGTCGCGCTCTACCTTACCGACTTACCGACTTTCTACTTTATGTTCGTACTATGCGCATGCGTCAATTAGAATGAATTGTGGATAGGTCGGGGTGGGGGTGGAGAGCCCGACCACGCACACGACAATCCAGGAGTAGTGTTTAAAAATTTCAAGTTTACGTTATATATGTATTACTTTAAATTAAAAAGGATTTGTTTATAGATGATATATGTGCATTTTTGTGAGGTGAACTAGGCTGGTGATGATCCATTTTTACAATTAATTGAAGACATTCTTTATAAAATAGAAAGTTAGTAAGTCGGTAAGGTAGAGCGCGACATTGAAATGATAAAACCTTTTTTTTCGACTCGCCAAAAATCCTTTCGGCAATCGTCATTTTAGTCAAAAAAGAACCTATTTTCAAAATTTCATCGAATTCTGAGGTAGACGGTAAACGGAGTTTCGCCACATCTTTGAACGTTTGTAGCTCATTGCAACGTCGACCGATTTTGATGAAATTTTAAGAATACGTTTAATTGATACAGATCTGCAACACGTATATTTTAATTTTTCAGTATACGCCCACATAAAAAAGTTGTAAAATGCAACTTTTGGTATTTCTTCTACAATCTTGTAGTAAACTAATTACTCTAGCTTGCCAAATAAGTTCAAATCGTATAGTACAATATTAAAAGGGTTATCGTCTTTTTTAGAGCATCCGAATATTAATTCGAGTAACTGTATGTAAGTACACAGCGGGCACGCGCGCGGAGACGTCCACGTAACATTTTCCGACCGTGAACCGTAACTTTCGGGTAGATTGAATTACTCCCGTCTGAAAATACAACTTCGAACGGAATAAGAAGTTTCCTTTTGTTACTGTTATCGGACGGAACGCCGCGCAAAGAGTATCGGCGTTAAAATTGCCCGCCCATCGGTTGACACGATGAATTTTTATAGACCGAAGTTCCCGGTGGAAATATCCTCGGAACTAATTACAACTTCCTGGATACGCTATGTGCGGAAATACTTTTCCTCTCTAATTAGCTCTGTCCCCGCTCTCGAACGAGATCGAAATTCCGTCGATGCATACAAAGAAGAAGCACAAAGAACAACAGACTTGTACGACGATTATACAGGGTGTCCCAAAACTAGTGTAGGAGCGGGAAATGGAAAGTTCCTTGGATCATTTGAAGCGACATTTTCCTTTACAAAAATGGCGTCCGCGGCTTTGTTTAGGAGTTATTAATGAAAAACACGGGCCAATCAGAGCGCGGCCAATAGCGACACCGCGTTAAGGGCGTAGGGTACCCACGTGACATTACTAGAATCTAGGTAGAATATTGCTAGATTTTGGGCCAAAATAAGGGTTTACGGGAACACGCCTCACGTCCTCATACGATTATATTTTGAGCTGAATGAGGGCTCATTCTAAAGGGGAAGGTTCAATGAAGCGCGCGTGGGTCCAACTTTAGTTACATTATGTTTATATCTAGTAATGTGAGTGTCCAAAGTAGGGAAAAGAAATGAAGAAAAATTCCGGAGATTCTATTGTATTTTTCGATCCCAAAAAGATTTTTCCTGCTAATTTAGGGACCCACGCGCGCTTCATTTAACCTTCCTCTTTAGAATGAGCCCTCACTCAGCTCAATATACAGGGTGTCCAAAAATTCCTCCGACACCCGAAAATGGGAGGTTCCTTAAGTCATTTGCAGCGACATTTTCCTTTACAAAAATGGCGTCCGCGGCTTTGTTTAGGAGTTATTAACGAAAAACACAAATCAGAGTCGGCCTAACGCGCCAACTGTCAATTGGCAGAACGTGTCATCGTATGTCTACATCGCGCTCTGATTGGTCCGTGTGTTTCGTTAATAACTCCTTATGACTCCATTTCCCGCTCCTACACCAGTTTTGGGACACCCTGTATAGATGCGCGAAAGAGGCACGCTGATCTACATCGTAGAGTTTACTGACACTTCTGGTAGAACTTTTTGCACTGTAAAGGGTGTCAACATGAAATTTTCACTGAAAAGTGACTACATACAGTCAGTCCCGTAAGTATTCCTACGCCCTTTAAAACGGAATACCTTTTTTATAATTGCACCAAATGACCTGATGAGTAACCAATTAGAAACATCGGTTTACTAAATGGAGTGCAAAAAAGATTTTCCAAAATTTACAATTTACAAGGTTGCATGCTAAAATAAAATAGGCATTTTTTAAAACTTTTTTATTTGAGTTATTAAAAAAATTTTTAATTTTATGTTTTGTAAATCTAGTGTAGTTACACCCACGCTGAAGTTTTCATCGAAATCGATTAACATACGCACGAGCTGCAAGGCCGTGTGAATGCAAGATATACAGGGTGTCTCCATATTCTTTCAACATCCGGAGATGGGACGTTCCTAAGATCATTTGAAGCGACATTTGCCTTTGCAAAAGTAGCGTCCGCGGATTTGTTTGAGAGTTATTAACAATAACCGAATTGATTTGTTTTATTTCTTATTTCATTCGTTAATTGTAATTTGTGCTGGAAATTGTTGAAACTAAATTATAGTAAAATGATTCCCAACATTATTGCTTTAACCCTCTTTCTAGTATAAGTAGTCAACTACTAACGAATAGAAGGTCAATTACTAGATTTTTCATTTTCATGAGTGGTCAACTTCTGAAGCAATTACTGAATTTCTAAATGTGTTTCTTAAATTTGTATAAGTAAACTTTTTTTAAAAAGTTGCCTTGGTACATAATTTAGAAAACTTAAAGAGTGTCTTCAGACATCAACTCTTGCTATTTAATGACAGAGTAAATGGTTACTATTCGCGTGGAAAACTTCTCTTAACTGGTCAACTACTAGTACCTTTACCTTAGTTGTTCAAAGTCGAAAGATATGTCTTTTTTCAAACTCAAATTTCTCAAAAACTTTGCGTCTAGAAGAAAAATTAAAGACAGATTCGAAATCAGAGCGGAGAACTCTAGAATATCCACCCAAGAGTTATTTAGAACCTTGAAAAAAGTTGAAACATGTTGGACAGTTTTAAAAGTATTTTCGTAGCTATTCAAATTTCACAATCACAAATTTTCAGAACTATGTGTATGGGGCTAATTATTTTACACTTTCTGGTCCATGTTAAAAACGTGGTATATTAAAATTTTTTTAATTTCAATAATTTCCTGACAACCACATAGATTTATTAACTTCCAGATTCATAGGGAAGTTACTGTAATTACCCCGAAAATCGAGAATCGATTTTTTAGCAGATCTTCACGTTTCATGGTCATTGGAGTCAGTTTAGACTATTTTTATAAAATTGTTAGTATGTGTGTGTGTGCGTATGGCCGTTTGTATGTTATCAAATTTTTCGTTAACGTTTTCTGAAAAAGTAACAACGCGATCAGAATGATGAATGATGCAATCGATGTGCCCCGTCGTAACTTAGAGCTGATTAGATGTTGGTCCATATTGGTCAAGTAGTTTTTTAGATTTTTTAGTTATTTTCGAAAAAAGTTCATTCAAGAATGCAATTTATACGAGTGGATGGAAATTTTCCACCGAATAAACAAACGTAATTATATATATTTCATTTTTATTTAAGAAAAATTTTTTTTTAATTTAAAAAAAAAATTTGTATTAATTTAGAAAAAAATTGTTTTTCTTAATTATGCAACTAATGCTAATGTTACCGCTCACAACTAACGAATCGGGAAGTTCTTTGTGTGGCTCGTGGAGAGTCACATTCAAAATAAAAAAAGAAATTCTTATTAACTTCCCGATTCATGGGGAAGTTACTGTGATTCAAATCGAGTTGAATTCGAATAATGTCCTGCAGCGACGTTGACCAGCGTTTTCTTAAAAACGTACGACCGCGCAATCCCTTCCTGTTTCCTGGTTTGGGGTCGGGGAGGATCGGGTCGCTTAAAGTCGACATAGCGGCGTAGCGAACGATCGTAATCAGCGAAACGCGACGCGTAAAACGGACGCCGCGTGTGAACGCGATAGAGACAGGAGAGAATACGTAAGAAAACGGAGAGGGTAAACGGCGCGGCGCGCGTGAAGTAACGCCGGCCGGCCGGCTGGCTTGCTGGCTGGCTGGCTGGTTGCAGGGAGGGTCGCAGAAAGGACAGGGGTACCGGTTGCAGGCGACTGGGGGTGGGGATAATAAGAAGCAGGTGGTGGCGCGTGCTCGTTTATACAGACGGCGCTCATGCCACGTGGGACTGGTAGTGGGGAGGGGATGTGGAAAGAAGAGAGCGCCGCGAGAGGGGGTGGGGGAATACCGACTGTGGGGTTGGGTGGGAGACAGAGGGGTGGGCAAAGGGGCAGGAGGGGTCAACCGCGGCCACCAAGGCGAAGGCGAACCCTGCTCGAAGAAGAAACGACGCTGCTCGACTGCCGTGCCGGCGTATAATGCACTTTTTCCCGCGCCTACCAACGAAATTGAGCCACGAGCCTGTCCGACGTCGGGCTCTCTCTCTCGCGTTTTCTTGCATCGATCCCCCCGAGCCCTCTCTACTCCCTTCCCCGACACCCCCGTCGCCCTTCCCCGCTTCGTATGCTTGTTCCGTCTCGCGCTTTGAATTTCAGCTTCGCGGGGGAGACGTTCCATGACATTTGAGATTTAGATTTCTCGCGTTCCTTTGGTCTTGTTTTGTATTGTTTCTTCTCCATACATCTGATTTTTTCAATCCTTTCTCGTTGGGCCAACGCGACATTAAACGGTAGATCAATCGTGGCAATTGACTCACACTGGTCAATGTGCCAGGAAATGTGGACGAAACTGTCTGAACGAAGTTTTCAGTTCGTGGAATCTAACCCTTTAACTTGTAAATTTCTAAATTTAAACATTTCTTACGACCTAGAATAATTTCATTCTACAGGGTGTCCCAAAATTCCTTCAACATCCGGAAATGGGAGGTTCCTGAGATCATTTGAAGCGATATTTTCCTTTGCAAAAATAGTGCACGCAGCTTTGTTTAGGAGTTATTAACGAAAAACGAGGACCAATCACAGCAGGTCTACAGCGGACTGATTCTGGCTCTACCAACGGCAACACCGCGCTAAGTGGGACCTGTTCTTAAGTCGGACTCTGTTTGCTGTAGTCGCGCACTGATTGGTTCGTATTTTTCGTTAATAACTTCTAAACAAAGCCGCGGACGCCATTTTTGTAAAGGAAAATGTCGCTTCAAATGACCCAAGGAACCTCCCATTTCCCGCTTCTACACTAGTTTTGGGACACCCTGTATAGATGCGTGAAAGAGGCACGCTGATCTAGATCGTAGAGTTGACTAACACTTCTGGTAGAACTTTTTGCACTATAAAGGGTGTCAACATGAAATTTTCACTGAAAAACTGACTACATACAGTCAGTCCCGTAAGTATTCCTACGCCCTTTAAAACGGAATACCTTTTCTATAGTTGCACCAAATGACCTGATGAGTAACCAATTAGAAACATCGGTTTACTAAATGGAGTGCAAAAAAGATTTTTTTTTGGAGTGCAAAAAAGCACAACTCAGATATACGATTATATGCTGTTTGGATAACTGTTTCTTACTTTAACGTTAATTACATGTCGAAATCGATTTTTCACTATAACTTCTTTATTTATAATTTTTTTTAAATAATACTTTAGCACAATCTTAGCACAACCTAGTACAACCTAGCACAACTTAGCACAATTGAGAAAATTGAAAAAAGTGAAAAGTGGGGGGCTACTCAAAAAATCGATTTTTTCAATTTTTCATCTTATTTTTTATATTACAGTTATAATATTCGAGCACAATATAGCACAGACATAGCACAATTGTTGAAATTGTTTAATTCAACAAGTGGGGGGCTAACTTCTATTAGGCCGTGTAAGAGCAGTCTTATCCGCGATCTTGCAAAACGAGCGAGCGAAAACAATCTCACTCGCGAATCTCGCAAAGTGAGTAAGCAACAATAACCGTCTAGTTATTATTTTATTTTTCCATTACAGGTGTGGCAGACACGCAGTGAAGCTTGAGAGATTAATCGACAGTAAACGACGCCTTATCTGAAACGGCCTGCGAGCATTCGTCGCCATCAAGAGGTCGCGAATATGAAGTGACGTTGATTAGCGCGCGTAAGGCTCGCGTTGAATAATGTTAAGGAAGACCGTAAAAAGGCAGATAGAGCGAAGAGGATGATGTCAAGGAATTACCGTGACACCTGCTCTTCGCCCGCATGTGGAATACAGCGTTGTCTTCCCTTCGTCGATGCGCTAAAAGAAACAGCACGTGCAAAAATAGAAGGAAATAGTCCGAGAGACAAGATACTCATTTTCTGCGTGAAACTCGCGCTCTTGTATTCATTATGCTGTACCCTCCGTACCAGCAAAATAGCAGCACGTTTTTATTTTGTTCGCTTACGTGCAAGAATAATGAAAATGGAAGGCAGACGAATTTTGTGTTAACCCTTTCACGCGCGAAAAAACCTCTCCAAATGTATTGTTCTAACTTTCGAATGTTCTTTCGGTTTTCTGCGTTAGTTTCCTCTAAACGAACTTCGCGCTTCAATTTGTTAACAAAACGAATGAATCTATATTAATAGATGAATGAAAAAAAATAATAATTAGAAAACAATGATAAAATTTATAATCATTAGATAACGGATTTTATGTATGTATAACAAAAATGTGTGTCATTTAAAACAATACAAAATATTAGAAGAATTTGAAAGTACTATTACATTATTTTTTAACCTATTATAATGGACTAAGAATGAAAATAAATTTTTATGTCACTCTAGTTTGTTGCAATTTAGGTAGAAAATTTTTATTTTGTATAAAAAACCGTTGTTTAATAATCATTTTCATAATCACTGGCAAATATGTATATTGACGATAGACACATGGTCAAAATGTGATGGTACAGTAAAGTCGCGTTTACTGTCTGCGATCGGGTACGCGATCTCTAATCTAGTCTACCCCCGTTCCCATTGTCATGGCGTTCTTCTTTGCAGTTCTCTTTATTTCGCTCGACATTTATTGATAAATAATATTAATGCTATTGACTCACTGGTATGATCATTTGTGACTTCTAAGCAATTTTGCAAATTATTACATCAAATTTTTCTTCGACTTTTCGATCTAAATTCAGACCATTTTCAACAAAAAAATCATAGTTTTTTGTACTTATTTCCGTAAATAATGGTAATTTTGAAAAATACTTCAAATAAAGGTTATAGGTCTCATAGGAATAAACATTTTATGTCGTATTGATTTTTGTCATAAAGACAGTAGTTTTTGAGAAAAACGATATTAAAGGTCCAAACTTCATATAACTTAGATTTTCGTCTGTGGCCCGGAAGGAGAAACTCAGTGACATTATGTCAAAAAATGAACTTTCTCATATTGACATGTACAAAGTTTGTATTACTTCCTAAATATCCACCTATCTCGAAAATAAAGAAATGAATAAATATAATAAAAATTGTGATCGTAACGAACATTTAGAAAGAAGCTTCATTTGGATGCACTGACTCTACTGTTTAATATTTTTCTCTGTTCTTCTTTTAAAATAAAAAGAATTCCTTTACGATAAGAATTTACACTGACAATTAAAAATTGATTTAAATAATTTATTAAGAAAATAATGTAAGTAAAGATACAGAAATTGTCAAAATTCCTCATCTTTAATAAGGAATATCTTTTGAGTTCCAACTTGCATCGCATGGATACAAATTGTACTATGTTGAGTACACTGTTCCCTATATACTTATGCACGATTTACTACCAACCTCGTCCATCCACGCAAGTTATTAATGGTCAAAGTGTATTCATCGCCGCGTCGAGCTCGAGTAAATCAGCCAATAAAGTAAGTAAAATGTTAATAAAAATAATTTAACATACGCTAAACATATAAAAATATTTATCATTAACGAGTGATTATTATCTCATATTTTTCATTAAACATTTCATCCCTATAACTTTTACGGTTCAAAAGTTATGCAAAAATGTCACTAAATTTATTGATTCGGACCGCTAAAAAAATTGTTATTATTATAAAATTTTGGAAAAAATAGTTCGTAAACTTATATTTAAACAATCTTATTTTTAATAAAAAAATTTCTATGAAAACTAATAATAAAAAATATTGTTTAACAAATGCAAAAAATATTCAATTACCTATTGTTAAAAATTACTATTTTTAAATATTTTTAGTGAAAATTTCATTGCTATATCTCTAATGGTACAAAAGTTGTAACAAAATGTCTAATTTTAATCGCACTTTGGGTCATAACAGCCTAAATAATAGGTTTACGTAAAAAATGTATATAACCTCTTTTTCAAAGCTTTTTATGAGCTTCATTTTTTATTTGAAACTTTTTTCTCTAAAATCAATATTCCCGAAAATATTTAGTAAGAACTGTCAAAACTGTGAAGGGGGCTGGGAGGTAATCAGGCTTTCGTCACCAAAAATCCTTTTAGGGACTTTCTTCTCTAATCAAGGATGAGTTTTGGCAAAAATTTCAGCAAAATCGGACGGTTGTCGTTTTCGGAAGTTCATCCCAAAATAAAGCCAAATTAGGCTTTCAAATCATCATCCGAGTCATCACATTTGATGCTTTTATTGTAAGACTATTTGCTGCAACGTGTGCACTGCACTCAGTTTTCACCACAAACGCTATCAGTGTAAGATGCATTGCAGATCAAGCATTCTGCGTCACCTTCTGATTCCGAGTGCAAAAAATCTTTCTTGAATGATCCTATGCTTAGTCAAGTAGATCCGTTCGACATTTTGATCATTGTATCCATAGGGCCACAGGTGCATAACGTTGATGCACCGGATAAAATAAAATACCTCAAATTATGGGGAATGAATCATATTTCCATAAACTAATCATGGAAAAATATCAAGCAGTACATAATAGCAGTACAAACATTGATAAATAGTTGAATCAAAAATATTCATTCACCGCCAATGCTTTTCGATTTTTTATTCTTACTGGTGTAACACTTCGGTCACAACAAATTACATGATGAGCTAGTAATTCTAACGTTTCAATATCGCGGAAAGCAGAATCATCTACTTTATAGTATCACAATTAGAATGGGTTATAGTCCATAGTCCAGTCGGCACACAGTGCGGCATGTAAATGGACATTCGAGACAAAAATCATAACTTCTAAACTAATCAATTTTTGACATAAGTACCTTAATAATTTTTTAAAGAGAATACAAAGATGCATCGATTAATGCACCAACAATATAAGGTTGCATTAGTAAAAAAATTTATTTTAATTTCTTTTTTAATGAAGAGCTTTTTATGATTAGTTGTTATTGCAATTTGTTGTCAACTGTATACTGTACAAGTTTTGTTCGAAATATTTTTTTATTATACGGTTAAATTTAATTATATCTACTATAATACATAATTAACAATGCAGAACACCGTATTTTTTACTAGTATTAAGTAATGGTTAGTACAAACTGCTAGATAAATCCAGAACTAAACTAAACGGCATATTACTCAGGAACCATAATACTTTTAATATAAATATAATATGTACATGTAAATAAAAAGTTTAATTATATAAAGATAAACTATTAAAAAATTTAATTATTTGCTATTCTTAATATAAATATAAATAATATATAGATATAAATAAAAAGTTTAAGTACATAAATGAAAACTATTCAAACTTTTGATAATTTCTGGGAATAAGTGTGTTCGGACATTCAAGCTTCAACCAAGTCGCGATTATAAATGCATTTCTCTAACCAAAATTAAATAACATCTAGTCTTGCAATTTATCGCAGAAAAAAAATTATGTAGCAATATACTACAACATCTTGTTGATACAGAACAGTCAAAATTATAGGATGTTTTGAACCGTTTTTTTGTAAATTACATTTTAAGGAAAAAATGCAATTCCTAAATTGCCAGTTAAAACTATGCATACCTCTGGTCAAATTCTCCACACCTAAGTTGTAACAAACAGTATAAAACAAAAACGAACCGAGAAGAGCAATTAGGGCACGAGTAATCTAACTTTTTAGTATTTATACTACAATAAACTCTTGGCTGTTGCTGATCCCTTATTGATTTTCTTGGATACTGCTTTTTACGTACACATTCCTCACTTACCGACTAATGATTTTGTTGGATAATTAGATTAGAATCGAACCATGATTACTTTGATTTTTGTCCATTGCATGCCGCACTGTGCGGCAGGTTGAAAAAAAGGCGTCTACCTGGAAAGTATTCCGAACTCAATGAAATTTTGACATGTCATTTAGGGGTACTCTCTTCGTCTTTAATGATATATTAAACATGTTTAAACAATCACAACATATTACTATTACACATCGCTGGATTCGGGAAAGTCTAGAGAATCTTTTGCTGTAAAGAACAATACAATATCTTATATAATAACATTACAATATTTGTTCAAAGTCGGAAAACATGTTTTTTTTTCAAACTCAAATTTCTCGAAAACTGTGCGTGTAGGAGAAAAATTAAGGCCAGATTCGGGATCAGTGCTAAAAACTGTATAAGATACACCCAATAGTTACATGGAAACATTTTTATTGTTGGACAGTATAATTTGCTCTGTCCTTCCGTATATTCGTCAGTTGCCACATAATTTCCTAATTTTGAACGCCTGCCTCTCGGTGCCTATTGGGCCGAAAAATACGTTTGAACAGTGAAATTTGAAGGAAATTTAATGCTCTTTCCAAAAATGAAAACAAAAAGTTTTTGAGTAATAAGCGAAAAACCAGAACAAGGTAATAAAAATCGTGGTTTTTACCCCCTCCCCAAGTTAGCACAGGGTCCTCGAGGTCGAAAACTCAGATACGACACCCCGGAGTACCCCTAAATGACGTGTCAAAATTTCATTGAGTTCGGAATACTTTCCAGGTAAAAGTACCTGGCTACTATTAGTCAACCTCATTAGTCAACAAGCCCTGGTCTCCCCTACAGTTTGCAACATCCATGAAAATCGGACACGAACTCGTGCAATCATCTAATAGAATTCTCTGGACAATCCGTGGATGGACACCCGAAGGGATCTCGTGGGTCTGGTATTGAGAAATAAAGCAAGACCACGCGTCGGTCGTGCCTCGTGCTGCCGAAGAAAAGCACTAATAATAGTAATGAGAGGAAGAAGGTTGGCGCAAGAAAAATGCAGCACCTGCCGCGTGCGCACCCGCATGCACGAGGCGACCGGGTGCCTTTGCTCTCTCTGTCTTCAGCGAAGAAGAGAGGAAGGGCCCGATGAGTCCAGATGAGAAGGAGAGCTTCGAGGAGAGATAGGTGAGGCCCCTTTTCGGTTCTTGAAATGGGTCCTGCTCGTCCAAGAAGGAAAGAAGAGGAGCAGGTGCGGTGGCCGCCTAGCAGCTGCCTCCCACCTGGGACTCGTCGTTCCTCTCGATTCAGCAACATCATTCCTGTTGTTGTTGTTCCTGTCGCTGTTACTGTTACTGTTACAGTGGCGTGGCCGGCTCACGTGCTTTGCGTTGTGCTCCGTTGTATGCAAGCACTCGGTACACGTTCGCACGAACCTTGTAATTCAGGCGCCACCTGGCTGATGTCGGTGGCCCGGCTCGTCCTTAACCCTCCTCACGCATGAAATTTCTTATGACAGCAAGATCGGGCTGATTGGATCGGAATTGATGTCGGTACCATGGACGCAAGTAACATGGCACCGCACACAATGTTGGCGATTCGAACTCTCAAGCCTGCAGGTTGATTTTTTAGTCTCCTTCAGTAGGGTGGCTCTTATTTTCAGCTTTTCCATTTCCTTTATGGCACCCCCAGGATTGTACAAAATAACACTGTCCAACAAATTTCAACTTTTTTTATGTTTTCATATAACTGATGGATGGATCTTATAGAGTTTTTTGCGCTGATTCCGAATCTGCCCTTAGTTTTTCTCCTACACGCACAGTTTTTGAAAAACATGACTTTGAAAGAAAAACCTATTTTTCGACTTTAAACAAATGTTGTGACGGTATGATAAAAGATATTGAATTGTTCTTTGCAGCAAAAGATTCTGTAGACTTTTCTGAATACGGTGATATCCATTAGTAATACGTTATGATTGTTTAAACATTAATAAATAATCATTAAAGACGGAGAGACACCACTTTTGCACCTGGTTTGGTTTACACCGCGTGGCGCGCCGACGAACGACCGCGCTGGTGGAAGAGCGCCACTGGCAGCAACTCGTGTCAGACGATGATATTTTGCTTTCTAGAAAGGTGAAAACGTCATTTGTTGCTAACTTGAAAGGATGGATCTTCTAGATAAAAAACTGCTCTATCGCGTGGTATATTTCGATTCTCTGCTGGACCCTTATTTTTTTAGATAATTTAAAAAATATCATCAGGTGCAAAAGTGGTGTCTCTCCGTCTTTAATGATTATTTATTAATGTTTAAACAATCATAACGTATTAATAATGGATATCACCGTATTTAGAAAAGTCTACAGAATCTTTTGCTGCAAAGAACAATTCAATATCTTTTATCATACCGTCACAACATTTGTTTAAAGTTGAAAAATAGGTTTTTCTTTCAAAGTCATGTTTTTCAAAAACTGTGCGTGTAGGAGAAAAACTAAGGGCAGATTCGGAATCAGCGCAAAAAACTCTATAAGATCCACCCATCAGTTATATGAAATCATTTTTGGTGTTGGACAGTGTAATTAACAAAAGAAAATAATCAATTTTCATCGATCGTAATTACTTTAAACTAGCTTTATCCCGTGGCTTCGCTCGCACAGGAAACTGTTTAATGCCCTCGAAAATGGATGTTGTTTCTCCATAAAACCTTTTAGCCCCCCAATCACCCCTATACAGTTTCAATTTTATGCCCTGTCGCCATCTTAGATTTCAAAATTGATGCCATTTTCATAATTAACGTCCCAAGAAACTTCAATAACGACACCCATACCGATTTTTAGGCTTACACCATTTTACTCCATTTGTCGAATGTAAGTTCGAATTGAATTTATAAGGAGTTGATTCTTGAAAAACCACCACGTATGTAACTGTTAAGACTATTTAGTTTATATTTATAATATATCTTTATATACTGCATTAAACGTTACCATATATTCCAAATATAGGGGCACCATTAGTTCAAGGATCGGCCGCCATCTTTGTTTTTATAAATAAATAATTAGGCGAAAAACGGTAGCAAACCCCAAGTGTGGGATATCGTTTTAAAGCGTAGGAAGAGCCCGACCGGAATATATAAAAATTTCGGAAGGTTGGTTATAATATAGTGCAATATATAACGAGTGGGGTGTCTAACGAAAAAGCACCTCAAAAGCAAGTGTTTTCCGACCCAGTAGCGATTTTTTATGACTTTGTTTTTAATTTGCTTTTTGTTATGATTTATTTCATTTTATGTAACATAGTCAAGCGAGACGCGAATTAAGATTATTACCATAAGCAATTAATAGAGAGTTGGTTATTCTTTACATATATAGATTACAGTGAGAAATGAAGAAATAGGGGTTAAATTTTTTTTTCAAATGCCAAAATAGGTGTTTGATTAATTTTATCGAACAGCATTAAGACCAAGTATCAAGGACATTCGACCACAAATAAAATATTTTTCATACGAACGTTGCAACCCCTTTTCACCCCCTTAGAGGTTGAATTTATAAATATCCTTTCTTATTTCTTGTATAGATCAGAAAAAAAACTTGTGAGCTTTTTTCAGCTTTCTAGGGTTTAGCCTGGGCGTTGATGAGTGAGTGAGTCAGGACTTCATTTTTATACAGGGTGAGTCCGAAGAAACAGAACACCTAAATATCTCCGTTATTTTTCGTTGTACAAAAAAACTTCTTAGGACAAAGTTACACTGTTTGAAGGACCACATGTAACGGTGTAAGGGAAAAAATTTTCAAGGTCTTCTTTATGAGATTTCAAGATCATCGATGTTTTTTTCAATTGAATGATGTATCTTCGTTAACGTAATGTTGTACCTGATAAAATAACGAATTCATCAATGTAACACGATATAACCTACAAATAACCTTCAACCTAGAAAAATGGAATAAATAAAATTCAACGTTTAAGATTAATTTGCAATTTTCACAAGTTAAAAATAGAAACATTTTCCCGTTATCTGATCGAGCTGAAACTTGTTAAAGATTTTTCTAATTATTTGAAACAATACGGGTAACTGCACCAGTGAATAAACGGGCACCAGTAAATGAACGCTTTTGTATATTTCAACAAATTCTAACCCGCACGGCATACTAGCGATAAAATTGTGATTAAAGAGTTAAATAAATAGGAGAATATTGTTTAGTAATTTTGTTCATTGATTGGACTAGCATTATTCAATTACTAGAATGTAGTGTTCATTGACTGGTATTTTTCATATTTTTGATTTAACGTTTAATGAAGAAAAATAATAATAATTTCATTTTATTTGTGTTCATTCATTTTTGACAAATGAAGTATAGGGAGCCATTTGGCATATATGACATTCCTTTAATTCACACATTGTTTTTTACATAAAATATCTTCTTGAACAATTTCTTAAATGTTCATTCACTGGTGCAGTTACCCTAAATTCTGAAGAAAATCAGTCTAATTGCGAGGAAAACTTTGCAATAAGTGCTGTTAATAATGTAAATAATGCTGTCAACGTAACATACAAGTAAAACCGCAGGAGAAAAATCGTGCGAATATGTGGAAAAAAACAACCATAACTAGTTGAACGAGAGCCAAAGCAGCGTGACGGTTTCGTCGTATTTTTCTTAACAAAGTTGCTGCGGCTAAAAACGAAATAAAAATGGCAATCAATGGGACTAGTCTGCGAGCGGTGAACTTCTGTCTGGTTGCTTTCCAGCATTTCCGCGGATGGTTCAGTTCCGCAAATTTTCCGCATTCGATTTGTCGAACGTGCTCAAACCGCGAGCCAATAGATGTACGGCGTCGGCCTCTCTGTTGACGCGTTCGCCATTTCCCTTCTTCCGTACACGTCCCGTTCGAAAAACAGCGGTTTTCTAATTTGCGGAGAAACTCCGCCGCAGTTTCGCGGCCGGAATTTCGATCACTTTCATGAACGCGTTTTAATGGCCACACGCGCGTCGCACCGCCGCGATTCCAATCTGGAATTCGATTTCTTTCTGGCGGAAATGCCGGCAACGATTCACGGATTTCCGCGCGAAAACTCGGCTCCGTCGACGTCGGCGACATCGAGCGCCTAATTGGCGAGCTGCACGTCATTAGTGACGAATTAACGCAACGAAATTATTCGTTAATGAGCGATCGAGATTCGTTCGTCGCCCTCCGAACTTCGGGCTTTTTTTCACGGGCTGCGAAACAGCAGCATCACCAATCGTAATTCTCGTATTCTTTGTTGCGCTTGCAGTCAGAATGACGATAATGCTCGAGCACCTGTTTGTTCGATGAACAATTATCACGTTCATCACAATTATCACGTGGTCCTTAGCTATACCTGGTGAAATTATTTTTTGCGAGATTTTTTCGCGACCCCTCCCGAAAATTGTGCCTTGGGGTAAGAAAATAATGTCTGCAAAGTTTGAAGTTGATCGGATAAGGGAAAACCGTGCCTCATCGACGTTAAAATTGCGAAAAACATGAAATTTCGTAGGAATGGGAATATTTGATCAAAAGACTTTTGATTATGACTAAACATTCTTCTTGTGTCAAAATATTGATTATAATAGTACCAAAATGTAATATTTTCAATATAACAATTAACTAATTATCATATTTTTGTAAATGTATATGTCAAATTTTACGTATTTTATTGAAAATACCAATTCTTTTAGTTTTATTCTTATACTAATTTAAAAAGTAGAGAAATTAAGATTGGACATAAATATGTTATAATTAATCAGAGCATAATATTTTTATCCGGATGTGGTGAATATTACACCGTATATGTAAAGGCGAAGATAAGAAACTAATTAATGTAAATAATTAATTCGTACAAAGTGTAAAATATTGTATAAAACTTGTATAAAATATTTAACTTCAATTTTCAGTTTACGCTTTACATTTAGCGCGCTCTTACCTCTATTTCAAAACTTCGCGCTCCATGAGGCACGACTTCCCGATGTCCGGTTGCTCTAAAACTATGGATACATCATTTTTTCATGAAAAGGAACAATATTGGAGGGGGGCCCGCCGAAAATTTCATGGTCGTAAAATAAGGACCACCCTAGTGCACTGTGGTCCAGAAGCCCGGTTTTTGTGGCCAAAATTCAAAATGTTTTCATAATTTTCTGAAAGTTGGTAATTAGGAGTTTTTGGAGTCGCTGATAACGAATCTGACATTAAAAATTAAAATTTTTTTACGGCAGGGTTATTATTAACAATATCATTGAGATACTTAATGCCATTTTTTTTGAATTAGTATAATCTATAGAAAAAAAAGAAAAAATACCTCGGACGCCTTTATAAAAATTAATACAGAGTTAAAAGTTGCAAGAGGGAGGTAAACTTTGCATATTCTTTTTAACAAATGTTTAAATTTTCGTACAAGATGAGTCCGAAGTTTAGCACTTTTAAACATTTTTTTAAAAGCCTTCTTAAAGCTTAAATTGTTACTAACTTGGAATATTTGTTTAAGTGGTTATTGTATAAGTGGTATTTAAAACGTTTAATAGAATATTCAATTTTATGATTTTGGATATTTTGGATTTAGGAGTTTTGAAGAGTCATCAGTTTATAGCAAAAAAAAATTTTTCTATTAACCTTGAAAAATTGAATTTTGGCCACAAAAATCTGGCTTCTGGACCACTATGCAGTGGTCCAAATCGGGAAACTTATTGACATTTTATTATAGCTTTTGAACCATAAAAGATATCGGGATGAAATTTGCACTAAAATTCATTTAAAAGATAGTCAATTTAAACTATAGATAAATTAATATTTTTTCATTTGCTAAACAATAATTTTGAATTCATTTTCATCGATAATATTCACGAAAAAAAATTGTTTAAATACAATCTTTCAAACCATTTTTTCTGTGTAAGAGTGTAGTTTATATTTATGTTTCACACATGCAATGTTTTATGAAATTGGTATAATGTAAACTTGAGGAATCTTTTTGTAATCAACGCATACGAAAAGTACCAAGAAGGTAAAAAGGCCTCATACTGTGTCAAAAGATATTTCGTATAATAATCTATAATATTTATAATATTCTATATAATATATAATAATTTAGTAATGTTTTTGTAGAACTTTGGTGATAAAAATGTGATAACAATAATGGTTCTATAATATAACGATAATGGCATACAACGAATAACATTAAATATAAAAAAAACAATATTTGTTTATAATTTGCCAGTCTTCATTCTCAATTGGTTTTGTCTAGCATTATTTTTTTAGTCCATTTCAAATTCTGTCTTTTCTGTTATTTACTTATTAATACTTCAGCTTCTGGTTCTTGTGAGTTACACTATTTCAACTTTACCCCATGCTGGCGATAATGTAACTCATGAGTTATCGTCAGCATGGGGTAAAGTTGAAAAAGTGTAACTTACAATAATGTGTTCTGAAAAGTTTTTATTTTTGTCTCTTGACAATGATCCACATTGGGATCGAAACGTTGAGAAATTTAAATAATTAATTTACACATTTGTTTCCAAAAATGATCGAACCTGGCGCCGATATCATAATTATACTTTGTATTTCAATTTTCGATCGATAAGAATTTTACCTTTATTGTGCATGTAGGAGAAGAATTAAGGACAGATTCGGAATCAGCGCAAAAAGCCCTATAAGATCCATCCAACAGTTATATGGAAATATTTTTGATGTTGGAGAGTGTAACTTGCCCTAGTAGCACACAAATATTGGGTAAATGTTTTTTTCAAATGTTGGAAAAATATTTTTTAAGCCACACATTTTCATATGAGAAAAATATTACATCTGAATATTGTATACATATCCAAGAAATGTAAATTGAATGTTTAGAAAATATAAGCTAAATATTCAGAGAATATAAATTACATGTTTAAAAAATATAAAGTAAATGTTTAAAAAACGTGAAACCCATATTTAAATAACGTTCAATTATATCTTCAAATTTAAGAAGTTATAAAAAAAATTAGAAACTATATATAAAAACACTACTTTCTGTGCACTGCTTGAGGGAATATTTATCTTCGTCTTTGGAAGGGGCTTATTAAAAATACAAAAGTTTTTATAGTAAAAAATTATTAGGGTACCATAGCAAAAAATTATTACATTATCTTGTTCTCAAGATATTTTTTGATATTTTTGAAAATATCTGGTGTACTAATAATTTTGTCGCACATAATAAGAACATTACTTAATTAATGTTTTTGTAATATAAATGTATGTGGATTAAGTGACAAACACGAATTTCGAAATATTATTCCATGATAAACATAAAATATTTCCTTCAAATTAAAAAAAAAATCTATTTCTGATGTTATATAAAGATTAATTTTATGAGAAAAAATATATTTTTCATGGTACGAAATAGAAATATTATCTGTATATTAGGAAAAAATATTCTATTTTTAATATTAAATAAAGATTCGTTTTATAATGAGAAAAAAATATTTTTCTCGTAACATGAAATAGATATTCTCTGCATATTTAAAAAATAATATTTGTTACTTAATATTAAACAAATATTATATGAATAATTAAATATTTAAAAAAGATTGAATCTCTTTTTAATATTATATGGATGCGTATACAATATTTTGTGCTACTAGGGTGCAGTCTGCTAGCTACCCGTGACAGGAGCATCAACGCAAACCGCACGTTTCTCGATATATTTAAATATTTGTCGAGATTTTAGGTTGCCGCTCGCTCACGCTTTCCCCATCCCGTGGCTCGCGAGGGGATGGAGAATGTTTTTCAGATCCGAACGGATTTCAGACGCTACAAGCACCGGTTGGTTTCTCGGCGGAACATTGTCGCCCATTTCGGCAGACAATGAGACTGTTTCAACCCGTCGGATCGTTACAATGCATTTTCATCTTCGCGCGATACATTTTTCATCGGCGTTATCGCCTCGAAAATCCTGTCCCATTGTGAGCAGTTCCTCGCTAGGCAGGAACGTCTGGCATCCCCTCCCGAGAAACCTACCGAACCACTGGTTTTGCAGTTTCCTCCTCCGTTACCCGTCGTCCATAAAACTGATGAAATCTCGGAACACGACACTCTTCCGTATTGCGTCGCTGGAACGACACACGTGCATCGAAAGATGACGATTAATCCCAACGTGCAGTGAACCAGTCGGGTTCTATTTCCCCCCACTCTTTCTTCCTCTTTTTCTCTGTTTCTTTCAACCCCCATCACTTCCGATGCCACAACACGACACGTGGATGGTTTTATATTCGTCTATTATTGTGTTCCATTAACTTGTTTTATAGCCTAGCTTGTATTAAGTGTGCAAATTGATTCCCTAAATTCACTAAACTAATTCTTCTAGCCACACAGAGAAGTTGAAGTTATTTGGTCCATTCATAAAAATGTTATTCTGATTTGAAGTTCATGAAAAAGTGATGCTCCATACAGTACATGTGCAAAACACTATTTTCAATGTTATTAATATTAAAACTGCGGAAAAGTAAGATTGACACACCAGCGTTAATCTGTTTTCCTCATTTTATTTTGGGGTAGCTCCCCTGCCTTACAATTTTTGATTAATTAAAATCATTGATCAAATAACTTTCGATTCTATGTCGTATCAAGTCGTTTGGCCCATTTACAAAAATGTTATTCTGGTTTAAAGTGTATGAAAAAGTGATGCTCCATACAGTATATGTGCAAAACACTATTGTCAACGTTAAAAATATTAAAACTGCGGAAAAGTAAAGATTGACACACCAGCGTTAATCTGTTTTTTTTTTCATTTTATTTTGTGGTAGCTCCAATGACTTACAATTTTGGATTAATTAAAATCATTGATCAAAGAACTTTCGATTCTATGTCGTATCAAGTCGTTTGGTCCATTCATAAAAATGTTATTCTGATTTAAAGTGTATGAAAAACTGATGCTCCATACAGTACATGTGCAAACCACTATTTTCAACATTAAAAATAATAAAATTGCGGAAGAGTAAAGATTGACACAAGAGCGTTAAGGATGTTCTGGAGGTACAATGGGAGACAAAAGTACAAGAAATTCGAAATCCATCAATATATTGGCAATGAAAGCCATTCACCAGTATGTTTTGCATTAAAAAAATAGAATAATTTAAGAAGCTTTCGTTTAATTAGTGAATTTCATGTTATATTTATTTTTTAATCAAATAGTCTTCATATTATGGTTTATGGTTTATTCTTCTCTTTATATAATGTACATAAAGATGGCGTTGAAGAGCCTGAGCTTTATTTGCCCAATACAAGCCCGTCCTTATATTCTAGTGTTTACCTAGTTTCTTATATATTATTGTATTATATTCATTTCGCCTTTATAAAAAATTGTAAAAGAATTTTGTGAATAATTGTACCCTCCGAATAGTAGCTATATTCAGTGGTCTACAGTATTGTCGCGCTTTCATGCCAGTTAGATGACAACACGATTTTGAAGTTTTGTAACAGTTTATAATTTTTTGCTCTGTAACTGTTTAGTGAATCCTAATAAATTTTCAACATAATTAAATACATAATATTTACTATATATAAAAAAAACTGGAGTTTCTAGTTGCGTTTTTTTCAAGGTTTAAATAGGGTGTGAAGTGGAATTATATGAATTTTCCATAAGAAGACGAGTTAAAATGTGCAAACTTCAAGTTGCTATAAATATTAAACGATGTAGTGAATCTAACTCAACTTTGGTAATTGCATTAATTTAGTAAGAGTTATATCTTGTCAAATTTTCAAAAATTTTGTTGCGTTTTTATATAGCTCCAGAACATCCTTAATGTGTTTTTCTCATTTTATTTTGTGGTAGCTCCCCCGTCATATAATTTTTGATTAATTAAAATCATTGATCAAAGAACTTTCGAGGCTATGTCGTATCAAATCGTCCATTCACAAAAATGTTATTCTGATTTAAAGTGTATGAAAAAGTGATGCTCCATACAGTACATGCGCAAACCACTATTGTCAACGTTAAAAATATTAAAACTGCGGAAAAGTAAAGATTGACACAGCAGCGTTAATCTGTTTTTTTTTTATTGTATTTTGTGGTAGCTCCCATGACTTACAATTTTTGATTAATTAAAATCATTGATCAAAGAACTTTCGAGGCTATGTCGTATCAAGTCGTTTGGCCCATTCACAAAAATGTTATTCTGGTTTAAAGTGTATGAAAAAGTGATGCTCCATACAGTACATGCGCAAACCACCAGCGTTAATCCGTTTTCCTCATTTTATTTCGTGGTAGCTCCCCTGTCATACAATTTTTGATTAATAAAATCACTGATCAAAGAACTTTCGATTCTATGTCGTATCAAGTCTTTTGGCCCATTCACAAAAATGTTATTCTTATTTAAAGTGTATGAAAAAGTGATGCACCGTACAGTACATGTGCAAAACACCAGCGTTAATCCGTTTTCCTCATTTTATTCGTGGTAGCTCCCCTGTCATACAATTTTTGATTAATAAAATCATTGATCAAAGAACTTTCGATTCTATGTCGTATCAAGTCGTTTGGCCCATTCACAAGAATGTTATTCTTATTTAAAGTGTATGAAAATGTGATGCTCCGTATAGTACACGTGCAAAACACCAGCGTTAATCCGTTTTTCTCATTTTATTTCGTGGTAGTTCCCCTGTCATACAAGTCTTGATTAATTAAAATCATTGACCGAAGAACTTTCGAGGCTATGTGGTATCAAAGCGCGCACAAGCGGCTGCAGAAACGAGAAAAATTCTAGATACGTTGCCCGGGATACGCGTCGGGGAACTGCGTTCGCGTGAACGGGCCGATACGCAAATATACGGAGAGTGAGCGGATCCGCGCACAAACACACGGAGGTACCTGCACGAAATATCGTTGCAGTTGCAGCAGCGCCGACGATGCGACGTCGACGTGCACACGCATAACGACACTTGATCTCGTGCACAGGTGAACGTTAACCGGTGCCGTTCGTCATACACCGTCATAATTGCACGCAGTCGCGACTCGCGCACAGCTA
Organism: Lasioglossum villosulum; assembly: GCA_963971365.1. Classification (NCBI taxonomy): domain Eukaryota; kingdom Metazoa; phylum Arthropoda; class Insecta; order Hymenoptera; family Halictidae; genus Lasioglossum; species Lasioglossum villosulum. The sequence goes on along the minus strand of OZ020504.1, from coordinate 9,664,617 downwards.
GACATCGTCAAACCGCTTGTCCCCGCGTAAACAGACGTGCACGAGCCCGGCTTGTAAACATGAATATTTATTTTCCGCGGCGTCGCTAACTATTATTCATTACCTGTTCGCATTTACATGAAGATCGTATAAGGTATACGCCGCCGGGACACGCGGTCTGCCAGCAACGAATCGGATGCGGACGGGACGAACGGACTCCTCGTCGACCTTCTGTTCGCGTGTCCTCCGATCACGGTGTCCTCGCCGTTCACCGGCACGAGGAAGCCCTTCGCGCCGTTACGAGCATTGAAAGTACATTAAGGACCTTTATATCCGCGTCCACCTATGCATATTTAGTCCTGGTCACCTCCGTGTACGATACGAATAACCCGGACGTAACTGGCTCGTGCTCGGCGATCGCGTTAACTCTAGATCAGTGATTCCCAACGTGGTCTATATCGATCACTAAGGGGTTGATTCCGAACCGCAAGGGGTCCATGTCAGCGAAAACAAAAATTAGGGGTCCCACATATTCATTCGTATTCTCTAACCATCTTGATTATTTATATTCTTCTTCTTCACTTAGACTCCCTAAACCTCTTTCTCAACGTATCAAGCTATATGCAAAATTAAAACGTTTTCGGCGCATTGGTTCGATCAAAAATTACTATTTACACAATTTGAAAAATAGGCACAATAATTTGTCTCGACGTTTCGATCTCAATTTAGATCATTATCAAGAGAATACAAAAAATAATATTGTGTCTGTAATGGAAATTAACAAAAATATTAATCATTGCATTTAAGCCAGAACAAAAAATTAATGCAATGTTATCCTATTTTTTATTTTTTTTATTTTTTGTTCTGATTTTTTGTTCTGAATTAAATGCAATGATTAATATTTTTGTTAATTTCCATTACAGACACAATATATATTTTGTTAGTATTCTCTTGATAATGATCTAAATTGAGATCGAAACGTCGAGACAAATTATTGTGCCTATTTTGCAAATTGTGTAAATAGTAATTTTTGATCGAACCAATGCGCCGAAAACGTTTTAATTTTGCTTCAAGCTTCATACGATCGCTATACTTTAACGGCTATCAAGCTATATGTTAGGGATTCTATTAAATCTTTTCCAAATTTATTCCGTACATTAAATATTTAAGTTTCTCAACGTTTCGATCCCAATGTGGATCATTATCAAGAGACAAAATTTTTGCGTCTGAAAAAGAAATTAGTAATATAAATTTTCGAAATTAAATATACTGTTTTCATATAACACAGCCATGTAATTTACCAAAATTGGTAAACCAGAAAAAGAAAAAGAAAAAATTGAATACATACTTGCTGTGAAAAGTGGGACGAATACTTTTTAAGACACATAATTGTGAGTTACACTATTTAAACCTTAACCCATGCTGGCGATAATGTAACTGAAGCAACAAACGTGCTAACCCAACGCAACGCAAGGTCTATGTTGTGTATGTGAAAGATTGAAAATGATTGGTCGGTCGATATCGATCATGTATATTTAACAGTATATTTAATTTCGAAAATTTATATTACCAATTTCTTTTTCAGACGCAAAAATTTTGTCTCTTGATAATGATCCACATTGGGATCGAAACGTTGAGAAACTTAAATATTTAAATTGCATATTTGTTGCTCCTCTTAAAATGGTCGAACCTGGCGCCGATATCATTAACATATTTTATATTTCAATTTTCGATCGATAAGAATTATTTCCTTTATTCCGTACTGTTCTTCTGACTGATCCTCCTTGGACTCTCCTCCCCCCAAAAATAGATTCTACCTTACGTGAATTTCCAAAGGATCGAACTAATCTTATTACATTTCAAAATTTATTTCACGAGGTAACACTAAAATACCCTCTTCACACTCATATTTTCACTGATGGCTTCAAATCTACAGAGGGATGTGGATGCTCTATTATTTTCCCTAATTATCAGAAACTTTTCAAACTTAATGATTTTTGTTCAATTTTCTTTTGCGAAGCTTATGCTATTTTACAAGCTGTTCAAACCATTATCTCTTCTCAAGAAGATAAATTTATTATTTTCACTGATTCAGCCAGTATCTTAAGTTGTTTGTCTTTGCCGGAAAATCAAGATCTCATAATTACTCATATATATAACGCTCTAACCAAAGCAAAAAAAAATTATAAAGAAATAATCTTTTCATGGATACCTTCCCATGTAGGGATATCGGGAAATGAGATTGCGGATTTTGCGGCAAAGGAAGCTTGTAAAGGAATTCTTGATAATTATTATTTATTTATTTATTTTGGGTTTATTTTAATGTGGTCGCATTAACAGCTAGGTCATTAGCGACCACATGTTTTACATTCTAATATAGTATAATATAATAATCTAAGCAAATTCTTGATAATTGTTTATCTTCCCACAGAGATTTAATTAATCTAATAAAAAAGACATCAGAGCTGAATGGAGTGTAAGATGGACTATTTCCCCTCCCTCTAAACTATTTTTGGTAAGGCAAGACACCTGTAATAACGATTGCCTCTTAATTTATAACAGAAGAGATCAGGTAGTTGTCACCCGACTCCGCACAGGTCACACTAACCTAACTCATATCCATAAAATATTGAAAAATCCCCATCCTGTATGCTCTAGATGCAATGTTATACTTTCTGTTGAACACATTATCCTTCACTGCCCACATTTTTCCTTCCATAGACGTAGATTGGATATTGGTAATAATTTAAATGAATGTTTAAACATTCATAAGAACATCATCCAAACCTTATTATTCTTAAAAGCTATAAATACATACAACTCCTTGTAAACTAATATATGTACAGCGTATCTATAATGAACATTATACCAAATTGTCAATCTTTACTGGTCCTAAATACAATTACGAACTTCTGTAACTAAATATTGTAACTATTGTGGTCGCTAATGACTCAGATGTTGATGCGACCTTTATAAATAAATAATTAAAAAAAAAAATTAGGGGTGGATGAAATGTAAATGAGGATCCACGAGTGTTCCATAGCAAAAGAGACATATATGTACCTACAATTTATCCTGCATTATAGACTATCGCGAGAAAGTTTTTGATAGCTTTCTCATCTTTATACCTCGTGGAAAAGGGGTTTCAGCGCGGTTACCAATCTTCTTACAAAAAAAGAAACAGATTAGAAATCATCGATCGAGGAGATTTAACCCTTTGCACTCTGAGCTACTTTGACTAAAAAATTAAACATTTTTTCCTACCTGGAGTATTTCAGAAATATACAAGCACCTACAACAATATAAAATAATATACATGAATATTAAGGAACACACAAGAATATACAAGGATATTCAAGAACGTACAACAATATACAAGAATATATAAGAATGTACAATTATATACAACAATATATAAGAATATACAAGAATATACAAGCACCTACAACAATATAAAATAATATACATGAATATTAAGGAACATACAAGAATATACAAGAATATTCAAGAACGTACAACAATATACAAGAATGTACAAGAATATGCGAGGATACACAAGAAAATACAAGAATGTACAAACAACTCCAAGAATACAAAAGAATATACAAGAATATACAAGAATATACAACAATATATAAGAATATACAAGAATATACAGTCACCTACAACAATATAAAATAATATACATGAATATTAAGGAACATACAAGAATATACAAGAATATTCAAGAACGTACAACAATATACAAGAATGTACAAGAATATGCGAGGATATACAAGAAAATACAAGAATATACAAGAATATACAAGCAACTCCAAGAACACAAAAGAATATACAAGAATATACAAGAATATACAAGAATATACAACAATATATAAGAATATACAAGAATATACAGTCACCTACAACAATATAAAATAATATACATGAATATTAAGGAACATACAAGAATATACAAGAATATTCAAGAACGTACAACAATATACAAGAATATACAAGAATATGCGAGGATATACAAGAAAATACAAGAATATACAAGAATGTACAAGCAACTCCAAGAATACAAAAGAATATACAAGAATATACAAGAATATACAAGAATATACAACAATATATAAGAATATACAAGAATATACAAGAATATACAACAATATATAAGAATATACAAGAATATACAGTCACCTACAACAATATAAAATAATATACATGAATATTAAGGAACATACAAGAATATACAAGGATATTCAAGAACGTACAACAATATACAAGAATGTACAAGAATATGCGAGGATATACAAGAAAATACAAGAATATACAAGAATGTACAAGTAACTCCAAGAACACAAAAGAATATACAAGAATATACAAGAATATATAAGAATATACAAGAATATACAACAATAACCCTATCCTAACCCTATCTTAACCCTATCCTAAAAACACTTGAATTTTGCTCTTCGTTGTAAATCACGAGACGAAAGAATAGTTGTTTCGATATCGTTCTCCAAGGTTCGAGCAGGCTGACGACTGATTCACCTTCCGTTATGTCCTCGGGTTCCGTTCCACGAACCCTCGTGTCGCAGTATTCGCCTCTCTGATAACAAACGGCTAATGATAATGTAATAATTATTATCTCTGAAAGCCGCGTTGGCAGGTAGAAAGATGAGAAGCGTCGGGTCTCAGTTTCTAGAAAAGTAGGCGCGCGTTTTCTGTGCGGCGCGGCGTGAAACCAAGCCTAAGATTGTATTAATTATTTCGCGAGGCCACGCGGATTCAGGATACACGAGCTTCGATTTATAGGAAACCAAGTAAGAGTGTTTCTATGTTTAGAATCTAATTAATGGGGCTCGGGTGTTGCGCCGCGCGAGGTAATTGCTCGATAGGAATATGTATATTCCATTTGTGTTCGCATCTCGGCCTGCCTCCCTGCCTGTATTTCCCTGATTTAAATCAACTTCCTCAATGCCAAGTTCGTAGGTTTTTCTTCATTCCGTAATCTTGCGGTTCTAGGGTGAGACGGCCGCACAGTGGTCCAAATCGAGAAATTCAGTGACGTTTGGTCCAAAAACGAACTCTCTCGTATCGATAATTAAAGTTTTAAACGTTATCGGCGCCAGGTTCGATCATTTTTAGAACAAAAACAACAAATGTGCAATTAATGCATGTTTCTAACGTTTCGAGCCCGATGTGGATCTTTCTCAAAGAATCATTATTGCGAATCATTATTTCTAATATCGATATCTAATTAATGAACATTACTTCTCACAAGGAGAACCCCCGCTCTGTCCCTCACGGATTTAGTTCAGACTTTACGGAGTTATATAAATCAATTATATGTTCTCGGCGCACAGTTTCGATCAAAAATAAAGCAAAAACAAAGCAGATTAGCAATATTTAAATGTTTATAAATTAATATAAATTTATAAATTAAATATAAAATTAGCAATATTTACAGAGTTATAGATCTTGTTCCCCTGATTACGAAAATACCCCATTATAGGCGCAGACGGTCAATAGTTTTCGAAATATTTGCAATTAAAGTTTCATAATCGTAAAAGTAAAGATTAGTTCAGATTTTTACTATAAGCAGTGGCGTAGCGTAACAGCAGCGAGTTGAATTGTTACACCATAGGCCCGTGTTCGAATCCCTTCGTGGTAAATTATTTTTTATTGTTTGTTTCATGGAAAATGCATTTTTAATGTTAAATAAATTTTAAGTATTGAGCGCCTGCGTCTATAATGGGGTATTTTCGTAATCAGGGGCACGAGACCTATAACTCTGTAAAGTCTGAACTAAATCCGTGAGGGACAGAGCGGGGGTTCTCCTTGTCAGATGTCCATAGACCTTGGAAATGTAGAAATTAGTACAATTTAATAAATATTACAGTTGTTATAAATATTGAAAGTTGGAGATTTTAAGAATTTAAGATTCTCGCGCTTTTTTTTAAATTGAAAAGCAGACTTTTGTAATAAGAAATCTTATCTTACATTACACTGTCCAACAAATTTCATCTTTCTTTTGTTTCGATTCTCACTATGCAATTTTCATACAGTTTTTGGCGCTGATTCCGAATCTGGCCTTAATTTTTCTCCTACAAGTCCAGTTTTTGAGAAATTTGAGTTTGAAAAAAAATGTTTTTCGACTTTGAACAAATATTTTTATGATATTATATAAGATATTTTATTGTTCTTTGCAGCAAAAGATTGTCTAGAAAGCAAAATATCATCGCGGAACACGAGTCGTCACCAGTGGTGCTCTGCCACTAGGTGGTCGTTCGACGGGATACGGCGCACAGTGGGACCTTTTGCCCGAATCGTGGACAAAATCAAAGAATTTTCGATAGAAATGAGACAGAGGGCTGAAATTTTTTTTACATACAGCTGAAACTTTACAGAATATGGGAAAAATGGGGAGATTATGGTACGAATGTTTTCTAACCTTGAAAAAATAAAAGTATAACTGTTTAACAATAATTCGACATTTTGGAAAATTTTGAAACCAGATTTGAATGCAGCGTGAAAAAATCTACGCGAAATGATGTAGAGCATGTTCCAAAAAAATTTTTGCCGCGCGTGGTATTTTAAAAACCACAATTTTCTCGAAATTGCGCAACTTTGACGAATTTTTTCGAGGTTAAAAAACATTCGTACCATAATCTCCCTATTTTTCCCATATTCTGTGAAGTTTCAACTGTATTTAAAAAAAATGTCAGTCCTCTATCTCATTTCTATCGAAAGTTCTTTGATTCTGTCCACGATTTAGCCAAAAGGTCCCACTGTGCGGCGCGGCGAACGCTCGTTCTGGTGCGATGATATTTTGCTTTCTGGTTCGGTAAAAACGTCTAAACGTTCTAAACCTAACAGGGTAATTTCTCAAGATAAAAGTCTGATCTATCGCGTGGTGTAGTTCAATTTTCCGCTGGACCCTTATTTTTTCAGATAAGTTATAAAATATCATCAAAATCGGTGCAAAAGGGGTGCATCTTCGTCTTTAATGCTTGTTTAAACATGTTTACACAATCATAATGTATTACTATTGCACATCACTGGATTCAGGAAAGTCTATAATAACTTCTTATAATAACTTATAATAACATCACAATCTTTGTTCAAAGTCGTAAAATATGTATTTTTTCAAACTCACATTTTCTCAAAAACTGTGCGTCTAGGAGAAAAATTAAAACCAGATTCGAAATCAGCACGGAAAACTGTATGAAAATTGCATAGTGAGAATCGAAACATAAAAAAAAGTTGAAATTTGTTGGACAGTGTAATGTAAGATAAGATTTCTTATTACAAAAGTCTGCTTTTCAATTAAAAAAAAAGCGCGAGAATCTTAAATTCTTAAAATCTCCAACTTTCAATATTTATAACAACTGTAATATTTATTAAATTGTACTAATTTCTACATTTCCGAGGTCTATGGACATCTGACAAGGAGAACCCCCGCTCTGTCCCTCACGCATTTAGTTCAGACTTTACAGAGTTATAGGTCTCGTTCCCCTGATTAGGAAAATACCCCATTATAGGCGCAGGCGCCCAATAGTTATCGAGATATTTGCAATTAAAATTTCATAACCGTACAAACTACAGGAAGCATGATGGCAAGCCACATTAACCGCTCTACTATTCATTGCATTTATTTTATTTTGTATTTGTCTTTATATTTATATTTGTTGTTTGTTATGTATTATTATTTTAATATTATTATTGTTTTATAATTCTTATCTTCTGTGTATGTAGTAATAGATCTAGCGTTTCTTCTATAAAATAATAAGTGTCATTTTCAATTAGTCCTTTAGGGAATAAAGATATTTTATTTAAAATTTATTTAACATTAAAACTGCATTTTCCATGAAACAAACAATAATTTACCACGAAGGGATTCGAACACGGGCCTAAGGTGTAACAATTCAACTCGCTGGTGTTACGCTACGCCACTGCTTAGTAAAAATCTGAACTAATCTTTACTTTTACGATTATGAAACTTTAATTGCAAATATCTCGAAAACTATTGACCGTCTGCGCCTATAATGGGGTATTTTCGTAATCAGGGGAACAAGACCTATAACTCTGTAAATATTGCTAATTTTATATTTAATTTATAAATTTATATTAATTTATAAACATTTAAATATTGCTAATCTGCTTTGTTTTTGCTTTATTTTTGATCGAAACTATGCGCCGAGAACATACAATTGATTTATATAACTCCGTAATGTCTGAACTAAATCCGTGAGGGACAGAGCGGGGGTTCTCCTTGTGAGAAGTAATGTTCATTAATTAGATATCGATATTAGAAATAATGATTCGCAATAATGATTCTTTGAGAAAGATCCACATCGGTCTCGGAACGTTAGAAACATGTATTAATTGCACATTTGTTGTTTTTGTTCTAAAAATGATCGAACCTGGCGCCGATAACGTTTAAAACTTTAATTATCGATACGTTATATGGAAACATTTTTGTTATTGGGCAGTATAATTTGCTTTGTCTTTTTCTCTATTCATCAGTTGCCACTTAATTTCCTAATTTTTAACGCCTGTTCCTCGGTGCCTGTTGGGTCAAAAAATACGTTCGATCAGTGAAATTTAAAGGAAATTTAATGCTCTTTCCAAAAATGAAAACAAAAAGTTTTCCACACCCATAGTTTTTGAGTAATAAGCGAAAAACCAAAGCAAGGCAATAAAAATCGTGGTTTTTACCCCCTCCCCAAGTTAGCACAGGGTCCTCGAGGTCGAAAACTCACATTCGACACCCCAGAGTACCCCTAAACGACGTGTCAAAATTTCATTGATACTATCAGTGGTGGGGAGAGACTTTCGACAGTTACGGTAGAGACTGCGACAATTACGGAGATAATACTGTGCCAAACAAGCCATTTCTGCTCGTCTACAAAAGCTTGGTAACATTCACGAAGTGGATCGTACATCTAATACCTGTATACGTATCTGAGCGAGGGCTGTTCCATACGTTTTCATCGTTTTGTTCGCCAACCTTTTTTCGGTAAGAAAATACTTTGCTACGGGAGGGACCCGTGAGGAAATGGTTTCCGTGCAGCGCGAAATTCGAAACTGTTTGCTGGGACAAGGTCATCCTTTTAGGTCCATAGTCTGGAACATGGTGTCTCGAGAATTTTTTTCTGACCTCAAGCATGTAGAATGTCGCCGGCGGTTGTTCTTGTCTGAAGATTGTATTTTTCTTTCTAGTCCCGACAGTAAAGTTCGCTGGGAGTTTGGGAGATTTCTGTTGACCTGAAACAGTGTTCTGAATCAATTAAATCGCCGTATACTTTTCCATTATTTAAACGATTCGTAATGTTTACTTGCAGAACTAAATTGTGAATTTTATGCATTTGTAACAGGAATGAGTAGATTTATTCCTGTAAGTAGAGTCTTTCCTTCCGAATTTTCAAGCAAACGGAGAACCACGCAGCCGCACATATAAAAATATCTATATAATAAAAATGAAATGCTGTTCGTTGGTCACGACATCACGTGAGAACGGCTGAACCGATTTGGCTAATTGTTGCTTTTAAATGTTCGTTGTAGAACGAATCAGGTTTTTAGGGTAAAAAAAATTTGAAAAGTTGCCTGGAAACATGAAAATTCGGAAAAACTGAAAGTGCTTTTCTCAATAGGAATTTACATTATCCACGTCTATTTTCTATAACGATCTCTGTGAAATACGTCTTTTTCTAATTTTTACTTTGTTTACGCATATCCTATAGCTTTTCACAAATTCACAAAATGATCACAACCAACATTATTGAAATTTGGACGGGACAACGTCTGTCAGGTCAGCAAGTTTAAAATAAAAATATATAAAAATATTATTATATATTATATATTATATTATATATTATATATATTATATATAAAAATATTTAAAAAATAATCATTGTTAACTATGTGTAATTCAATATTTTTTGCATTTGTTAAATAATAATTTATACTAACTTTTCATTGATATTTTTTATTTAAAAATGAATTGTTCAAATATAGTTTTTCAACCTTTTTTATACTTTTTGTGAAGAATAATTTTTAGTGTTGGTGGTTAACACAAAAACGAATGCTTTCCTGTGCAAAACAATAAATATTTTAAATGCATATTGCGAATAGAAAATAGCACTAACATTATATTCAGTCAATGTTACGACAAATAAAAAAGTAAGCTAATAAAATAATGTTTACTTTCAGAACTAAATTGTGAATTTTATGCATTTATAACAGGAATGAGTAGATTTATAGATTTGAATAATTTAAAACAGTAACAGCTGTAGAAGAGTTCAATGATACTGTTATATTGTTTTCAACCTATCAATTTAGGTAAAATTAGTAGAAAATTAAGAATTAATGGAAAATGTTTATTTTGCATGAAGATCCGCAGTCTGGTAATCGATTTAACGTTTATAGTTCATAATTAGACTGCGGATCTTTATGCAAAATAAAAATTTTCTAAGCTCACTGTGAGACATTAAAATTAGACGAATCTGAATATTGTGTTTTTATCATTTTAATGAGTAGACAACGATGTAAAAATAATCTTAGATTCTTCTAGTGTCATCTGAGTTTGGAAAGTTGTCTAGTCATTTTTCTTATAAATGCATAAAATCCGCAGTGTACTCTACTCATAATAATAACGACAACCGATTTCAATGAAATTTTCAAATGTCCATCCTTTTACAATAAATTGTATAACGTACAATACAGGTTCATGAAAAAATTCTTAAACATAGTTATCAAAGATATACACAATTTACTATAAAAAAAGATAAGTAACAAGAAGTTATTTCTTCTAAAATGTCGTACACATAACATACAAGAATATGCAAGAATATACAAGAATATACAATTATATACAACAATATATAAGAATATACAAGAATATACAAGCACCTACAACAATATAAAATAATATACATGAATATTAAGGAACATACAAGAATATACAAGAATATTCAAGAACGTACAACAGTATACAAGAATATACAAGAATATACAAGAATATGCGAGGATATACAAGAAAATACAAGAATATACAAGAATGTACAAGCAACTCCAAGAATACAAAAGAATATACAAGAATATACAAGAATATATAAGAAATTTTCACCGTGTATGCAGACTGCCCTAAATGTGATATAAAAACAGGTTATTTAACGCTTTATTAAAAAATTATAAATATGTAGGAAATGAATGATTTGTATGATGTTACTTGTTGTATGAATGTGAGAATCGAGAATCGTGTATGTATGCGTGAGTGCCGTGATATTGCGATTGCGACACATCTTGTTAAATCAATATTTGTTCTAGAAAATTTATAAACATTAGAAAAAGTAGGATATTAAAGGACGTGTTCACGTAGCGATTCGACTTTTTCTCGAGATACGAAACACGTCATCACGTTTGATTTAAATACGAAACGTTTACGTTAATTTCATATATCAGTTGTGTATTTTCTTTTCGAATTAAAACAGTTATACAGTTATTTAATATCTTTTCGCTTACAAATATAAATATGAAATCTTACGGGAATAATACTTACAAAGCTTGGCACTTTAAATCTGGGACATTCTGCATAATTGACCTACAATATACAGGGTGAACCAGGGATCGTGATCAGTAAAGATTTCAAGAAGAATTCGATAAACAAAAAAACTGCTTTTTCATATTTTTTGAGATTTGCTATAGTTACATGAAAGCTCTCCCGAACCCATGGCATATCTGATAAAAACATTTTCGATCGGATTGCTGATAATCTCTACAGACACGATCCGTGGTTCACCCGGTAGATCTACAAAACGCATTGATAAAGTTTCATTACAAGCTCAGATAAAGAAGGGGAAGAAACCGACTTTTACTTTTAAATTTAATCCGCTGTTTAGTGAACTAATGAATCCAATAAATTAATCCAACATGTCAAAAACAAGCAAGGCGATCGAACTTTAAAATAGTTATTAGTTTGAGAAGATGTCCACTTAATTTTATTCTCGACTCTACAGGGTCATCCGATTTTAAACGGACAAACGTAAACCAGCTATAAAGAACCCCAAATGGAACAAGTTTGACCCCTGCCACTTTTTTTGTTTCGGCCTTGATTTCTAGAAAATTGCAAAAAATCATAATTTTTTTAGTAAGCTAATAAAATAAATATATCATAATTTGTCATTCGTCTTTAGTTAATTAATAACTCTACTGCCTCAGGATTCAGTTTTTTTAGGTTTTTTTATACTTTTTGTGAAGAATAATTTTTAGTGTTGGTGTTAATCTTTAACACAAAAACGAATGCTTTCCTGTGCAAAACAATAAATATTTTAAATGCATATTGCGAATAGAAAATAGCACTAACATTATATTCAGTCAATGTTACGACAAATAAAAAAGTAAGCTAATAAAATAATGTTTACTTTCAGAACTAAATTGTGACTTTTATGCATTTATAACAGGAATGAGTAGATTTATAGATTTGAACAATTTAAAACAGTAACAGCTGTAGAAGAGTTCAATGATACTGTTATATTGTTTTCAACCTATCAATTTAGGTAAAATTAGTAGAAAATTAAGAATTAATAGAAAATATTCATTTTGCATGAAGATCCGCAGTCTGGTAATCGATTTAACGTTTATAGCTCATAATTAGACTGCGGATCTTTATGCAAAATAAAAATTTTCTAAGCTCACTGTGAGACATTAAAATTAGACGAATCTGAATATTGTGTTTTTATCATTTTAATGAGTAGACAACGATGTAAGAATAATCTTTGTTCACATAAACTTGAATATCTCGGGACTCCAGTGATGGATCTTGATGATTTTTCCTTTGTTTGGTTTAAAATAAATAGGGGCATCTTTTTTGTTAACAAAATATTTTTGTTTTTTTTAGCACGTTTACTCCAAGAAAATATCATCCATTGAAGTCACGCATCCTGGAACCGTTCAGATAGCTACAGTCCGATCCAGAAAAAACCAAGATTCGAAGGTCATACAAAAAAATTTTCGGAACAAAAAAAAGATGCTCCTGTTTATTTTCAACACAACAAAGAAAAAATCATCAAGATTCATCACTGGAGTCCCGAGATATTCAAGTTTATGTGAACTAAAAAAATTATGGTTTTTTGCAATTTTCTAGAAATCAAGGCCGAAACAAAAAAAGTGGCAGGGGTAAAACTTGTTCCATTTGGGGTTCTTTATAGCTGGTTTACGTTTGTCCGTTTAAAAACGGATGACCCTGTATATTGTTTCTTGTAAGAAAGCGGAAATGGAAGAAGTACGAAAAAGATTGCTCGCTAGAATTTTTGCAACATTATTGCAGCTGCGTACGAACATCGAGGCAAGATATTCATGCGGATTTCATAGTTTTCGAAGTTTGAAGGCGGTGTCAGGAAGAAAGACGAGGCTCTCTCCGAGGCAGGAGCGAACAAAGGGAACGAACGAAAACGGTGCTCTCAGAAATTGTGGGTTCCTTCTTGTTGCTCGCCCGCGAAAGAGTCCGACACCACGGAATCGTTGGACGAGCCTCCGGGCGACGGAGTCCTATGGCTAACAATAAGACAGGCCCGAAATTCAACGGGGCCGAGTTCTTCTTTTACCTCGGCCTGGGTCTTTCCTTCCGAATTTTCAAGCAAACGGAGAACCACGCAGCCGCACAGTGGTCCGGATCGAGAAAGTTGGTGTTATTTTCTTATAACTTTTGAACCAGCATTGCAATGAAATTTTCACTAAAAATATTTAAAAAATAGTCATTTTTAACTATATGTAAGGTAAAGGTACTAGTAGTTGACCAGTTAAGAGAAGTTTTCCACGCGAACAACAGTAACCATTTACTCTGTCATCAAAGAGCGAGAGTCGATGTCTGAAGACACTCTTTAAGTCTTCTAAATTATGTACCAAGGCCACTTTTTAAAAAAAGTATACTTATACAAATTTAAGAAACATATTTAGAAATTCAGTAATTGCTTCAGAAGTTGACCACTCATGAAAATGAAAAATCTAGTAATTGACATCCTACTAGTTTCAACAATTTCGAGCACAAATTACAATTAAAGAATGAAATAAGAAATAAACAAATCAATTCCATAAAAAGTTTAATTGAGGAACATAGTAGACGTTGCAAGTTCATAGATAATAGTATTAGAGTTTAACCAACAGATGGTATGGCATCCGAGGTTCACTTTCATCAAATGTGTACAGCTTATAAAAATCTTATTTTTTATTTTTTTCTATAAAATGGTCAATTACTCGTTCATGGTCAACTACTGGTACCTTTACCTTAATTCAATATTTTTTGCATTAGTTAAATAATAATTTATACAAACTATTCATTGATATTTTTTATTGAAAAATTAATTGTTCAAATATAGTTTTTCAACATTTTTTATGCTTTTTGTGAAGAATAATTTTTAGTGTTGGTGTTAATCTTTCACACACAAACAAATGCTTTCCTGTGCAAAAAAAGAAATATTTTAAATGCATATTGCGAATAAAAAGTAGCACTAACATTATATTCAGTCAATGTTACGAAAAATAAAAAGTAAGCTAATAAAATAAATATATCATAATTTGTCATTCGTCTTTAGTTAATTAATAACTCTACTGCCTCGGGATTGAGTTTTTTTAGGTTTTTTTATACTTTTTGTGAAGAATAATTTTTAGTGTTGGTGTTAATCTTTCACACACAAACAAATGCTTTCCTGTGCAAAAAAAAAATATTTTAAATGCATATTGCGAATAAAAAGTAGCACTAACATTATATTCAGTCAATGTTACGAAAAATAAAAAGTAAGCTAATAAAATAAATATATCATAATTTGTCATTCGTCTTTAGTTAATTAATAACTCTACTGCCTCGGGATTGAGTTTTTTTAGGTTTTTTTATACTTTTTGTGAAGAATAATTTTTAGTGTTGGTGTTAATCTTTCACACACAAACAAATGCTTTCCTGTGCAAAAAAAAAATTTTTAAATGCATATTGCGAATAAAAAATAGCACTAACATTATATTCAGTCAATGTTACGAAAAATAAAAAAGTAAGCTAATAAAATAAATATATCATAATTTGTGATTCGTCTTTAGTTAATTAATAACTTTACTGCCTCGGGATTCAGTTTTTTTAGTTTTTTTTATACTTTTTGTGAAGAATAATTTTTAGTGTTGGTGTTAATCTTTCACACATAAACAAATGCTTTCCTGTGCAAAAAAAGAAATATTTTAAATGCATATTGCGAATAAAAAATAGCACTAACATTATATTCAGTCAATGTTACGAAAAATAAAAAGTAAGCTAATAAAATAAATATATCACAATTTGTCATTCGTCTTTAGTTAATTAATAACTTTACTGCCACAGGATTCAGTTTTTTAGGTTTTCTCTTACAAGTTAATCTTAATCGTGATATGTCCGGGTCAGATGTTAATAATAATCTCAAAAAACCGACTTTGTACTTTATGTTTCTGCTGTGCGCATGCGTCTGTGTGATGTGAGTGTTTGTCAAATGCTTTTAGAGTTGTATAAGTCGTATAGGTTAACAATGAGTCATTTAAATTTGTTTTACATTGTAAGAAAATGAAAGATTTTGACTCACACTAGAACGTGTGAGAGAACTCGGGGCGAAACTTCCATTTATGGTACAAATAAGAATTCGATGAAATTTTGAAAATAGGTTCAATCATCTATAAACGAATCCTCTTTAGTTTAAAGTAATACATATATAAGGTAAACTTGAAAGTTTTAAAAACTACTCCTGGATTGTCACTCATTCTAATTGACGCATGCGCATAGCACGAACATAAAGAAAATCGGTAAGTCAGTAGTCGGTAAGCTAGAGCGCAACATTGAAATGATAACAAATTTTTTTTCGAAACGGGAGAAATCCTTCTGGCAATCGTTATTTTAGTAAAAAAAGAACCTATTTTCAAAATATCATCGAATTCTGATTTTTGCTATAAAAGGAAGAGCAGCCAAATTTTCAGCATGTGTGTGTTGGTTTTTGGGAAACAAGGTAATTTTGAAATAAAACGACAGATATCTTTCGAACGATATTTATAAGATACTCTCTCTCCTAAAGCTAGGCTTTGACTGACCGAGTTCGGTAAGGCCGTTCGCACACGGGTCGATCGTCGATTTGGTCGACGCGATTCCAGTCGCATGCGGCTCTCCCCTCCACGTGACTTCCTACGCAACAGAATGGAGATCCGCACACGGGTCGATTCGTGGTCGACTGAAACCCGCGCGACTGAAATCTCCTCGAAATCCTCGATTCCGTGCCGGAAGCAAAGCAGAAACTTCACGTCGCGTCGTGTTGATCGTACGATTCGTGCGTGTCATGGAGGTAAGTTTGTGCAGTTCATTGTCCATTAGGATATTATTCTCGATCGGCCACCGGTGCCTTTCGGAAGTACAGGGTGTAAAGAAAGTAATAGTCATCCGTCCCAGGGGTGAATCTACATCTCTGGATCGGTGGACATTTGTAAGAGAAACTTGCCGCAAAATTGTCTATAACAACGCAAATTGTTGTTAAAGTATTTTTTTACATCAACGCCTTCCACTCATTGAGAAGAGAAAAAGTTTGAAAGGTGCCATGTGTCGCAAACAAATAGTTATTAAGCTATAAGTTGTTAAAGTTTCTGCAAAATTTGATTGGGTGGAATTACACGTATAAACAAAAGCCTACTACAGTATTTTATCGATATAAGGCATTTATGAGTCAGAGACACTATTCTTTGAGTTTTGCCGAACGTAGAGAAGGACAGCCGAGCTTGAGAGGCTTCGGTCGTCGAAAACATAGCTAATCCAAATTTCCAACTTCCTTATTTTTCGTTATTTTTTTATGAGACTGCGATTACCATATTTGTGGTATTTTTCTAAGAACAATGATACCACATACGATATAATTCCGATGATATTTAGGTGTGTAATAGACAGTCAAAGTTTCGGGTGCCAGGAAGGACAGTTACCGGCGAGCCATGCGCTATCCTACACGCCCGAAACTTTAACTGTCTATTACACACCTAAATATCATCGGAATTATATCATATGTGGTATCATTTTTCTTAGAAAAATGCCACAAATATGGTAATCGCAGTCTCATAAAAAAATAACGAAAAATAAGGAAGTTGGAAATTTGGATTAGCTATGTTTGCATTTCTCAACGACGCACAGACTGGTATTTGGCCGATCTGGCTGGTCAAAATTGTTGATTGCTTAAAACTGATTCAATTCATTATGTTTCATTAAGTTATGTTTACATTAATGAAAAAGAACAATTTATACGTTATAAACAATGGGGTCGGTTCGAGGGACTACCTGGCTCTCCTAATAACAATGTTCTTTTTTACCTGGGGTTAGTTCTAGGAAATCGACTTTTGACCAGCTAGATCGGTCAAATACCAGTCTGTGCGACGGGGCCTCTCGAGTTTCGTGGTCCCTCAAGAGGGTATACCCCGCAGTAGTGGGGATAGATCTGAGACATTTACAGGCCAGACTTTTGGGACATGATCGTGTGCGTGCCTTGAGCAAACAAAATTTAAAGGGACGTTCTTCGCTCGGCCCGTACCAAGTCATCGTACGCACACGACTATGTTCGTCTCATCGACACGGACGTGTGGACTGTAGTATGTAGTTGGCTTTCGTCTATACGCATAATTCCACACAATCAAATTTTGCAAAATTTTAACAGCTTGTAGCGCAATAACTATTTGTTTGCGACATAGCTTCATAGAAGTTAGCCCCCCACTTGGTGAATTAAACAATTTCGACAGTTGTGCTGAATTGTGCTATATTGTGCTCGAATATTATAACTATAATATGAAAAATAAGATGAAAAATTGAGAAAAACGATTTTTTGAGTAGCCCCCCACTTTTAATTTTTTTCAATTTTCTCAATTGTGCTAAGTATAGGCTTTGTCACTGTACTAAACGCCGTATTATTATTAAATAAGCTCATTCGTAACCTGATGAACTTATATTTCTAGTCTTTCAATTTAAAGTTTGTTGGGGAAGTGGAAAAGTATCCGGAGTTGTACAATTACACTCTCCAGGAATATTCGAAGAGGGATTTCACTAAAAAAGCATGGAACAATGTAGCTAAAGAAGTGAACTTGTCAGGTAAGGCTTTTAATTTATTAATAAAGTCGATATCTTACAGCTGCAGGTATTATACTTGAGTACAGTACTATTAATGATCCACTAATTTACATCACTTTTACCTAATACTTGCAAAAATTGATATAAAAAAAACGAGTAGAACTGCTCTTGCGAGAGGGTTCATGGTACGCAGTGGCGCACCCAGTGGGGGGAGCCTGGGGGCCAAGTCCCTAAAATTGTTATTAATGAATTAATAATGGTCCCGAGGGTTATCATATTTTATACCGCGAAACACGTTCAGACACGTTCGGACGCGTTAGTCTATATTCATTATTTGAACTATTATTTCAACAATAAATTGTTATTAATCAATAAATAATGTTCCCCAGGATTATCATCTATATATATATAGGGGTGGTTCTTTGGGTGAAAATTTAAGGGGTGGTTCTCGACGATAATATAAGACGAAAATAAAGAATAACTAGCTGGTTATTGTTGCTCGCTCGCTTCGCGAGCTTCGCGGGTGGGGGTGTTGTAGCTTGCTTTGTGAGTTTGCGAGAGGGTTAGTAGTACGAATGTTATTTAGTGTGTGACTCTCCACGAGCCACACAAAGAACTTCCCGATTCGTTAGTTGCAGTATATTATTATCATTATTTAGTGTTCGTTTTAAGAAGATTATACGTTCTCAGGGAAGTTCAATAGTTTTCTACTTATCAAAATGTTTGCTGTATGGCGTCGCATTAAACCAACATCGTATGCTCGTTGCTCGCATGCTCCATTAACCATTCTTTTATATTAACTTTCAATTTCATCTCAGTTAATAATTCGTATTGAACTGCTTGTTTTTTTAAAGATTGTAATATAAATGTTTTTGTACTTTCATCGATATTCTTTGAAAATGTATTCTCGGCAGTAGCGATGAATAACTCACTCTTGCATTGGGATAATTTTCGATTATTCTAAGCGGTAACATTAGCATTAGTTGCATAATTAAAAAAGGAAAATAAAAAAAAATTTTTTTTTAAATAAAAATTTGTTTAAATTATAAAAAAATAAAAATAAAATATATGTAATTATTATGTTTGTTTCTTCGGTGGAAAATTTCCGTCCTCTCCTATAATTTGCATTGTTGAATGAACTTCTTTCGAAAAAAACTAAAAAACCTAAAAAAAATACTTGACCAATATGGACCAGAATCTAATCAACTCTAAGTTCCAGCGGGGCGCATCGATTACATCATTCATTATTCTGATCGCATTGTTATTTTTTCAGAAAACGTTAACGAAAAATTTGATACCATACAAACGGACATACGCACGCACACACACACACACACACACACACACACACACACAAACATTTTGATAAAAATAGTCTAAAATGACTCCAATGACCATGAAACGTGAAGATCTGCTAAAAAATCGATTTTCGATTTTCGGGGTAATTACAATAACTTCCCTATGAATCGGGAAGTTAAAAAATTGCGATTTCGACTTCGTTAATTAGATATTAGCAATTAAAAATTGGCCCAAAAAGCGGCAACATTTCGACACAGATGTACGTTGCGTACGTCACACAGGCGCGCAACACTCTCGTATCAAGTGACAAACGCATGCAAACCTTGGTTCTCATTTGGGGCCCCAGCGAGGTGAAAATGTTTAAAAAATCGTTGGACGACATTGAACCTACCCACTCGTTAAAATCCACAAGGGCATTTTTATTATCCGCACTATGGAATTATCGAGTAGAAGGGATCAATGCCCTTTCACTCTGAAATTCTTCTCACACAACTCCACAAATCCTTATCCTGCACTATAATTGTTCATAACACCGTACATAATACACTGAAACAAACCACTTTAAAATGGTATCCATTGGGTCCATAAATGTTGAATAAAATCCTCACAAATGCAAGTATCCAGAAAAATGCACATACATACCGGAATCGTTCACAGCTAATTCACGTTTGATGCACGTCAATTTGACTTTCGCACACAAAAATAAAATATCAGTGAAATTACTGTGAAGTACACCCACTTAATTAATACCTTAATTCAATGTTTTAAGAAAATGTGTTTCTGTGTGTTTCTATGTGTATCTAATATTGAAATATCTTCTGAACGATTAACTTTTCGACATACATAGGTTAATACTTTTTTATTATGAATGTCCAGCTGCATTGATTGACGTATTAAAAAATTCCTCATTCCATTTAAAAAAATGAAGCTGACCTTCATATGTCCTTTGCGCATCCACCTACAAAAAAGCTACTAACATCAGAATAATGCCCCCTCGATACCATACAAGTTCCATCTGATGCATTTCTTCCTAACACCAATAGCAGCCGCGTTATTCAGGTGACCTGTTTAAAATGCCCCACCCTGTATATACATATGAACATACTTACGATCAAAATCTAAATTCTTCTCACATTTAGCACGGGCGAAGCCGTGTCGGGGGCTGCTAGTTCCATATAATCGTTGTCGTCTCTGAGACTATTTGCCCAAGTGTAGTCTCTCCTCGGCAAAAGTGCAGTCCCAATGAAACGAATGTACAAACTATAGCCAAGTACCTGAAAATGAGCATTCAGATGAAGAGATCACAGCGAGCTAATAAAAACGTGGTGACTTGGTACTCATCTACTATTTTCTTCTTACAGTGAATGAATGCAAGGAAAAATGGAGGAATCTGAGGAGTACTTTCGTGAGGAATCTCAAACCCAAACTGAGTGGTAGTGGCGCAGCGAAGAAAAAGCCTTACTACCTGATGGACGCAATGCAGTTTGCGGTTCCCTTCGTAAAAGTTGTCGGCAACCCTACCGGTAATTTACCTGAAACATATCAAACAGTTCTTTCCTCCCCCACGTCAACGGCAGATGTTGACGAGACGGATAAATCGGAAGAAGAAAATCAGGACTTCGCAGAGGAAATGTTAAGTAAGCCGGGAGTTTGTTCACCATCTGCGCCAATCCCTGCTCTGATTTCAACGCCATCATCGGCAAATCAGGGGGAGAGAGTTGCGACTACTTTATCGGAAAGGACAATTGGAAGAAGAGGTCCACACGGGCAGCCTATAAGAAGAAGAAAATTCGTAAAAAGTGATGCAGCGTATCTTTCGGCGAGACAGGCTAAATTGTCAAACCGCCTTCCGCGAAAAGATATAAGGGACAGGAGAGAGGAAGGAATAAAAAATTTCCTTATGAGCCTCATCCCAGACCTCATGCACTTGAATGATGTTCAACTGAGGAGTTATAAAAGGAAAGCTTTGCTCCTCATAGATGAGGTTGGTGGTAACTCCCCAGTACTGCAACAGAATCGACCTGAGCAGACTACTCCCCGATAACATTCTCATTCCAAAGAAAATTCTACTACAGTTCATTAATCCCTGTCTCAAATTGTTTTTACTTTACCTTCTGTTTTTGTATTTTATAATATCTACTTTATTATATTCAGCTATGTAAATTATATAAAAAGCTTACGATAATGTTATTAGTATGCGTTCTTCCGCTCTGATACATTCCCTCATATATGAGACAAGATGCATGTAAGAATTTTTGGTCATTTTATAAAATAACAGAAATTTCTCATTATATTCTTATAAAAGGAAAGCTTTGCTCCTCATAGATGAAGTTGGTTGTAACTCCCCAGTACTGCAACAGAATCGACCTGAGCAAACTACTCCCCGATAACATTCTCATTCCAAAGAAAATTGTACTACATAAACTATTTTTTCTCGATCGTATTATTGTTTCAAACAAATATTAGATGATCTCGGCGCTACGGTTCGATCAATGAAAAAAGCTAAGCAATTTTGCTAATTGATACCCAGATAGCCAGGCGTTTCTAGGGCCAAGTCGGTCCGCGGCTGAAAATGGGCAGAATAGAGGACAAGCTACGCTTGGAGCGGCTCAAGGCCGACTTGGCTCAATTTCGGCCGGTATTCTGCGCGCGCATTTGGACCTCTTTTTGCCGTCCAATGGACCGGGAATTTGGACCTGGGCCCAAAGTCGGCCGCCGGCCGTCCATTTCGTCCGATTTTGCTCTTATTTAAGAGGGCAGCACGGTCGCACAGATGTGGCGAATGCCGCTTTACAGGGCAGTAAGATGAAATTTAACTGTAAGGAAAATGGTACGGCTATGCAATTTTGAGTTTCTGTCTCTTGCAATCGATTCAGACAATTTTTAGTTCGCATAAAGATCCGCAGTCTAGGTAAAAATAACAAATGATTTCATTACATGGGCGGTTATTATATCGTTTCCTCTCCTTTCATGTGCACAATGTATTTCGAATTGGCAGTAAAAAGGACGAGTGCTGTATATTTGGTACAAAAGAAATTTACTTCTACTGTATAGCGGCAATTCGCAGTGTCAGTGCAACGGTGCTGCCCTGTATAAAGCGGCATTCGCCACATCTGTGCGACCGTGCTGCCCTCTTAAATAAGAGCAAAATCGGACGAAATGGACGGCCGGCGGCCGACTTTGGGCCCAGGTCCAAATTCCTGGTCCATTGGACGGCAAAAAGAGGTCCAAATGCGCGCGCAGAATACCGGCCGAAATTGGATTTTTTGCTATCTGGGTAATTAATTCGACGTTTCAGTTCCAATTTGAACCATTTTCAAGAACAATAATTATAATTGCGTCTGTAATCAGAGATTTTAAACATACAATTTTCCAAAGATATTGGAAAAAACTATCAAATGTTTGAATGTAAAGGCAACAAATTTATCACAAATTTACACTCATTTGCTTAGGTGTGATTAAATATTCAAAACTGAGAGCCGTGTGACGCGTGAAACGCATGCGTTCCACATGTCTGCTTGTACGACACTGATTATTCTAGTGAGAGATCCAGGTTGTATGAATCGATACCTAGCGGTAGATTTAAAAATCATAATACACTTTTAACCTCACGCTGGTGAGAATACCAAAATGGTAAACCACAATTTATCAACATCCAAATCAAACTGAGATCGTAACGTAACAAACGTTATACATGTTGTAAATTTAACCAATGGTTCAAATTGGAACCGAAACGTCGAATTAATTATCAATTAGCAAAATTGCTTAGCTTTTTTAATATTTGTTTAAAATTGTACTACAGTTCATTCATCCCTGTCTCAAATTGTTTTTACTTTACCTTCTGTTTTTGTATTTTATAATATCTACTTTATTATATTCAGCTATGTAAATTATATAAAAAGCTTATGTTGATGTTATTAGTATGCGTTCTTCCGCTCTGATACATTCCCTCATATTTGAGACAAGATGCATATAAGAATTTTTGGCCATTTTATAAAATGATAGAAAGGGTATAGCCGGGATAAGATAGTCAAAAATGCCCTTGAACCGAATTTTATCGACGATGTGCCATTCGATAGAGCACCAAGAAAAAACATACTGTGCAAAGTTTCAACCCTGTATCTCGTTCCGGAGGGTAGTTATGGGGTAAAATCGAAAAATCAGTTTTTGGCCTATTTTCCCCAGTTAATGATGTTTAGAAATTCTGAAAAAATGTGATACATGTCAAGAACCCAAATACATACTTTGCAATTGGTTTCAGATTTTTAAAGTGAAAATCCTGCTTGTAAAAAATCAAAAACGTGAAAAAAATCGAAAAAATGCAGATTTCACATGGAAGTTCTAGAGTGTCCACATTTATATTTTTACAGTAGCAGTATATTGTTATAGGTATTGTTCATGAATTTTTTCAGATTTTTTGGTTTGGTGCGCCGTTTTTAAAAAAAATAAATACCGATTTTTTCGACGTTTTTTTCCGCGAAGAACTAAGCTAACCTTAAAATTGTTGCGTTCTATTCATTCTGTAAGTCTATCAGGCAATGATAAACCATGAACATTTGTAAAAAAAAATCTGAAAAAATTCATGAACAATACCTATAACAATATACTTCTACTGTAAAAATATAAATGTGGACACTCTAGAACTTCCATGTGAAATCTGCATTTTTTCGATTTTTTTCACGTTTTTGATTTTTTACAAGCAGGATTTTCACTTTAAAAATCTGAAACCAATTGCAAAGTATGTATTTGGGTTCTTGACATGTGTCACATTTTTTTCAAAAGTTCTAAACATCATTAACTGGGGAAAATAGGCCAAAAACTGATTTTTCGATTTTACCCCATAACTACCCTTCGGATCGAGATACAGGGTTGAAACTTTGCACAGTATGTTTTTTCTTGGTGCTCTATCAAATGGCACATCGTCGATAAAATTCGGTTCAAGGGCATTTTTGACTATCTTATCCGGCTATACCCTTTATCATCAGTCGTTTGTATTTCTCGTGCACCAAGAAATTATCGATTTTTAATTAAAGTTTGTTCCAATGGACGGATGCACCCATAGTTTGCGGTTTATTCTTTTTTTCATTCGCCGCTACCACAACAACATAACGAAGTCCTATTCATCGCTAGAACTGCTCATTTTTAAATGTGATTAATAATATTGAATTTTGCCTGTACATGTATGTGCGTGCTGTGCGTAATGATGCGACCGCTCGTCAACTTTTTATACAAATCGACTGAAAAACAATCGACCCGTGTGCAGATAGCCGCGTCCGTTGCATGAATCGTACATGACGATCAAGACGCACGAACTTCGCAACGCGATTACAATCAACCCGTCTCACAGTGGGTTGAAACGTGAAAAACGCGGACAAAATTTATTTTTATAGTTATTTCTAAGTTAATGGATGAATCTAAGTTCTTCGTTAATGAAAATGGTCGTTTTATAGATTTGAGGTGTTGAATTGAAATTAATAATCAGATTTTACTTAATTCCTAACCCATATATATTACAAATATAATATTATTATCTATATATATATAAATATATATTATTGTATATATATATATGTATCAAATCAAGAAAATTATACAGAATTTATTATATATAAAATATATTATATATATATATTTATATGTATATTTATATTTATATTTGATTTGAAGCATTAAATAAATAATACTAATAAGTTCAGTCTTGTCATTCTTATTAAAAAAATTTGTATCCAACACATTTTGTAGCCGGTACGGTTAGTGTTAAGTAGTATACGCCTATGGGTCAGACAATAATACAGAACAAGTTTTTACACATAGCAAGTACGGTCAAAAATTATGTTTTTGGTTAATATTGATCTTGTGAAACACTCAGTACATTATTCAGTATTTTTCAGACGCAAAATTTCTTTTGAAAATGATCCGTACTTGGATCGAAACGTTGAGGATTTTATAAATTGCAGAATTGGTTTGTCTATTTATTCTTAGAACGAACCACTGCGCCGATAGGATAAACTAATTTCTAATAATATGGAACGCTGCACGAGGACATTTTCATCTGTTTTTGTAGGTTAATCCTCTATTGCATGAATTTTTATGACGAGTTGCAAAAAATATACAGTGACCCCACTAATATTCGGACACTCTTAAAAAGACGATAACTGTTTTAATATTACACTATGCGATTTGAATTTTTTTGGGAAGCTAGAGCAATTCGTTTGCCACAGGATGCGAAAAAAATTTTGTCAAAAATTGCAATTGATCGGAATTATAAAAAAAATACTAAAAGTTGCATTTTATAACTTTTTTATGTGGACCTATATTGAAAATTTAAACAATACGTTTTGTAGATCTGTGTCAATTATATGCCCTGTGAAAGTTTCATCGCAATCGGCTGATGTGGAAAATAACGACAACGATTGAAAGATGCAAGAATCATTATACACTCCTCAAAAAAATTAAGGGATCACTTGTGCGAACTCGAAAAGTTGCTCCAACTTTACATAATCATAACTCCGTTGTATAGTGCAACTTTTGGTATTTTTTTTATAATTCAGATGAATTGCGATTTTTCCCAAATTTTTTTTTCGCATCCTGTGGCAGACTAATTGCACTAGCTTGCCAAAAGAATTCAAGTCGTATAGTACAATATTGAAAAAGTTATCGTCTTCGTAAGAGTGTCCGAATATTAGTGGGAGTCACTGTATGTGGTTGTTAGTCTACTTAACAATAAGTGTGATCATGAAATAAATAATAAAATTTTATTAGAAAATGATATTCATTGTATTTTATGACAGTCTCTGTTTGGGAACTTTATACACATGCGGTTTCATTCATAAGCGCAATGTTTCAACTTGGAACCAACATGCTCAATCTTCAGCAGTATTGACTACTTAATTTACTATAGAACATTTGAAATTTAAGTCTCCAATTGGGAATAGAATGCAATAGAGGACTAAAATAAATAAAATACCTACGTGTTGGGATGGGGTCTTAAAAAAATGTTGTTCAAGAGGGGGGCCTCGGACTACATAAGTTTCATCTAATATTACTCTTATCGGTATACACATAACTTAATAACAAATTAATTTCTATACGAACTAATTCTACACACAAAATATAACAAAACCTTAATTAAGCTTATAAAAATATAACGACCTTCACTTTTGTTCGAGCTCCAAACCAATAGCAATTTCCAAAAAAATTATCTACGCATTACTCTACTCCACGAATCCGTTCAATTTTCAAAGAGCTGTTAGCTTTTACAAGGTGTCCACTTAAACTTGTTCCTCAATTTCGTTTGAAAGTTTTTCCGCGTTTTGATGATATCGGCAGTGTGCATCGACGCTGTTGGAATGTCCGTTACCAAATAAAGTGTAAACGCGATGCTTGAAATATTCAAAGGGAGTAGTCAATATTTCCGGCGGCGCGATGGACAGGCTGCGGCCGCGGATTTCCACGGGCGGCCGTTCCGCCGGTTGGACGCGTTAACGCGTGCGGAAACCGATCCGCCCCGCGGTAAATGCAATTTTCCGATGCGGCACGTAATCGAGCGTCCTTGAAAACAACGGCGAGGTGTCCTGGGTAGATCTTCGACGTGCTCATCGTATTTCTTCCCGATTGCCGGCGAGCCACGCCGATGCATTCGAGCTCCACGCGAACGCATGCAGCTGGAGCAGCCCCGATGCAGCGCAGCGGTGCGGTGCGCGTGTATCCACGCGTGCACGGCCGAGTACTCCACCTGCCCTACGCGCGTTTATTATCCCGTATCGATGCGTGTGCATGTGCGGATCGAGCATGAGACAGACGCACCGGCGACTCGAGCTATAGCGAACCGGCGAGAGTGAGAGAGAAAACGCGAGAAAGAGCGAGCAGGGCTGAAGCTGGAAGAGAGCGAGAGAGGACCGGCGCGAGAGAACGGAGGAGCGAGAGAGAAACGGTCGGAGAGAGCGCATGGAAGGTTGGATCGTTCGCTGCCGGTAGCAACGACCCTGGATGCATCGACTCCTGGGGTTGTTGGGTGGTAAGGGTGGTGGATAGAGCGAGAGAACACGAAGAAAGAGGGGAGAGGGTGCAGTGTGACCAAGATAGAGACAGATAGAGAGAGAGAGGACGGTTGCTGTAGGTACCAGAGACTAGGGGAGTCACCCTTTGTCCTCCATCTTTCTCTTCCGCCTAACCAACCCCTCTGTGTCCAGAACCTCTCTTCGTTCCTCGCCAGTAGCCTTCTCTTTCTCTCCCTAGCGCATGTACACAGACTCTCCGGCAACCCGTGTTCCTCTCTCTCTCTCTTTCTCTCTCAGTCCATATCCCCCTACTAGCTCTTCGGCTCTCCAAGCTATTGATCCCGCAGCATCCACCGCGAAATAACGACGTACGCCCCTGGTTCTCTTTCCGTCTTCCACCCTCCCTGTTTTTCTTTCCCCGTTCGCTGGCTGATCCCATCGGGACGGAGCCGAGAAACGAACGGGATCGTGACCGTCGTGATTCCTTCCGCGAGAAAACAGAAATTTTTCCGCGGGCTCCCGGGCTCTCTCTCTCTCTCTCTCTTTGTTGAGTTCGTGTGCCCGTGCACCCCCGTGGTGGGTGGTGGTGCAACGGGGTGAGCGGGCAGGTGGGGGGAGGGGAGGTAGCCGGGTGAACGGAACACATTGAACTCGACATGGTTTCGAGTCGTCGTCTGCGAGAACGAGGAAAGTTCGGAACGTACGCCGGGTATTCCCGGTCGTCGACACCACCGCCGGAATCCCCGGGGATCGACGGGCCAAAACCGTGGCCTTCCGGAAACCGTGCGCTCCTGATTTTAGACCGTAATTTGCTTCATTACACAGCCCGGTCGATGCGATCTCGATCGAGTTTGTATAGACGGATGAGATTTTTCTATTTCGATCCACGTTGCTCTGTTAGATACTGCTAGACGATTGCGAAAGATCGTGCCAGATTTGCAAATCAAATTAATGACGTTTCTGGAAAAAGAGCGCATAGACGAGAATGACTGACTGCGGATCTTTATGCAAAATAAAAATGTTTTGCATTGATTGTGAGAGGAATAACAATAAAAAATTTGTCATCTTTTAACGAGTTTGTTACATTAGAAGCAACATTAAAATGTTCTTGCATTTTATAAAGGTTTTACTGTTTTATATTTCGCCCAATCAATTTCTTCATAAATGCGTTAGACGTTTTAGGTATCGATTCTCCCAATATATTATTATTATATTGTTATTAATAGTATTATTATTAGACAGCGGATCTTTATGCAAAATAAAAATGTTTTGCACTGGTTGTGAGAGGAATAACATAAAACTTGTCATCTTTTACCGAGTTTGTTACATTAAAATGTTCTTGAATTTTATAAAGGTTTTACTATTTTATATTTCGCCCAATTAATTTCTTCATAAATGCGTTAGACGTTTTAGGTATCGATTTTCCCAATATATTATCATTATATTGTTATTAATATTAGACAGCGGATCTTTATGCAAAACAAAAATGTTTTGCATTGATTGTGAGAGGAATAACATAAAACGTGTCATCTTTTAACGAGTTTGTTACATTAAAATGTTCTTGAATTTTATAAAGGTTTTGCTGTTTTATATTTCGCCCAATTAATTTCTTCATAAATGCGTTAGACGTTTTAGGTATCGATTTTCCCAATATATTATCATTATATTGTTATTAATATTAGACAGCGGATCTTTATGCAAAATAAAGATTTTATACCTGAAATGCAACAAACTGGAGTGCAATACAGTTTATTTTCTTTTTTAGTATATTTAATGGATTCAATATAACATGACAGTATTTTAAAATTCTACTAATGTTTTTACTGTTCCATATTACACCTACTCATTTTTGTTATAAATGCATAAAATCCGCTGTCTAATTATTATGGTACTAGATTATAATGATAGGCCGTATACATACATACAAAACATCGAAAATATTGGGAACGTTTACATGAGCACGTATATTAACCTCTTGACATACGCATTAAATGAAACTCGAGGTAAGCAAAGGTACTATTTGTTATTCAGCTTATTATTTGGGTAAGCTTAACAATGAATTTCCATATAAATTAGAAAACAGGAATTATCTTCTACCAAGCGAATATCTTCTAGTGCACTTTCAGTAACCAATAGATACGTTTCTGAAAAAGGGCCCATAAACGGAAATGGCGATTGTAGTCAATTGTGTTTTTTCAGGAGTCTTTCAGTCAATTGTCAATTTTTTTGTTTTTCCAATATATTAGCATGTTTGAATCTCGACGGACGAGTAAGATGGTATTAGAATAGATACTACGTTATGATAATAGGCCGTATAGGTAAAGGTACCATTTATTGTTCAATTTATCATTTGCGTAAGCTTAACAATGAATTTCCGTATAAATATAATAACAGGGATTATACAGATCCTGGGATTACAATAGATATGTTGCCGGCAATGTTTGTTGTTAATATTAAACAACATTATTCCGAATTGTGTAGAATGGCATGGAAAGAACTTGACGTATCCGAGATGCTTTAATGAAGAAGTTAATAATGTTTCCACAGTATTATTATCATACTCCAGCGAAATCAAATCCCTTCTCCTAGTTTCCATAAAATGTCTGTGTACGAATTTGCGTGAAATATCTAGGATCAACAATGGCATATAAAAACGACTTATCTTGCATCAAAATACAGGGTGTCCCAAAACTAGTGTAGGAGCGGAAAATGGGAGATTCCTTGGCTCATTTGAACCAACATTTTTCTTTACAAAAATGGTGTTCGTGACTTTGTTCAGGAGTTATTAACGAAAAACACGCACCAATCAGTTAACTCGCGTCTAAGCCGCGCTCTGATTGGTCCGTGTTTTTTGTTAATAACTCCTAAACAAAGCCCCGGACGTAATTTTTGTAAAGGAAAATGTCGCTTCAAATGACCCAAGGAACCTCCTATTTTCCGGTCCTACACTAGTTTAGGGACACCCTGTATAACTGGCTCAGGACTGGTTTTCGTCGTATTTCGAATGAGGGTACCTAAGCGTTACCTGAGAGTTACGAACGACTCCGGCATAGCAAACGGAGGGTTAAAAGTACATTGCTGTTTTTGCTGGAGATACAGTGACTCGGATTAATGTTTGGACGCTCGAAAAGGACTATAACTTTTTGAACATTGTACTATAATATTTGAACTTTTCGGGAAAGATAGAGAAGTTAGTTTACTACAGGATGCGAATAGAAATTTTTTCGAAAATTGCAATTGATCGGAGTTGTAGAAAAAATACTAAAATTTTACAACTTTTTTATGTGGGCCAATATTGAAAATTTTAAAAATGCGTTTTATAGATCTGCATCAGTTATATGCACTGGTAAAGTTTCATCGAAATCGGTTGAATGACAGGCATTGAATGATGCAAGAATCCTTAGATATACAGTAGCGGACAAAAGTTTAAGACCGCTCTAAAGAAGACGATAACTTTTTCAATATTGTACTATACGATTTGAACTTTTTTGGGAAGCTAGTGCAATTAGTTTACTAAAGGATGTGAATAGAAATTGCAATGAATGAATAGTAGCAAAAATACTAAGTTGCATTTTACAACTTTTTTATGGGGTCCAATATTGAAAATTTTAAAAATGCGTTTTATAGATCTGTGTCAAATTAAACGTATTCTGAAAAATTTGTCAGTCGGTCGACGTTGCAACAAGTTACAAACGTTTCAAGATTTTCGACCTACAATAGCATGAAATCTGAAGATTCATACATCTTTCAATGCCTGTTGTTTTTTCCCGCATAAACCGATTTCGATGAAACTTTCACAGTGCATGTAACTGACACCGATCTACAAAACGTATATTTTAAATTTTCAATATAGGCCCACATAAAAAATTTGTAAAATGCAATTTTAGAGAACAGTTATATTATACTGGCTGAATAAAAGTTTCGAAGGAACATTTATTCCTTAACAGATATTTTAAAGTATAGTATAACGGTTCAAACTATTTTTCATTTACTTAACATTATTCAACGACTTCTACAGGATGTCTCACTGTTAATTATAAATTCATAATTTTTACTAAAATTGCCTGGCTGTTTATCATGGCAAAGGACATTCTGAGTTGATCGATTGAACATATTTTTATCAGCGAGTACAATATACAGTGACTCTTACTAATATTCGGACACTCTTAAAAAGACGATAATATTTTGAATATTGTACTGTACGATTTGAATTTTTTTGGGAAGCTAGTGCAATTAGTTTACTAAAGGATGTGAATAGAAATTTTTTCGAAATTTGCAATTGATCGGAGTTGTAGAAAAAGTACTAAGTTTCATTTTCTAACTTTTTTATGTGGGTTTGTATTGAAAACTTGAATAATACGTTTTATAGATCTGTGTCAATTAAACGTATTCTGAAAAATTCGTCAGTCGGTCGACGTTGCAAAGAGCTGACGCTTAAAGCTGGTAAAAATTGCAGATTGTCGCTATTTTCGGCCTCTAACTGCAATAAATCTAAGGACTCTTTAATGTTTCACTGCCTGTCGTTTTTACTCGGATCAACCAGTGCTTTTTATTTTTCTATATAGGCCCACATAAAAAAAGTTGTAAATATAACTTTTAGTATGTTTTCTACAGTTCCGAACAATTGCAGTTTTTGAAGAAATTTCTTTTCACATCCTGTACAATATTTAAAAAGTTATCGTCTGTTTTAGAACGTTCGAATTTTAATCCGGGTCACTGTATCTCTATTGTTAGTCAAAGATAACGCTCAAGAATGTCGTCCACAAGAAGTCATAAAGGATGCAATAAAACGAGGAGTTAGCTATTTTGTGCATCGAGAAGGTGGCAGAAAAATTGAAGACTAGTCTCAATTCTCATTTTTTTTACTGTGCAAAAGAAACAAGCACTCAGTATAATTATTAGATATCATGACAAACAACATCTTTACGTAAAAATTGTATTGTACTTTAGAGGATAACTAGAGATTATTGAATTGGATCCTCAAATAAATTTTTAAGACTGAAATTAATTATTTAATTTTATTTATAACTTACAACATTGAAAATAAATTATTTAAAAGTAACAATTTTAAATCTTAGCTCTATGACCCTTCTTCAATGAATTCAGTTTATCGATTAAAAATAAATTTATAAGACTGAACTTAACTATTTAATTTTATTTATAACTTATAACATTAAAATAAATTATTTAAAAGTAACAATTTTAAATCTTAACACTACGACCCTTCTCCAATGAATTCAATTTATCGAATAAACATTTTGAAACACTTTTTCAAACATTTGTTTTAAAACAAAATAATTCAAAAAGCAACTTCACAATAGTGAGAAAGTTCACATGACTGAAGGTAGCTACAGTTGCTACACATTTTCTAAACATTTGTTTTTAAAACAAATTAACTCAAAAAGCAACTTCACAATAGTGAGAAAGTTCATATTGATGAGAGTTGACTGAAGGTAGCTACAGTTGCTACAGTAAAATAATCGATTTATTACTATTAAATTGAACAGCGAAATCCTTTTCCAAAATTTACTGTGTTCTTGTTTGATTTTTTACGATTTTCAATTAAACATGGCCGGTGCTTCTTTCTTCCGTACACTAGTGTATGTTCAAAAAGGAAGGCAAATTTTCGAATTTCGCGGGCTATTAGTTACCCAATGAGATTCCAATTTTTCCGGATTTGTACATGCCATGTGGTTTTCATTGGAGGTATTTCTATTATCAGTCGAAGCTAGCGCTGAAAAATACTGTTCACAGGAAGTCACAAGTATTCGAATAAAGGAAACTCATAAAGTATTTAAATAAAGGGGGGAGTTAGTTATTTTGTGTATCGGCAAAGTGTCCGGAAAATTGAAGATTGGTCTTAATTTTCGTAATAACGTAAACGTCGTCGACGTCCAAGTGCCAGTAGAGTCTTGTAATTAAGTTTGATTGAATGACACTTCGGGTTATCTTCTGTGTGCGCGGAGAATTAGCCCCTCGAGAGCAACACCTCGAACCTGGAGACCTTTCGAAATGCCGTAACTCTCGATCTAAGTGATCGGATGTTTCGTTAATGCTATTGACACCATCTGTGCGCCAAAATGTCTCGCACCTGTCGAATAGATAACCACAGACACACTTTCACCACAGCTGTTGAATATTGTATTTCATTATGCAGAGGAAACGTGCTGTTCTTTAAACTGTTGCGCGATCCTTGAATGGAACGCTTTTCTATTAAACCTTTGTTCTATTGAAACTATGAAAACGGAAGTTCGAATTGATCTTTATTCCGTTTATCGTAACCTTGTTATTTTGCATGGATCGCCCTCATTTCCAGTTTCCGATACATGTCATCCGATTTTTGATGAATGGGCAATACCTCTCAGCTATTATCAGTGATAACAGTTTTTCTGTGTGCATTTATAATAGTTCATTGTAATGAGACTAGCATCACACATTTATTATAATATAATATCATAATTACTCTCCTTTATGTACTCCATAGCTCAGTGTTGGGCAATAAATAAATTTATTTAAATAAACAATTATTTAAATAACAAGTTATTTGTTATTTGGATATTCAAATAAACCGCAGAAATAATTATCTTTTATTTGAGCAATATATAGATATATATATATATATATATATATATATATATGTCGTCGGTAGCCGGCTTTGATCTTTTCTTGATCGATAAGGCATTATTTTCATACGTCAACGATCTCACGGGTTCTGTAGAATATCACGTCTCTTCCTGTCAACTCTCTTATTGATTCTGAAGTTTCCCCAAGATTTTTGCAACCGTTGACAACGTAAATGATTCAACTTCTCTATTGATATTGTCATGTTTTTATATGACAACTTTTATATACACTGAGGTCATCAGAAACGTATCTATTCTACCACCCGTGATCACGTTCAACAAGGTCATTTTCTTAAAGGACCTTGTCTCGCATTTCTTCAATCATAACAATACAATTTTTTTTGAATATAACAAATTTATGAACTGTTGAACAAGATAAACGTAACGTAACAATAGAAGTAACAATAAAACGGTAACAAGAACAATAAATCTTTGCCGTTGTCGCTACGCCCCGACATATATATATATTATTATTATTGTGAATCTATTATTCCGAGTAAATCGTGAACGCCGCGCCGCTTGGCGATGATGTCACAGCGAAGTTGTTTGGCTTTAATTATTTAGGTGGTGTTGGTAAAAGTGATCAATATTCGGAAACATCGTATTACGATTGAAAAACTGATGCACTTCATGAGTTAACTTTTGCGTTCCATCCCCAGCGTGTGGCAGCATCACCTGGTCCATGGGGGATCAGTGGTACGTGGTCTGCGAGAATTCATCTCGGAAAATCATTTTCCGTCCACCCCGTCCAGCCGTCCGTTGTTTCGAGGCTCGGGGTAAGACGCTTTTCGTCGTTCATCTTCCTCCTCGTGGTTGGGTGAAGATATATACGCTTCTATAAGTCTTCGCGAAGACGAAGTCTCGTCGTGGAGGATGAAGTTTGCGGGGAAGGTCAGGGGCAGACTGGTCGGGAAGAAATTACCACCGATTATCCCGGTCTACGCGAGAAATATCGTCGAGCATCCACTGATAATCGGCGCACAGTGTGGCCGATCGCCAATCTAGATGTTCAAAAGCCCCAAAATGAAAGTTGAACTTGCCCCCAACGTTCGTGTGGCATTTAATTATATGTTTGAGAGCTCGAAACATAACAAATATTTGGTTAAAACGACCTTGAACTGGTTTTTTGAACCCCCTTAAATGCGCCGCGTGATAGTCTTGATAGTCTTGATAGTCCCGATCGCGGACGAACCATTGGACAAGAATTGCACAAAGCGCCCAAGAGTCGCGCAAGAGGAGAGAAACAAGTCGGCCGGGTGTGGAATAATTTTTGAGCGCCGGTCGACCACCCTGGGCCCGACCGTTGACAAATTAGCATAACAGGGAATCGACCCGACCAACTGGCGGAGTCAACCCCCACTGGAAACCCCCTGCAAACTCGTCTCAAGTGCTAGTTATATAGGCATCGGTGGAAGCCAACATCCGACATTTAACGTTCGAGACCGCGGTAAGGGTTCCGTTTACGTCAACGAGCCGGGGAATTGAATTATTTTAAGCGACGATTTTGATCTTTGAGGCATGGAAGCCGGGCTATCGCGCCGCGCCGGTGTATCGAGCGGTGGGGGTTGGTAACAGGTCGAATTAGAAAGGTTCGGGAACGTTCTCGAGATATTTTAACGACAGCCAGGGCTCTATGATTGAAGATCGTAGAGCGAGGGCCACGACTTCGAGAAGCCCGCCGCGTCGCTAACTTGTTTTTGCTCGTTGCTGGAATTATTTTAAGCGACCGGTTCGATTTTTGATGTGTCTCCGGGCGGATATCGGGTGGCGCGACTGTGCGAACTGATCGAGCCGGAGAGATTCGAGAACGTTGTAGACACTGCGGGGTCGATACTCCGGCGATGGCTGGCGAAGGACGACCGACGTTCGCAGATTCCGTTCTATAATTTACTCGATCGAAAATTAATCGATGCTTTTACGTATACGAGGGTTGCGTCGGGCGACTCGCGGCACCGCAGAAATCGGCAGGGGTATGAGCAGCGAAACGGAAAAAGAAGTGCAGTAGACGGTTTTTTAGTCCGTTAAACTGCATCTCGTGCGCACGCCTCAAAGAAAACGCCCTGAAACCGCCGTTTAACCTTTTGCACTCGGAGTTATTTTAACTAGAAAATTAAACATTTATTCTGATCTAGAATACTTCCATTCTCTATGATTTTTGAAATTTTATCGATACGAAATTGGTTTAAGACCTAAATGTTTAGTATGTATGTATGTATATGATATTTGGTCCCCTCAGGGTTTCAAATCCATTTACCAATCTCCCTTCTTTCCACTCTCTCTAACGCCAAATTTCAGCCTAATTTTCAGCGGGACCTACTTTTTATTACGGTGGGTTCCGAACCACCTTTTTGCCAACAACACGCGACCGGTACCCGGGCAGCCACCGCCTGGTGTATGCTCTATACTCATTTGGTCACCCATCCAAGCACCGGCCACGTCCAATGCTGTTTAATTTCGGTGATCGTGCGAGAACCAATTCAATTCAAAAACTCTTTATTTATTTATTTATTTATTTATTGATGCCGTAAACCATGATTGGTTTATATAGCATACATTATAACATATATATAACATACATTATGACTTACAATATAATATTTTCAGAAAACTAATGAGATATTAACATAATATAAGAAAAAATAAGTATAAATGGTGATCGTTAGATCTTAATTTTACATTTTTTACGAAAATTATAAATGATCCTTAACGCTGAAATATCAAGTATACTAAGAGAAATATTAATATTATAGGGAGGGTAGTGTTTACGATCGAGAAGCAATTTGAACAGATGTTCCCGATCCGAATCATACTCCGAACATTGCCAGATAATATGATTCAGATCCTGAATAAAAACTCTTTATTTACATAACATTAATGGTTTATAAATATATATATAACAACGGGTTTATGCTACATTTTATAATTTTACGCCTGCAGTCTTTCGTAGTCCCTATCTATTGATTTACCTACTTGCTAAAGTATTCACATGCCTTCTTTATATTATAGTGGTATAATATATTACTAGTAGACTTATACATATTTCGGTTGACTATTGCTACGGTTGCGATTTTGTTCCATATTATGTAGTTTAATGTAGGAAAAGTACGAGAACCGGTTTTTGAAGCGAGGCAATGGTCATTGACACAATAAAGTTATATATAACAGATAAACATATGATAGAAACATAGAGAAACATTCAGTCATCCACACGGTGATATAAACATTCTTACAATTAACATGGTGTATTAACAGACAACCCTATGTATAGTTAAATTTATAAAACAGAGAATCGGAACATCACCATATTTGTCCGGTATATAATTTTTATTACCAGTGGTAATAAAAAAAAAAATATTATAGTGGTTTAATATATTACTAGTAGACTTATACATATTTCGGTTGACTATTGCTACGGTTGCGATTTTGTTCCATATTATGTAGTTTAATAGTTCTCTGTATCTCGATCGTCAATTATTCATAACAATATATTAATGTTATATTCACACCTTTGTTAATATAAATCACGTTTTAAAAATTAATTTTGATAATCCTTACAGATGCAATAATAAGATATATTATTCTTGAAGATTTTGCAAACTTGCTTATTGTTCCAATTGATCGAACCAGGGCGCCGATAACATTAATATATTGTTATGTAGTTTAATGTTAGAAAAATGGTATAAAAACCTACTTATTATTACTGTTATCCAACAAATATATCACATACTTAAATCTATATCACATATTTTCGAGCCTTAACTGGTGGAAAGGAAACTTATACTTTAGTCTTTGGTCTGTTATAGCACTAGTATAATACTGTATTATATTGACTAGTAAGGGGTTGTTATTTAATTGTGTATCATAGAATGTTTGCGATAAGTGATTTATATAATCTTCTAAGTATTCTACCTCGGCCACTGAATGTAAATCTGTTATTCTGATATACCTATCCTTGTTTGTGATTAGCCTTAAACATTTATTTTGAAAACGTTGTAGCTTCAATAAGTTTGATTTCGCTGTAGTCCTCCATACAGGTGCAGCGTATGTTATAATTGGCCTGATGATTATCTTGTATATTAGTCTTTTGTTTTTAGTACTGAGTTTCGAGTTTCTTACCATTAGTGAATATAGATTTTTCATACTTGCATAGGTTCTCATCATTATATTTCCAATCTGGTCTCTGTACGAGAACCGGTTTTTTGAAGCGAGGCAGTGGCCTAAATGTTTAGTAATAGATTATACAGGGTGTTCGACTACAGGTGGGAGAAAATTTAAGGGGTGGTTCTTAACGATGATATAAGACGAAAATGAAGAATAAAAAATTGCCATTTCGGCTTCGTTATTTAGCTAATAACGATTAAAAATCAACAACGCGTCTAACAAAAGTGTACGTTGTGTACGTCAAAGAGTACAATGTTGTCCAACGATTTGTTAAACATTTTCACCTCGCTGGGGCCCCAAACGAGAACCAAGTTATTATAGCAATTTTTTTATTTTTCATTTTCGTCTTATATCATCGTTAAGAACCAACCCTTAAATTTTCTCCCACCTGTAGTAGAACACCCTGTATATGTAATTATGCAGTAAACAATCATTTTTATTATAAGTGCATAAAATCCGTGGTCTGTTAATAAATTATTGTTCAGATAAACTCTCGAACACTGTACAAAGCAGATCGCATGAAATTTGATTAAATCCCTTGAAGATACTTTTCTTTCTGGAGGAGAATTTTACAAGTGTCCACATACTTTCGATCGGGGGATGTACAATATAACATAACAATGGAACCCGGAACAATATAACACGATTTTATCTAATTGCGAGTACACTAGCCAGATACACAATTGGAACCGCAAACGCGCATCCTGCGTATGCTTCTCCACGCGCATGTTGTCGGTTGCCGCGCCTTCATCCGCGGCGGGTACCTGCGAAATATCGTTGTTTACAAACTTCCGCGTGCTCGGTTGCCGGCCGTCTCTTGTATCCCCGATAATATCGATTATCCGAGCCGGCGTGGTGCGGCATGGCATGGCATGGTGTTGGCACACGAATTTTTTATACTTTCATCGCGTCGTAACTCCCCCAACTTGCGGCGCGATCCGAAACGCGCCGCACCTCGCCCCGGAGAGGAGAGCGCCGTTGTTTATCAGCCCCGGGGATTTCCATCAGGGCCGGGTGAACCCTCGGACCAGTCCACCTGTCCGTGAAACGAGCACAGGTGTCCGGCAGCCACGCGGGCAAGTTGCAACGGCCGAGCGTGACTTCGGCTCTGAACCTGCGACTGCGACGGGAAGAGTGGATCCCAAAACGAGATCCAAGCTGCTCGCGAGATCCAATTGTCACCGGAAAACCGTTCTGGTTCGGTTCGTGTACTCGCGTGAAAATCCGGCGACTCGTTAGCCCCCGAAGCTGCGACACGGCAGAATCAACAGAAACAGGACACCGTATTTGGAGGCGAGGATGGTTTCGAATGGAGCCGGGAGCGCGCGGAAAAGGAGGCATCAAGTAAGCGGAACAGGGTGGAGAAAATACGGAAAGATGGAAGAAATTAAAACACCGAGACGTGCCGGCCCGGCCCGGCCTGAACGCCGCGCCGGTAGCATGGTGGATGTATGTGTTCGGGAGGATAGATCGCCCGCGGAGAGTTGCGGGGGTGGCCAGGGTGAGCTGGCTCTCTGGGTGGCGCACGTTGTGATGTCAGAGGGGCGTTCTGGGGACGCATGCGTACCTGGCTCGGCCCTGACTGCACCGCAGGGTGGTTCAATGTTACGGGAGGGCACTGACCCGAGCCGGAGAATCCACCCCTCGGTGCACCGAGGTGGCTACACCCCTGGTATACGTAGGAGCCCGCCGGTCCCTGCAACCAGCCCTCCGACGATTCACTCATCCCCCTCGTTCACCCCGCCGCCCGGCTTCTCCACCCTTCGTTCCCTATGTTGCTCCACAGCCACCACCACCACCATCGCTGCCGCCGCCGCCACCACCACCGCCAACCGGGTACCGATATCGGCGTAGCTCTCTGCC
The DNA here is from genome assembly GCA_963971365.1 of Lasioglossum villosulum. NCBI lineage: Eukaryota > Metazoa > Arthropoda > Insecta > Hymenoptera > Halictidae > Lasioglossum > Lasioglossum villosulum. The sequence goes on along the minus strand of OZ020504.1, from coordinate 9,624,607 downwards.
GTCGACTAGGGTACGGCAGCATCGCGGTCCGGGATAACCATTATCCACCTCTCACAAATCACTTGGACCACCGTTTACGTGGCGCTGCTCGTCTTTGCCGCGCCACGGTTTGAGGCATGACGCACGGCCCTCCGGCTGATAAAGGCTCAGCCCGGTTGCGCTGATCAACCAGCCTCCCGAGGGCTGTGCCGCGATTCTTCGGCCGTTTATTATTCATCGGTAATTAACGGGACGCTGTGCCAGCCGGACCACCTATGTGCCCCCAATAACGATCGATAGCCGGAATGATTTTGATATCATTACCCGACGCTGGCTTGTTTGTTTTCGGACAGGACGGTACAGGGAACTTCCGTCTCTCTTCCTCTCTCGCTCTTCGCGAACGAGAGATCGCTCCGAGGATTCTCTTCGACTGGCCAGATCGATGTAACGGAGAATTTAATCATCTCGATGAGTGCGGCCCGGTGTTTATGAAATTCTTTTGTGAAATTGCGCGCCACACCGCCGAGACAGTTTTTCCTCCGGCTAATTAAATGGTCGTTCGCAACCGAGTAAATTGAAAATTTCCACCCGGCAAATTTTATTCGTTTGCTCTCCCGGCTCTCCCGGATCGGGTCGAGACGAGTCGTCCCGGTCAACCCCGCTCGTTCAATTTTCAAACGTATTCGCCTAATGGAGAGATTGAAATCTCGCAGCGCGGCGCAGAATCAGTCGCAACGCGGTAGCCCGCGCGGGTTCTTCAACCCCTAAGGTCGCTACCCTCTCGCGGAGTGGGTTTAAAACGACCCTGAAAACGGGTTACTTTTTGTTGCGACACGAAAATAAACGTGCACGGCTGGTAAAACTACGTCACGCCGGATCGCCTCGCAAAGAAGTGGGTCTCGTTTTCGCGTTACTCCGCGATGAATATAACAGAGACGGCCTTTTCTTTCGTTAACCGACGCTGTCGTGTAACATTGAGAGGATTAACCCTTTACACTCGATGGTCCCCTCTGAGGCACCGCTAAAAATTGCTGTAACGTTATTCAAAATATATATATTGTTTGCATTATTCAATATATCGATATACAGGGTGTTCGACTACAGGTGGGAGAAAATTTAAGGGTTGCTTCTTAAGGGCGTAGATCCACTCTCTAGTGTGCATGACTCACACAGCGTAGACCCATATACGTGCACGAGGATTGCAAGGGTCCGGCATATTAGAAAGTATGACCTTTTACTGCATATTTGCGACCCGTACGACGTCACAATCGTTAGATGAAAGATCAGTCTAGCGCGCTATGTTCTTACAATTTCGAAATTATGCGTTATGGAGGCGCAATCGACTTTATTCGACAGCAAACAGCTGAGTATCGAGTTGAGAGGTATGCAATATGGCGGTACTACGACTCCCTACGAACGCTTATGTCTATTTCAGCTAAGTCAGTCCCCAACGAGCCGAGTTGTCGGGGATGTATCAGTAAAACAGAGGGAGGCTCTGCGAACAGGCCCGACTGGCCGTCCCACGATGCGCTCGCACGGGGCGAATGAGAGGTTCGGTATTTGAGAAAACACAACTTTGCTATGCACATTTCGGTGCTCTGCGTAGTCGCGATCGCTAGATGAAAGATCAATCTAGCGCGCTATGTCCCTAGAATTTCGAAATTATGCGTTATAGAGGCGTAATCGACTTTATTCGACAGCACTTTCGGGAGGCTCCGCAAGCAGGCTCGACTAGCCGTTTCGGGGCGCTCTCGCACACGAGTAACCTCGGTCGGAGCGTCCGTGTGCCTGAGCGTGCGAGGGAGGTTCGGTATTTGCGAAAATGCAAATCTGCCGTGCACATTACGATGCTCTGCGTGGTCGCGATCGCTAGATGAAGGATCCATCTAGCGCGCTATGTCCCTACAATTTCGATATTATGCTTTACAGAACGGCAATCGACGATATTCGAAAGGATTTTCGGGATTTGCGCGTCTGTGTGCCTCAAGACAGTCAGTCGAGCCTGCTTGCGGAGCCTCCCGAAAGTGCTGTCGAATAAAGTCGATTACGCCTCGATAACGCATAATTTCGAAATTGTAGGGACATAGCGCGCTATATTGATCTTTTATCTAGCGATCGCGACTACGCAGAGCACCGAAATGTGCATAGCAAAGTTGTGTTTTCTCAAATACCGAAAAAATTGCGATTTCTGCTTCGTTATTTAGTTATTAACAACGCGACAGTCACGTATCAAGTGACAGATGCATGCATAACTTGGTTCTCATTTCGGGCCCCAGCGAGGTGAAAATGTTTAACAAATCGTTGGACAACATTGAACTCTTTGCGTACACAACGTACACTTATGTTAGACGCGTTGTTGATTTTTAATTGTTAATAGCTAAATAACGAAGCCGAAATGGCAATTTTTTATTCTTCATTTTCGTCTTATATCATCGTTAAGAACCACCCCTTAAATTTTCTCCCACCTGTAGTCGAACACCCTGTATAATCTATTAGTAAACATTTAGGCCATTGCCTCGCTTCAAAAAACCGGTTCTCGTACAGAGACCAGATTGGAAATATAATGATGAGAACCTATGTAAGTATGAAAAATCTATATTCACTAATGGTAAGAAACTCGAAACTCAGTACTAAAAACAAAAGACTAATATACAAGATAATCATCAGGCCAATTATAACATACGCTGCACCTGTATGGAGGACTACAGCGAAATCAAACTTATTAAAGCTACAACGTTTTCAAAATAAATGTTTAAGGCTAATCACAAACAAGGATAGGTATACCAGAATAACAGATTTACATTCAGATGCCGAGGTAGAATACTTAGAAGATTATATAAATCACTTATCGCAAACATTCTATGATACATAAACTGTTTTTTCTCGATCGTAATATTGCCGTAAACCATGATTGGTTTATATAGCAATTAGAAAACGCAATTTTTTTATTCTTCATTTTCGTCTCATATCATCGTTAAGAATCACCCCTTAAATTTTCTCCCACCTGTAGTCGAACACCCTGTATTTAATGTATTTCTTTACAGATTCCTCCAGGGATTTGGCCTAAAATATATATTTGATTTTTTATTTACATTTTTCTGAAGAATATAAATTCTTTTGAATACTAAAACAACACTTGTACTTCAAGACTGTCTGTTTACATCTAGAAAAAGCCTAGTTTCATACACCCTATAGTCTAAAAAAATTATTAAAAATCACTTTTTCACAGAAGTTACACAAGCCTCCCTGAAAATTCGTTTCTAAACATATTCAGTGGTACGCATACTTTACCTATTTACTATTTCGAATTCTATTTTACCCAGCTCTGTGAACTATATTGTATTAGTATTATAATATTACTATATTAGTATTTATTGTTATAAATATCGTCTAATAACAATAATAAAAATAGTACACGAATTTCAACGATAAGTGTCCACATACTATTGAGTGGGGGTGTATATGAAGTTCGTCGGAGAGTTTTTATAACTGACAACACACTCCGCGACAATACTGCCGGGTTATTGAAATAGGACTCCAGATCAGAGTTGTACAGTAATTAATTCTTTTGTAATCGGTTTCTGTAATCGATTATTTGATGTAATCATTAGACTGCGGATCTTTGTACAAAATAAAAATTTCGTACCTAATTTGCAACAAACTAGAGTGACATAGAAATTTCTTTCTTTCCCTATTATGTTTAGTAGTTTGAAAATTATATTATAGTGTGTTTAAATGTTTTCAATATTTTTGTTATTTTAAATTACACCTGCTCATTTTTGTCATAAATGCATAAAATCCGCAGTCTAGTAATCATAGTAACTGTAATCATTAATCAGTCAATCACCTTTGAAATGAATGACTAATTATGATTACGTTAATTAAATTAATTAAATACATTAATTAAATTTTATACAGATTCGTAGTGTACATCTGTACGTGGAAAATTGTACAACTTGCCTTACGTGTACGTTTATAAATTTTGAAATGCGAATTTTAATTATTACAAAACATTTAATGATTGATATGTATTTTATAAAGATCTGTAATGTATTATATCTGTACATTGACAATTGTACAACTTGCCTTACGTGTACGTTTACAAAGTCTGAAATGCGAGTTGTATTAAAAGCAAATTAATACACTAAAAATAAATAAGTAACTTGTTCTAAGGATTTTTTATGTAAAACTACGTAAAACGTATATATATTTTTCAAAAAATGTTCACAGTGTTGTTATTACAGCAAAATTACAGATTAAATCATAATCGAAAATGTAATTATTCAAATCATGATTAATAATGGAGCAATCACCATTGGTTACAACAACTTTTGATTGCTTTATTATTCATTAATCAATGATTACTGATTATTTACTAATCAGTAGCCACGATTAATAATTGGATTTTATATTAATCGTAATCTTCAATCATTAATCAGATCACGTTTTGTCCAATTCTGACTCTCGGGCAGGAGTTGGGTCCATTCTGACCCAGATTTAGAAACCTTCCACTTACATTCTATAATATTTTAGTAGCATAATCAAATAAATAAATAAAGCACAATATAGTAAATAGACTGCGGATTTTGAACATTTATTTTTATTTATTGAACAATAAAAAATATATTCCTTCGAACTTTCTCAAAGTATTCATGAAAATAAGACACTCCTAAGTTTTTAAATAAGAATTTCGAATAAAGTGGTTTTTTCCAAGTAGGTTTTAACCAACTTTATTTGCAATTTTTAATTGTATAAAATTTTTTATCTACTCTGACATTAAACCTACCGAGTCTTAAAAATAACTAGACGTTCCCTCATAGAAATAACAAGTTTAATTTTATTTAGACCTTCTACCTATTACAATACGTGATTTACCAGAGCTGTTTATATATTAATTTCTTATGAAATAAATTTTTTATTTCAATGATTGTGAAACAAAAATTCTGGAACGGACATTTTGACCGATGATGGTAGGTTTTCTGTTTACTGTAGTCTCTTATATTACACGTGGCTTTGTTCATGAAAAAGTCCTTCGTTGGTCTCGATGACATTTTGTACTCGCTTCAGCATAGAAGCAATTAATCATTGGCAATCTGTCAAAATTTTTTCGTCTCGACGCCACACACGAGTAACTGCTCCGATCAATTTATTCGGGGTGGTACAGTCGATTCGGTCTACTATGACCTTGGGGTTACCCCATAAATTTACAATTGCTTACAAATCTGGTAAATTCCCAGGCCGATTTAGTCTCTGTTTTCTGGACTGGTATCTATACTTACAGTCAAGGGCTCAGCGATAATATTTTACTTAATAAACATTGATATCTATCAATATTTTGTATACTAACAGTGCACTGAATATTACCGGTACCCCTTCATTAACACATAGGCTATATTCTAAATGTGACAATTGTCATGCGACGACCCGCAATGCTGCGTTCACATCAATTCAAACAATACTGTATGTTATTGTATGTGCAGAAATTAATTAATTAATGTTCACGATGAAATGTATAGGACGATTGATGTTCTCAAATGAAAATTTACATTCGGGAAATTCATGTTAAGTTACTTTTTTATGAGAGTATATTGCCGTACGGGAGTATGTCTGCCTATTTCTGTCTATTTCTACTTAATACAACTGACTCGTGCGCGTTGATCATTTTTTAGCATTCAGTGGATTTATTGTTGATAGAAAGACAATCAAGAAATTTTACATTTCCGAGCTGTGTATTGAGAGTTATAAAATAGTAATTTGCATTAACTTGCGGAACTGGCAGTAGTGATTATATTTTTCGTAATCAATTACAAAAGTAACTGATCGTAACGATTGCTTTTCGCGAGCAATTACAAAAGTAATCACAAAATAATCTATTACTGTCAAACTCTAGGCTAGTGCCTTAATATTTGGACTCTCTATGAAAAACGATAAATTTTTTAATATTGGACTATACGAATTAAGCATTTTTGAGAAGTAAGAGCAATTAGTTTACTATTAGGTTGCCCCAAAAGTTTCTTTCGGAATGTCTTCCTTTAATATTGATAAAGAAATATTAGGTTGTCCCAAAAGTTGGTTTCCGATTCATGCACATAATGCAAATTCATGTTAGGAAGTACTAAAACATTAAGACTATCGCATTGTATGTATTTATTTAGCAACATTAAAGGAACGTGTTCCGAAAGAAACTTTTGGGACAACCTAATATATCTAAAATTTAAACAATAAATTGTGTAGATCTGTGTAAAGGGTATAGCAGGATAAGCATGGGCCAGCGGCCCCCGCTCCGATTTTCCTGATTTCTGTCTTAAAACATAGTTTTATGCCTAAAAAAAACATTGTGTAAAATTTCAAATGTCTACCTCCACCGATAAGATTGTTATTGGGGTAAATTCCCCCGCACTTAAATGCAATTTGCTACAAAACGAGAAAAGATATCGACATGGGATAAACGGCAAACAAAAGACATAGATGTACTCTACATTCCAGATTTTTTCAGAATTTTTTGCTAATTATTTATAGTCGAAAATAATTAAATAATTTTTTGGGAATTTTATTAACTACCTTCCCCTGGGTTGACACCTACCAAAAAATTATAAAATATTGCTATGATACTAACCTACTGTGTAAAAAAATCTCAGAAGTGTGCATTTGGTGGAACAGTGTAAAAAAAAAATAAAGTATGCCGGCGAACGCACGGTTTGATCAGTATCGGCGCAGCGACCGAATCCCCTTACGGTGGCTAGTGATGGGAGCGAACGGAAAATCGGCGGGTGTACGGAAAAGCTGATACATGTAAAAATGCGATTAAATCTTCTAATATATGATTACAGTGGGAAATCTAAACAATTATATTTTAGGAGATAGCTTACATTGAAGAAGAAAAATGCGTGTAAAGCTAGTTCGTTGCTGTCAAGTAACAGAAAGAAGAAGCTTCTAACAAATATGTTGTATGGTCACGGTGTTAGAGGTTCTGCTCGATGCTCCAAAGGGCTCGAGTTTCGAATCCTTCTCGGCTCAACTTTCTTTTTTTGTTTTTTTCTTTTTTTTATATGCATTTATAAACTAAACAATTTTTATTGTCTGCACTTTAATATTTTATAATTGTTTAGATGTCCAACTGTAATCATATATTAGAAGATTTAGTCGCATTTTTACATGTATCAGCTTTTCCGTACACCCGCCGATTTTCCGTTCGCTCCCATCACTAGCCACCGCAAGGGGATTCGGTCGCTGCGCCGATACCGATCAAACCGTGCGTTCACCGGCATACTTTATTTTTTTTGACACTGTTCCACCGAATACACACTTCTGAGATTTTTTTACAAAGTAGGTTAGTATCATATCAATATTTTCTAATTTTTTGGTACGTGTCAACCCAGGGAAAGATAGTTAATAAAATTCCCAAAAAATTATTTAATTATTTTCAACTATAAATAATTAGCAGAAAATTCTGAAAAAAATCTGCAATGTAGAGTATATCTATATCTTTTGTTTGCCGTTTATCCAATGTCGATATCTTTTCTCGTTTTGTAGCAAATTGCATTTAAGTGCGGGGGAATTTACCCAATATCACCCTTATCGGTGGGGGTAGACATTTGAAATTTTACACAATGTTTTTTTAGACATAAAACTATGTTTTCAGACAGAAATCAGGAACATCGGAGCGGAGGCCGCTGGCCCATGCTTATCCTGCTATACCCTTTATGAATTGTGAAAGTTTCATCAAAATGATGCGGAGAACATCCAGAGACATTGAAACATGTAAGAATCGTTAGATTCATTGCAGTTAAGTGCCGAAAATTATGAAAACTGCCATTTTTACCATTTTTAAACGTGTATAATTAATTACAACGATCACCGACTTTAATGAAATGTTCAGAATATGTTTAATTGATACAGATCTACGAATCGAGTTTTTTAAATTTTCCATACAGGCTCACATATAGGTTTTGCACTCCAAATGCACCCTTTGCAAATCAATTTGCCCATTAAGCATATTTAAATTTAATTTAATTTATCTATTTAAATTAAATTATATATTCATTTAGATACACGTGAACGGTGTCAGTGCGAGGGAAACGCGAGACTCAATACGCTTCAATAAATACATACATATGTACTTTCATTTTTAGAAATTATTAATAAGACAATGAATATACGATGAATATACATATTTACACACAGCTTTCATGCGTTACAAAATTAATGAATTGGTAATTACTTTTAAACAAGTACTTGATGTACACCTTTGCAATAAAAAAACTTTGAATTTCTTAACAATTAATTTATAGTCGCTAATATTTTTTTAATAAAAACTTACTTAAAAATACTTTATTTGCAAAAGGGTGAAATTCATTTGGGATCGAGTGAAGGAGAGCAAAATCTGTATAGTGGTCGCGAGATATAATTTTTAAACAGCCAGTACACGAGAAACGCATTAATGGGCATCAAGATAAGCTTGCTTCAAAGAGGAATTAGAAATCTAAGGAAAAATTGACAAGCACTTGATGTACATCTTTGCAATAAATGAAATTTTGAATTTCTTAACAATTAATTTATAGTTAATAATATTTTTTAACAAAAACTTACTTAAAAATACTTTATTTGTGGAAGATTGAAATTGATTTGCAAAAGGGTGAAACTGATTTGTAAAAGTGTGAAATTCATTTGCAAAAGTATGAATTTAGAGTGCAAAACTCGTCAAAAAGATGCAAAATACAACTTTCAGTATTTCCTCTGCAATCTCGACAACTTGCAATTGTTATTGACGATCCTAAGTGTAGTTGCATGGTGGAGGACGAATCACTGAACCATGTTTTGTGGCAATGCAACTTGTATAATGAGGAAAGGCTCAAATTAATTAATAAACTCCGATTAATTAACTTCCAGCTTCCAATGGATGTCTCCATATTAATAGCTAAACCTAATATCAAGGCTTGTCGTTATATACTTTCATTTTTTAAGTGCAGCGGACTTAAAGTATAAGTAACAAGTTACATAGATATACATCACAGCCTTTATACCTTTGAAGCAGCACATGTTTCAGTTACATATCTACCATCATGAGCTAAACTACTGTTCAAACGTAACTCACTAATTTTTGTTTTAAAATGTTTATGTCCATTTTGCATACAACAAGTACGTATATGAAATTTAATTTTTTGGTTTTTCTATGTGAAAAAAAAATTTTCTTTTTGTTTTCTTTTCTAATTATTCTCATATTTTTCAGACGCAAAAGTGTCTCTTTGAAAAAGATCCACATCAGGATCGAAACGTTAGGAACATGCTTAAATAATTGCACATTCGTTGTTTTTCTAAAAATGATCGAACCTAGCGCCGATATCATTCAATTTATTATATTACTAATTTTCGATCGAGAAGAATTTAACCTTTAAAGTATAAGTGTTTGTTTATACCGTTACTATCATTCTCGTGTCTTTGTTATATTATTTATGTTTCTTCTGTGTCCTGTTCTGTGGTTTTTGTATTTTGTGCTGTATGTATTGTTTTCTATATATACTGTATTCTATGTATTGCATTACAATTATGTTGAAATAAATCTCAATATGAGATTTTATAATTAAAAAAAAAAAAACTTGCAATTGTTCTCAATAATTTTACATTCACGTGGTGTAGCAAACCAATTGTTGTAACTTCTGAAAAAAGTTCAAATCGAATGGTCGAATGTTAACAAAGAGATCGTTTTTTTAAGAGTGTTCGAATATTAGTCACTGTATGTGAACAGCTGGTCTCCGAACGAGCTAATACAGGCAGAGTTTTACTGTAATTCACGTTCTCCGCAGCGTTTGGACCAATCGCGCTGTTCCGGGCATAAATAATTCAAGGGACAAGCATCTCGCTGACACGAGTTTCCCTGGGGCGGTTGGATTTTCGTTGGAAAAAGGAGAAAATTTCGATCGAAACCGGTCCGGTGGGCGCGCCGATTCGCGGCACGATCGGATGCTGTCTTAATTATTGATTCAACGTGGTTGCTGAGGCCGTGGTGTCTGGGAAATGAGCGCATGCGAGTTATAGGCGGGGCCGCGAGGCTGGCCACGAGTCACGCCGACTGAAGCCAGCAGGGTTGAATTACGATTCGTGTAAATCATCGCGCGCGGCCGTTTTACGCGCACGTATCGGGCCCGTCCGCGGAATGGAAGAACATGTAAATACTTCGCGGCCATTAACGTTTCTCGTAATTTTTACCGGTCGCTAAAGGGACATAAGTTTCGGTAATGTTACACCGCCGCAGGATTCTCGCGAGACCCTATATGGCCGAGCATCCGGGACACACTCCCGTGGTTCCCCCTTAACGCAATGCCTCTCCCTTTCTCCCTGTACACTTTTAACGATTAATTACTGACCCCCTCTTTCCCACCCGCTGACAAAAACTCGAAACGGTAAGTAGCCGCCGCCGTTGCGTCACAATAATATCGTTGAAAGATATTACGGTGTATTTTCGGATCCATGGCGAGAGGGGAGCTGCAACTTTATATGGAACTAGCAGCCCCCGACACGGCTTCGCCCGTGCTAAATGTAAGAAGAATTTAGATTTTTGATCTTAAGTATATCCATTTATATATATAGATGATAACCCTGGGGAACATTATTAATTCATTAATAACAATTTATTGTTGAAATAATAGTTCAAATAATGAATATGGACTAACGTGTTCGAACGTGTCTGAACGTGTTTCGCGGTATAAAATATGATAACCCTGGGGAACATTATTAATTCATTAATAACAATTTACTGTTGAAATAATAGTTAAAATAATGAATATAGACTTGAAAGATGCAAAGCTCGTTCGTAGACGTGGGGGAGGGGGGTTTTTCGCGGTATGTAATATAACACGAGTATGCTTTTCCCAGGAAGACTTGACCTTGAACGTGTCCGAACGTGTTTTGCAGTATGAATACCTCGTGTCTAATATCTATGTATACCAATTTTCATAGCGATAGGTTCAACAGTATAGAAGTTGATATATTACAGCACCATCTATAGCTGCGAGTTACAAAAAAATGTGTAGCGTGAAAACCTTCTCCATGAAAAAATACATATATATGCCAAGTTTCATGTTGATCGGTCAAACAGTTTCGAAGTCTATTAATCATATCTATTATCTATTATCATTATCATATATCTATCATTATATCATATATCTATCATATTATCATATATATAATATCTATTATCATATTATCATATATATAATATCTATTATCATATTATCATATATATAATATCTATTATCATATATATATATATATATATATATATATATATATATATATATATATATATATATATATATATATAGATGTTAGCGTTAGGACACAGAGTATATGGAGGATTTTGGGCCTTGGGTGAACATGTGCAACTTTATACGGAATGCACACGTTTGATGAATGCGTCTGACGTCTTCAGGGGAGGCCGCGAACGTCATTAAAACGGCGAATGACTTTCCGGGGTGTAATATATTGTGACGATCAGGAGATTTATTCCGCGCGAAAGAAGCATTCCGGATTTTATTGCTCACCCCTTTTTGCTACGCGTGCATTCCTGTTTACGAGATGAATAGCTCATGGAAAATTGCTGTCGCCTCGAACGTTGTTGTCTGACTTTCCGCCTTATAATATCGTGCCCAACTCCTGGCGACGATTTCGAATGGAATGTAGTAATTGTATTAGGTACTTCAATAAGCATTTGCCGTTTACTAATAGAAATACGCACTAATAGGACTGGTATCGGTGGCGGCTCGCTTATAGGTACCGTGGACTGCAGCAATCTCTAGTTCCACTTAATATTATCGGTTACAATTAATATAATGAGTCATTTTTTCTTTCATTCTATCCTTATACTTGTATAATATTAATCCTTAAGCTTAATGTCAGTAGCTGCCCCCAGTTTATGAAAAGGATACAAAAATCTTAGTATGGAACTGTGCAGCACCTCCACTAATTTCAGCCACGAGCTGAACATTTTTTTGTAGTACCATATTTGCCTCCTTTAACAGTACAACTTTTTTCTCTAACATTTTCTTCTATCTTCAAGCCTAACAGACCCATTTAATTAATCACAAACATTAAACAAAACAATAATTAATCTGTTTCTCGTGAATCACGCGGTATATATAAAGAAAATGTTTATACAAACATGAATATATATTTGTTGTTTCATAATATATAAAATAAGTAACTTACACACTGACTTAAGGAAAAATCTAATTATTTCCAAGCATTACATTTCAATTTAAAGAGGTCACCAATTTAACTGTACCATATTTCTCTCTAACATTTTCTGCTATCTTCAAGTCTAATAGAGCTATTTAAGTGTTCTGTTTCTCGTGAATCACCCAGTATATATAAAGAAAATGTTTATATAAACATGAAAATATTTGTTCTTTCATAATATATAAAATAAATAAATTACACACGGATTTAAGGAAAAATCTAATTATTTCCATGCATTACATTTCAATTTAAAGAGGTCACTAATTTAACTGTACCATATTTCTCTCTAACATATTCTTCTATCTTCAAGTCTTTACATTTCAATTTAAAGAGGTCAGTATTTAATAAATTTAATTTAACTGTACCACATTTCTATCTTCAAGTCTAACAGAGCTATTTAAGTGTTCTGTTTCTCGTGAATCACCCATACAAAGAAAATGTTTATACAAACATGAATATATATTTGTTGTTTCATAATATATAGAATAATCAAATTACACACGGATTTAAGGAAAAATCTAATTAATTTTTTTTTAATCTCATTAATTTCAACTGAAATATCACGCAAACTAATTATTCCGTGATATAAAGAGATCACTAATATAACGGTACATACAACTTCTCTCTAATTGTTCTCTAACTATTCTCTAATTAAATTAATTGTTCCTTGATATAAAGAGATCACTAATTTAACAATTCATACAACACTTCTCTCTAACATTTTCTTCTATCTTCAAGCCTAATGGAATTTATTTAGGTGTCCTGTTTCTTGTGAATCACCTGGTACAGTACATGTATAGTATGGATATAAATTATAAAGGTCAATTATACACCGCGAAATAGTATAATTAAAAACAAAAGTATCGATATTGTTAATCTTTATATTCTGCGTTACAACATTTACTGAGAAATTATATTATAGAATGTTCAAGTTTTGCTTTATTGCCTCAATTATCCATCATACTCGGGTTCAACGCGCTTTTGTATTCAGCTTATAGATGTTATGTACAATTTTAACGGCCAGTAGTCATAGGTATTGACCAGCAATATAAATAATATTCTATAAAAGGGGAAGAACTACGGCGCAAAGTATTTAATCGTTTATCGATAGGTGGTAATGCTAGAGTGTACCGCGATTGTTCCAACCAGAGTTGGGCAAACATTTTATTTGAATAGAAATTTCGAATAAAGTGGGTTTAAAACCCACTTGAAATGATTATTTATATAAAATTTTTACCCAATCCTGGTTTTAACAGTGTCGCGACCGAAAATTCCAATGTATTCTATGACTGTGTCCTGATATTTCGCCACTAATCGATGTAGTGTAAATATAATCAATAGACTGCCGATGTTGATGCAATTTTCAATTTTTATGGACAAATTTTCAAAGAATAGATTGAAATAAAATCCTTTTTTGTAATGGAAACGGTGTTTGTAGATCCAATACAAATAAAAATCGCACTACATTCTATCCAACTTTATATTCTACTATTTTTTTAAAATACTCATGAATCATAAGTACTTAAACATGAGCAGTCTAATAATTATACAGCAGATTTTATGCATTCATAACAAAAATGTGTAGGTGTAATTTAAAACAGTAAAAACATTAAAAAATTAAAAAATGCTGTTTTATAATTCTCAACCTACTATGTGTATGGGGTGCAAATGCACTGCAGGCTGACAGAAACGGAAATAAAAAATTGACGAACGGAAAATTTCCAAAAATTTTTGCTAGGAACGCTATCTATAATATGTTACACATAGTTTAAAGTATTATACACTTATCTTTATATTTTTATAAAAACCAATCAAATTTCGTAAATATTTATGCAGACAACTTCGGTCGTTTACATTTTGCTGGAAAAATGTACGGGGTCCAATTATACTCCTGTACAACAACTGTTAACATTACATAATAATTTAAAGAAAATACATAATAATTTATAGAAGAAAGAGCAGCCCATCGGCTGTATAAATATTTTTGGTAGACCACGTATTATAATAGAAGTCGCACAAAGTCTGAGTACAATCAAGTTTGTCATTTTTATAAAGAAACATGTACCAGTTCTTTTTAAGGTTCGGTAGGTGTAGATACCGATTATAACATAGATTATACTAGATATAATACAGTAAGCCTAAGATTGTGGTAAAATTGTCTTATTGCATAAGACTGCATACAGGGTGTCCCAAAATTCCTCCGACACCCGAAAATGGGAGGTTCCTTGGGTCATTTGAAGCGATATATTCCTTTACAAAAATGGCGTCGGCGGCTTTGTTTAGGAGTTATTAACGAAAAACACGGACCAATCAGAGCGCGACCTAGACGCGAGTCAGCATAGTCTACCCGACGCGCCAACTGTCAATTGGCCGAACGTGTTGAAATCGCGCTCTGATTGGTCCGTGTTTTTCGTTAATAATACATAATTACATTTTTGTAAAAGAAAATGTCGCTTCAAATGACCAAAGGAACCTCCCATTTTCGGGTGTCGGAGGAATTTTGGGACACCCTGTATATCATTTGCTCGATGCAATCCCCCGTTACAGGAATAACAGCATCTCTTAGAAACGTATCAAGACTTTTGCAGTGATCCGATCCGATCGTTTCGACTTACCCCGGTCGTTAGCAAAAGATCCACACCGCGAGGGGGTTAAAGACCAAATCACTCGTTCGCGAAGGCTCTATTTCCCTGCACGCATGTTTACAATGGTCTTAAGTAACTCAGGCCCCCCGTGGATCGGCCGCCGAAGAGCAACGGGGGCTGTTCACGAAATGATTGGCGCACGGTTCAGGAACAAGCCATAAACGGCTTGGAAACGTATAAAACACTCGAGAATTTCGTGCGACTTCCGTCTCTATCGGGGCCGGTGGGCAAGGACGAAGTCGATCACCGGGACGATAAAAACAGACCGATAGCAGCAAGAAAATAAAAAGCTGGGGAACCCACCCAGTCGATGTATATCCTAATCCGTCGCCCTCTGGGCTGGCAACCCCCGGCCGCCAGGGCCGCCCTCCACGCCCCGGCATTTTACCCCGTCGCAAATTGGAGCTCGTGTGTCATTAGCTATTCAAATTCATTTCTGTGCAACGTTACGCGACTGAAATATACCGGCATTATACGCGATGGCGTGATTGCCTCCACTTTAGTCACATCGTTGAAAACGAGCCCCGGGCCCAGTTGCCTCTCTCTGCTTAGGGGCGCGTCTCCGCGCTCCTCTCTGCGCTCCTCGCCGCAGTTCGAACCCCGGAGTTCATTGCACTGGAAAAGTTTCATCGGTTGCGCTCGATCGACGGGTCTACCCAACAAAATCCCGGCCGTCCCGCTCCCGAACCAAACATTTCGAACAGCCATGACGGAAGGGTTGCATGAAAATTATTGAGCCCGGATCGATAGCTGCGAAATCGAGACCTCGTTTCCAAAAACGGCTGCGAGATTCTCCGTTGCGGCGCGCTTGCACTTTACAGGCTCGAAATAGCTCCGGAATTAAACACAGTGGACTTTCGATTATTGTTAGGGTAGGAGGGACGAAATGTCATTGTCATTGTTAGACTGCGGATCTTTATGCACAATAAAGCTGTCTTGATTGATTGTGGGGAACAGAATTAAAATAAAAATTCATTTCATCCCTTAATGACTTTGTTACATTACGATATTCATGAATTTTTCTTATCCTTCACTGCTTTATACTTCGCCACAACCAGTTTCTTCATAGATACATAAAGATCCACTGTATAGTCATTGTTATTATAATTGTTAAGTCATTATTAGACTGCGGATCTTCATGCACAATAAAGCAGTCTTGCTTGATTGTGGGGAACAGGATTAAAATAAAAATTCATATCAACCCTTAATGAGTTTGTTACATTACGATATTCTTGAATTCTTCTAATCCCTCACTGCTTTGTTCTTCGCCACAACTAATTTCTTCATAGAAGCATAAAGATTGACATTATTATTATAATCGGTAAGTCATTATTAGACTGGGGAACTTATGCACAATAAAACAGTTCTGTATTGATTATGGGGAATAGGAGTAAAATAAAAATTAATTTCATCCATTAATGACTTTGTTACATTACGATATTCATGAATTTTACTAATCCCTCACTGTTTTGTACTTCGCCACAGCTAATTTCTTCATAGATACATAAAGATCCACTGTATAGTCATTGTTATTATAATTGGTAAGTCATTATTAGACTGCGGATCTTTATGCACAATAAAGCAGTTTTGCATTGATTATGGGGAACAGGATTAAAATAAAAATTCATTTCATCCTTTAATGACTTTGTTACCTTATGATATTCATGAATTTTTCTAATCCTTCATTGTTTTGTACTTCGCCACAACCAATTTCTTCATAGAAGCATAAAGATGCACATCATTATTAAAATTGGTAAGTCATTATTAGACTGGGGAACTTATGCACAATAAAACAGTTCTGCATTGATTGTGGGGAACAGGATTGAAATAAAAATTCATTTCATCCCTTAATGACTTTGTTGCCTTATGATATTCTTGAATTTTTCTAATCCTTCATTGTTTTGTACTTCGCCACAACAAATTTCTTCATAGAAGCATAAAGATGCACATCATTATTAAAATTGGTAAGTCATTGTTGGACTGGAGAAATCATGCACGATAAAACAGTTCTGCTTGATTGTGGGGAACAGGATTAAAATAAAAATTAATTTCATCCATTAATGACTTCGTTACATTACGATATTCATGAATTTTTCTAATCCTTCACTGCTTTGTACTTCGCCACAACCAATTTTTTCATAGACGCATAAAGATTCACTGTATAGTCATTATTATTATAATTGCTAAGTCATTATTAGACTGAGGAACTTATGCACAATAAAACACTTCTGTATTGATTGTGGGGAATAGGATTGAAATTCATTTCATCCCTTAATGACTTTGTTACCTTACGATATTCTTAAATTTTTTAAATCCCTTACTGTTTTGTAATTCGCCCAACCAATTTCTTCATAGAAGCATGATGATGTTATCGGCGCCCAGGTTCGATCATGATTCTACAAACATAATTTGAATGATACTACAAACGTTGATTCGGGTTTTCATCTATTCCAAACATTCGGAATAGCTCAAACGTGTGGTCAAAAATTTTTAAGACCAATAAATAGATTCAAACCCGAATCAACATTTGTTGTATCATTCAAATTATGTTTGTAGAATCATGATCGAACCTGGGCGCCGTATCATCAATTTCTATTACCCTATCTATGTTCCGCTTTCCGTTTCGGCGAAGAAAATATAAAAATGTATCAATCCTCCCCAGCCTCCCCATAAAGAGTTTCCGCCAAGCGTGGTCGCGCGACAC
Source organism: Lasioglossum villosulum (assembly GCA_963971365.1). Taxonomy (NCBI): domain Eukaryota; kingdom Metazoa; phylum Arthropoda; class Insecta; order Hymenoptera; family Halictidae; genus Lasioglossum; species Lasioglossum villosulum. The sequence goes on along the minus strand of OZ020504.1, from coordinate 9,607,045 downwards.
GCGGAAAGAAGCACCGCGGAAATTTGCACCGTTACGAGTCGCATCCATAACAAATGTCTATACATTCAAGACAAAACTGCACTTGAAACATCCGTGCCACGCCTTGTACATCACCAGCCGTTCGAACGCGATGAATCCGGAACAGAACGAAGCAAAGTTATTCATTCAGTAATATAATAAATTGAATGATATCGGCGCTAGGTTCGATCATTTTTAGAAAAACAACAAATGTGCAATTATTTAAGCATGTTTCTAACGTTTCGATCCCGATGTGGATCTTTTTCAAAGAGACACTTTTGCGTCTGAAAAATGTGAGAATAATTAGAAAAGAAAACAAAAAGAAACATTTTTTTTTCCACATAGAAAAACCAAAAAATTAAATTTCATATACGTACTTGTTGTATGAAAAATGGACATAAACATTTTAAAAGAAAAATTAGTGAGTTACGTTTGAACGTTTAGCTCATGATGGTAGATATGTAACTGAAACATGTGCTGCTTCAAAGGTATAAAGGCTATGATATATATCTATGTAACTTGTTACGATTGGTAGATCGATATCGATTGATGGTGGTGTTTACATTTCAGAGCGGCAAATTTGAAACCAGTTTTAACCGAAACACATTTAAATTACTATGTGGACTTTTGTCTCTGTATTGGAATTGTGAAACTATATCAATTTATTTAAACAAATTAAACGTATTATTGTGTTTAACATTTGAAAACAATATACCCATTTTAGAAATAAATAATTAAATAAAAGAGAAATTATATCAAATGTTTTGTGAAGTAACATGAAATGTGGATTCTTAAATGGAAAAAAGAAAAATTATTAATTATTGGAGATATCCTCATAAGTGACCATTACTTTTCTAATTATTTAAACAAATTAAACGTATTATTGTGTTTAACATTTGAAAATAATATACCCATTTTAGAAATAAATAATTAAATAAAAGAGAAATTATATAAAATGTTTTGTGAAGTAACATGAAATGTCGATTCTTAATGGTTAGAATCTTAAATGGAAAAAAGAAAAAATATTAATTATTGGAGATATCCTCATAAGTAACCATTACTTTTCTAATTGTTCTCATATTTTTCAGACGCAAAAGTGTCTCTTTGAAAAAGATCCACATCGGGATCGAAACGTTAGAAACATGCTTAAATAATTGCACATTTGTTGTTTTTCTAAACATGATCGAACCTAGCGCCGATATCATTCAATTTATTATATTACTAATTTTCGATCGAGAAGAATTTAACCTTTATCATTCATTCAGTGCTCGGCGCGGAGTCCTGAGACTGAAAACCGCATTGTCAGAGAGACAGAGAAATCAATCCGCGTGAATTTTTCCCGGCACCTAATAGGAGTCTAAAAATTGCCTGTGAACGGAGTGCGTGACTGTCGAAAAGCGTCGGAAAATTGAGCCGGTCTCCCCCGGGGGTGGATGGCGAGCGGGAATTGAAAAAGGAAAATGTTCCCGGGCGGTTGAGTTTCGGCGGCGCTGGGCGGCGAGGCGCGGCGCGGTCAGCCTAGAAACCTATTTAAAAAGAAAACGAGCCTGCTCGCGAGGCTTGTCCCGTTTCCGCTCGGCGTGTAGAGCTGCGCGTAAAAGTGAACGTGCATTCATATTAGCTTGGTGGCGCGTGCAGGGTCGCGAGCAAGCGTGCAAGCAAGTAAGCAAGCAAGCGCGAGCGGTATCGTTGAAATTTCGCCGGGCAAGTTTGCCCCGAAAGCGTGAAACTTCGTTACAGTCAATTGATGTTCGTGCGGCAAATGCGCATCCGCCGGGAAAAGGAGTTCGTGGAACTCTCCCTGGTGGTGCACTGAACTCTCTCTTGCTCTCCCTCTCGCCCTCGCTCATCCTCTCTCTCTCTCTCTCTCTCTCTCTCTCTCTCTCTCTCTCTCTCTCTCTCTCTGCTCCGCTCTCCTTTCTCGCTTCTGCCCCTCGCCACCGCCGCCGCCCCCCGATTGTTCTGCAAAGCGTTGACGTATCTCCAAGTGGAAAAAGGGGGCCGCATCGGCCGGGGGTAACGCGGAGACCCGGGGGAGAGGAATGGCCTCATTTCGCAGCTAGAACGACGTCGTGCGTCGGTCCTCCCTCGTGGAGGTTTGATCCGCGCACTGCCACCGCGCAACGCTCGCTTCCGCTAGAAATTTTCCCAACTATCTGGATGCAGCTCGACGATGCCGGGGACCTGATATTCACCGAACTAACCGCGCTTTTTGACGTCAAGTGACACCGCGCCGCGCCGGGGAAACATGGCGAACACCAGCGTGGCGCGTCGCGGCCGCCCTGCGAGCCGGCAAGATGCTCCGCCAGAGACCGCATCACCCACACACTATAGTTTCTGCAGGGTATACGGCGCGGTGCGGTGGCACGATCGAGCAGGCTCGTTCTATATCGAAAAATTATCCAGCTAACCAAGAACAGAACGCTTTTTCAACCGATATTTCTGCCCTCTTTCGAACGTGTACAGTCGGAGACAGAAAATAGGTTATCCTATTAATTTATTAATTTTCATTCGGCAGAGAAGTGGAAGAGAAAGGAAAATGTAAATGAAACGGGTTGTTATATGTATTTGGTTCTTCCCTTACTTATTTACATAATTTCTTATTTTTTGGTAAAAACAAATATAAACAAAGAACTTCCTGATTCGTTAGTTGCAGTATATAATTATGATATCGTTATAATAACTAATAATAACTAATAACTCACTCTTGCATTGGGATATTTTTTGATTATTGTAAGCAGTAACATTAGCATTAGTTGCATAATTGAAACAAAAATTTTTTTTTTAAATTAAAAGAAATTTTTTTTAAATAAAAATGAAATATATATAATTACGTTTGTTTATTCGGTGGAAAATTCCCATCCTCTCGTATAAATTGCATTGTTGAATGAACTTCTTTCGAAAAAAACTAAAAAATTTACAAAACTACTTGACCAATATGGACCAAAATCTAATCAGCTCTAGATTACAACTGGGCACATCGATTGTATCATTCATCATTGTGATCGCGTTGTTACATTTTCAGAAAACGTTAACGAAAAATTTGATAACATACAAACGGCCATACGCACACACACATACTAACAATTTGATAAAAGTAGTCTAAAATGACTCCAATGACCATGAAACGTAAAGATCTGCTAAAAAATCGATTACCGATGAATCGGGAAGTTAATTACGACAAAGTTTGAGAGCTATGTTTAATATAACTAGCAAACAAAAATTGTTTAAAATAAGTAGCAGTCAAGGATTTCTCCTTTGAGTTAAATTTCATTTAAACCACTTAAAATACACAACAAAGTTGTATACACAGGGTGAGGCACTTTAAACTTTTATCTAAAATATCTCCGTTATTTTTAATAATGAAAACAGTATTTTATTATCAAAAATAATTTTTAAAACGTAAATTAATACTTTTATAAGCACGTAAGTTTGTACATACTTTGTCTTTGAATTTGGTTTTCTTCACACCTTTGTCAATATAAATCACGTTTTAAAAATTATTTTTGATAATCCTTACAGACGCAATAATGAGATATATTATTCTTGAAGATGGTCTAAACTGTAGACCGAAACGTTGAATTCATTCAATTTTTGCAAACTTGCTTATTGTTCCAATTGATCGAACCAGGGCGCCGATAACATTAATATATTGTTGTGAACAAGTGACGATCGAGATACAGAGAACTGTTAAGGTCGATTTATACGGGCGACAATTCCAGGCGACGTCGCCGAAAGTCGCAAATTTCGAGCGATGGTTGACAGGTCGGAACAGGCCGTAACGTCCCGAACGGTCCCGAACGGTTCCGAACGGTCCCGAGGGGACTCCCAGAGACCGTTCGGGACTTTACGGACCGCTCCGACCTGTCAACCAGCGCTCGAAATTTACGACTTTTGGCGACGTCGCACAGTGGGCCGGATTGAGAATTCATGCGACATTTTACGAAAAAAGCAAATTTCGATATTTTTTCAATTGATATTGATTTCTAAATGTCCACCTAACACGAAAATGAAAAAATTAATCAAATATAATATCAATTCTAGTTGTAATACAAATCTGAAGGTAGACAGTTTAGGAATATCGATTTTTCCGACATAATTTAGTGTCCTGATAACTGTGATCAACTTCTTGTTCTGAATTTTTTTCTACATCAAAATACACACTTTTTTGATAAGAAATCATACTTTTCATTGACATTTATGATACATAACATATTTTTAAAAAATACTGAACACAATAAGAATAATCGTTCAAAATTTTTATCTTTGACATGTGCGATCTAACATTTTTATATA